>CM031676.1:22212225-22659725 GCA_006182925.3 Reinhardtius hippoglossoides
CCCCCCCCCCCCCCCCCCTCCCTGAGGTGGAATTTTCATATGCAGGCAAGTTAGACTTCGACTTTTCTTTAGTATAAAAGAAACGAGTGAATGCTCACACATTAATCCTCGAAAACAAACCTCACTTATATCAAGGGCAGTGAAATATTTGAAATAGTTCTAAAGATATTTTATATGGTTAATTTTATAACTCAATAAACAAAAACTAAAAAGTCAGCAGCAAACATCTCAGTATATTTGATATAACCAAGTGGAACGCCTGCGACAGAACCCCATTTTCACACCTTGTTCGAAAATTAAAGTTAAGGTTACAATGCATTCAATTGCAGTTTGAACATTGTTAGAATTATATTCTATTATATTCATAAGATAATGACACACTTTCAGCAGCTCTCCTCCACCAGAGAGGTTTATTATTACCCCTGTTTGTTGGTTGGTTTATTTGTTAATGAGTAAGATTAATTAATTAGTGAGAAGTGAACGACAAAAACTACGAATGGATTTATGCAACGCTTGGTGGAAGGAGGGGATATGAGCCATGATTGAACTCATTCTATTTGGCGTGGATCTGGATCTTTAACACTGTGAGATATTATTGACTTCCTGGTGAATCATGGGATACTAGTTTGTGCAATTAGTTGTTCCAAACCATTACCATAGATAGATGTGCTTTCATAAAGAGACTGTTGGGCATCGGTATGATCTCTACTATTCTAGTCTGTTTGTTTATTTGTTCGTCTGCAGGATTACTCAAAAATTCTCCGAGCGCCCTGATAGCTCTTTATAGTGATTTAGATGGAGCTATGGTTACATGTGCATTCTGACACAGCATAGAGGGATATGATCAATGAAAAACAGAAAACAAAAAAACGTTTGAATCCAGGGCAGCCCTGTTACAAACAACATCCAGACACAAGAGAGGTAGATAGAACATTTCTGTCGAGTCTGACCTGTCACCGTCTGCTCTTTAGATCCAAACTGTGAAGAAAAGGTGATAATAAACTCATAATTTCAAACTAAATATGACTTGTTAACCATATGTCACACATTTTACACGTGTACACACGAAACGCGGTTACCAAAAAAATCTCCAATTTGAATCCAATTTTAGAAACTTTCCGTGATGTTTGCAGATGTGGAAAAGTAAAGAAGCTCGGTGAGAGCAGAGGGAAGTGAAATGAAATATAATCATAAGGTCTTAAGTATTATTAATTTGACATGTATGAGTGCCACCTTTCTTTTTAATTAGACATGTACATTTGTTTGGGAGAAACATGATCGTATTAATTTAACCCACAGAGCAGCTTTTGAAAAAAACGCTTTAACGCTGCGTGGCCGCCACAGCATCATCACATTAGTTCGGCTTTATTCTTATTCCCATCAGGTCTTTTGACTGCGAATGAGCACGAGCAGGAGGCCAAGAGGTCACTGGTGACTAATTTTCTGAGCACTCACAGATTGTGTAAGTAATGGAGCACTTATTGCATTCGCTCCCCCAATCACTGCAAACAAGCCCCAAAAAATCCATACAAATTCCCACACGTAAAGGTGGCGCCAGGGGAAGGGAGAAGTGGCCCATCTTTAAGACAAGGCGAGAAGCGTGGAATGGGCCTAATGTGCAATTTAAAATCAATATCTTTAAAAAAAAGAAAATACCTTTCCTACCCACGATGGCATCATCTAAATATCAATAGGGGCCTGTGCGCTTGAGGGAGAGCCGGGCGCGAGGAGAGACAGATCCACGCTGCTTTGACCAAGGATTTCATACTGTCTATCCGGAGGAATCGGGTTCTCACTGACTCTCTTTTTCAATTTTAATACGCTGCCGTACTTGACGCGTGAGGTTTAATAAAGTAGCACAGTGTCTGTCAAGCCAGGTGTAGCTTCAATCCTTTCATATTCTAAGTAAATCCCGCAGAAAGGTGTTGAGGATACCGGCAGGAGAGACAGGCAGGTGTGGAGGGGGTGGGCTTGTTTTTTCCACTTTCATCTGCCCATGGTACTATATTCTTTTTCCTCCCCCCCCCCCCCCTCCCCCTTTGCAAGACTGTGGATTTCAAACTAGTGTTATCTGGAACAATGCAGCTTCTGAGCATCTTACTGGATTCTCCGGGAGATGACCTGTGGCTCTGTTCCTCTTACAAACCCACGTTTTAACAAGGAAATGCACCGTATCATCACCCAGGGAATCAATTGGCAATGTCCCGGACTTGAGTGGGATAATAATAAATTCTTTATCATTAAATCAAACAGAAACAAACGGTAAACAGACTGAATTTATGTCAGAGAGGTTCCGAATACTGATCCCACCATCGGAAATGCCTCAGATGCAACATGTCGGATGAGTACGCAGATCTATGTGTACTGATCCGATATCATGTCTTTAAAGTGTATTTGTTTCAGCTTGATACAACTGTATTTTATTTTCTACCAGAAATCTATTTTTCTGTGCTAGTACTAGCGTTAGCCACCTAGCTTAAATGTCAGCAGCATTTAACGTCGAGGTTTATGTTCTGTATGAATGAAAGACTTAAGATACAAGCTATTTAAAGGAAGTAATTGTTGTCCCTTATTTATTTGTTACATACATTACAAGTGTTTTTTTCAGTTATGACTAGATGTTCTATAAATAATAAAAACAAATACAATATAATAAAAATCAACACATGAACAAATGAAGTAAAACCTAAACGTTAAAATCAGATTCAAGACACAAACACCTGTCAATACAACACATGTGAGACAAGAGTAGTAAAAAAAACATTATATATGAACATAAGAGTGACAAAAAAAAAATATACTTATTGAGGGATAGATAAGACGTTGGTAGGTTGATCTAAACAGATGTGTTTTGGTGTTTCGGTTTAACCTGAGCCAGGCCACACACAACATCCCTTCATACAGGGTTAGTAGCATACAGCTGTTAAAACACGTTATATTAAGTTCAACACTGGTATCTGTATCTCTCCTTCAGCTCTTCATTCATACACTGATGAGGCAACACCAGGAGTAGTCAAGGGTTCAGCGTCTTGCTCAAGGACACTTCGATACACTCTGAGGGAGCCGGGGATCAAACCAGGAACCTTCAATTCATCATGTCACCGCAATATCTGTTCTCTCACGTCGTATTTAGTTCTTACAACATTTAGAAGCAGGAGATGAAAGACGCCATCCACCAAAGGAAAACTGTAAATATAGGAACATATCCCCCCCCCCCTGTTTGATTGTCATATCTGGCCCTAAAAGTGGGCGGGAATGTGATCAACGAGTATTTTTATTTTCATTTCAAATTCATCCAGTCAGGCCCTGGAAAATGTGCCGTTTCGAAAAAAAAAAAAGGTAATTAATGTCTCTATCTTTGCCATGTCTGTGTTTGCTCATCTCTTCCCATCTGGATTCCATTACGGACAGGATTCCTCCGATAAGGCCGTCAGAAGTGGAGACAGGGAGGGAGAGAGGGAGGGAGGTGGCGGAGAGTCTACTGATGCACTGTGGGAAGACGGGCAGAAAACAACGTCTTCGACTCTCTTTTCCCCCCCCCCCCCCCCCGACACGAGAGTGATGTATTTGTGATTTCTGACACGTCGGCCACGTTGTTATTGCTGGATCCGCGTCGTCTGGAATGGGAAACCTGGATGGAAATAAAGGCCCAGTAACAGGCAGGGAGCCATTCAATAAATCCGAGTATCACAACCTCTCAATCACTAAATATGCAGAGACTTGATGACTGAAGTTAAACTGTAATTATCTCAGCCAACATTCCAGGTATTAAACATCTTATATTTTAACAAGCAGCGTGTTACATGTTCTGTTTCGGCCCAGTTTGAGTTTCAACTCCACGGTTTGTATCTTCTTCTCTTCATTCAGTCATTGTTCTTTATAAATAATGATCTTTAAATGATCTAATTGCTTATTAATTTATTATTAATCAATTTCACTTCCTCATAGATATCAGTTCCCTAAATATGTCTGACCTATGTCTTTAAGATCCATGATATTCCCTTGGATCAGTGAAAATGTCAAAAAAAACTACACGGAACTGTGTTAAATATGGAAAAATAAATCCTGGACTGCACCAATATCTAATGAGTTCCTTCTTGGACCATATCTCATATTTCCATCAAGTTTAGGGGAAATTCATTTATTGGTTTTTGCCTCATTAATCTGACAAACAAACAAACAGACACGGTTTGAACGTCACCTCCTTGGGGGACGTCATGTAAATAATTGCGAGTTGTAGCCCTAAATTATCTCCAGTGGAAAACGCTAACAAAAGATTACATCTTTGAGTTTTTGTCTATTGAAGGGATTTTTTTTTCAACAGCCTGTATAAAACCAACACATAATTCTGTTGTATCAGATGCAGACCGGCCTCATTAATAGATCACATGAGCCAAGGTCAGCAGGAGCTGCGACGGTGACCCCCGGACGACCCCCGGACGACCCCCGGACGACCCCTGGACGACCCCTGGACGACCCTAACTGCACCAGCCTGGGGGTTTCTGACCAACTGCTGCCACGACCACAAACATTGATTGGTTCTCTGGTTTGAACGGAGCAATTAGATGAAGTATCGACACCAGATATCAGTGTCTGTAAAGAATTAATTTCATGTCTTTGAAGTTGGACCTCGTGTCTCAGGTACGACGCAAAAAACTGCCAAAGCCGGGGAAATTACATATTAACACTTAGATCTAATAATACATATATTCTGTCATAAAACCTTAATCACTTGTAATATTTCACACATGGTCTGCCATTCAAATAATGCTACAATTATACAGGAGCAGAATATCACTGTGTGCTCTGCTCCTGTTAGCGTGACAATGTTTGGCCCCTGGCCATCGACATGTTTTATTTAATAATGTGGGAATTTTCGACTGTTTTGCTTTCATTACAGTCTGGGAGGCTAAAGCTGAAAACAGAAACAGAAAGCCGGTCACTTTAAAGCTTGAACTTCACCGCCCAACAACTGTCAGATGCAATATGAGCATCTGGATTCAAACGGGAGGGTTTTCGAACAGGATGCCTGCTTAAAGCAGCTGTATTCGGTTTTTTAATCTCAAAATGTGTGCTCTCTTTCTCCTGCTCCTCTCTGGGCTGAAGGTCTACAACTTTCCCGGTGACCACCCATTGGAAGCCAGGTCCATGCTTGCTCTGGGGTCCGGAGATTTAGGCCGCAAAGGAACTATAAAGCCAAAAGCCGCGGGGGAGTATTTCCGAAGCCGGGATGAAAAGTGTGGCTCAGGCTCGGGAGTCGCGGGGACACAGGGAAATAGAGTGGGGTGGGGGGGCTGAATTTATTTCTGTTCTCTTGCTCCTGGGCCAGTCCGCAGGCCCATGTATCAAAAAGACCACCGCGACCGAGATGAGCCGGCCCGGCAGAACGCTCCACACAGAGGAATCTTCTGCAGATTTGGTGAAATGGCAAATGTAAAGAGCGCTTTAAACAGAGATAAATATTTGTCCTCACGAGTGACTCTGAGATTACACTTGTGATTTGTTGCCTGAGCAGCTCAACGCTAATAAAGTGGTTGATATTATCGAGGCGACGTTTAGAATACAAGCAACCTCCAGCAATTCTAAACAGATATTTGTGATTTTCTAATCTCGGCTTGTGGTGCGATCGGAGGCCGTTTATTCCTTTGCATATAATCAAGGCCCTCGGTGCAGTGCAGGTTGGGAGTGGCTGCATGTACCTGGTGTCTCAGCCTGATGTTCACCTCCCTGAAGGTTTGACCACACGTCACGACGACACACACAACAACTGGGATTGGCTCGTTTGATAGCTTGTCTCTCATTGGCCAGACAAGAACACAAAACTACTTCTACCTTATTGCTTTCTATTTCTTTTTTGCGTTGAAATGCTCACACCAGAGCAACATGATAAAGGTTACAGGGGGTGTAATACTCCAGTATCTAAATGTTATCTTTTATTCTTTATTAATTCCATTGTACTGACAAAATACCAATTAACGTAAATGTTAGCGCGACTGTTATAGCAAATGACGATACAGATTAAAAAGGATTAAAACATTTCTGATAGAGATAAATCTGTGAATATATATGTAGTATACATGGCAATGATTCACGATGAAAATCTTCTCACAAAAAATGTATTTGAGGCTTGATATTTCACATTTTAACAATAACTTTGAAGAAAACACAAATACACATATATCTCTCATCTCTCTGCATTTTTTATTCTGTAAAATAAAAGTGTTCATATCAGCAAACAAAACACTGATATGTCTGAAAGGCTCATATTAGACGGGCTCTAGGTGATGTGGTTTGGCAAAGACAAATTTTATGCCTTTAATGTTTCAGTGGACGTACGAGTCAATGAGCAGCGGAGCGACGCAACCAGAAACAGCCACTGGCCCGTGATTCATGGTGGGAGGAGCCGGCACCAGCCATGGTGCTGTTTTATTTTTGCCTCAGTGACGAAAGATCAACATTTGTCTCACGGTAGCGGATCACTGAGAAACTGAGTGGATTTCATCTGGGGGTCAGATTTCGTTGTCTTTCTTCTCCTCGCTCAAAGGCCGGACCCCGCAGCAGATGTGCCTCCGAGGCACAGGCCATCAGGTTGAAGGGGTGCAGGCCGCGCCGAGAGTTGGTGTTAGGGTTAAATTTCGGGGTCGGAGGGCGGATGAAGGTCAGGGTTATGGCCAGGTTGGGGTCAGGGGGGGGTCAAAGTGTGCAGCCCCCTCTGGGGAGAGTTTAAGTGGTCACTGTTTACCTCTGTGTCCAGTTGGAGAGATATCATCTGACATACCGCGAGTACTGGGAAGAGCTGTGGTCTGTGGAACATGAAAAATAGTGTTGATCATTAGTGGATTAATTGATTAAACCATTGAGAGGAAATTACAATTAATTACCTCATAAAATGTTTAACTTCTGCTGGATCCATCCTGTTAAAAATTACATTTTGATGCTTTTCTTTATCTTGGTGCTAATTATGTATTTATATCATAGATTATATATTTTTAGGAAATGCTTTTGAATATTTTGAGGTTTTTAATCATTGCAGAGCACTTTTTTACTGCATTTTATAAAAGAAAACAAAGCAATGATTCAGGTCAACAAGAAAATTATTGCGGAGTTTAAACTAGATATTAAAAATGCTAAATAATTATGATATTTAAAAAGTGTAGCCTGTCATTGTTGCAACTATTGTTTATTATTTGAGGCCTTAATAACAGGACTGTGAGTATTTACAGTTGTTTTACATTAACGTGACTAAAATTCACACTGTTTTTATTTTCTGTATCACCTCCTTGATTTATTTTTAATGCCAATAGAAATATTATTGATGTTTCTTTCTCTTTGCTGACGTCACCCTTTGCTTTCGCCACCACGCCCGGCGCTGCCCCTGTTCCCGGAGGCTGCGGCATGCTGGGAAACTTTACACCGTCTGGGGAGACGGGGGGACACGGGATGAGTCTGTGCACATGTGTCATGCTGGGGGGCATAGACGCTGCGTCACATTGTACAGCCTCCCTGCCATGTCCCCCCCTACCACAGGACAGCAGCGGCTCCCAAAACCAAAATTATACTTCCCAGAGATGAGGCGAGACGACTGAAGCTGCTGCAGTCAGACTGAGGAAGAGTCCAAAACACCGCTGGGCATGTGAGAACTGTTCAAGACTGTGGCAGTGAGTTGTGTTTATAGCTTTTCAAACGTGCCGTGCGAGACAAATCCACTTAGTGCTTCCCTGAGCAGATAGAGCAACAGCATTTTGTGACATATTACCCAAAGAAAAGTTGTAAATTCAGCTGATCTGAAGTGAAACACGAGATAGAAGACAACTTGAGTTCGATGAGACGATGAGAGCAACAATAGACTCTTTCCTGAAATGTAAACTGGGTCGCGAGAGGTGAGGGAACCCGCCTCGGGCAACAGTTTTCAAGGATGCAAAGAAACAGGACAGAAATATTCCAGCGATTCATTATCTCCTTTTCATACCATCTCTCTATTGTATTAGGAAATCCAACCAGGGGCGTTCTCAGGCTTTGGGAGGCTTAAGATCTCATAAAATGAACTGTCACCTGCTTAGTTATTGGGTGCTTACAAATAACCAAGATGCATAACTTGAGAAAGTACCAGTCTCCTAAACCCTTTCCAGGAGGAAGAAAATAAGCTCCTTTCAATGCATTATTAATATTTTGCCTAAACTCAGTCTGGACCGAACAGCGAACTGGATTAGCCAAAGGAATTTAATATAAAATTCATGCCTTCATGCCTCTTTCTCTCTCTCTCTGTCTCTCACACACACACACACAGATATATTCAGTCTGTTGTTAGTTAGAAAAGCCACGGCATTCCTCCGCGCACTGACGCACTCAACCTATGAGAGCGAGGGGCGGGGGCAGAGAGTGTGTGGCCCCCGCTGACGGCCATGTGTTGTCATTTAAAATGATATTTTTTGGAAGTTAATGACTTACACAGGCTTATAGGTGTAAACGGGCAGTCTCTGGTGTTAATTTCATTGGCCGAGTGGGTCCCATAAAAAGGTCATTATGTGCGGTTTGTGTTTAACTCGAGTTTAATTCCAGGCAGCAAGAACAGGGGGGGGGGGGGGGGGGGGTGTATTGATTAAATGACAGCTTAACAACTAGTCGTTTAATAAACAGCTTCCACGTATTGGCCTCGAGACGAACGAGGAGCCAACAGAAAGAGAAAAAAAACCCAGGGCTTGAAATTGGTGTCTGAGCCGACAGGGTGTGGAGATGAAGGATCGGAGAGGGACAAAATGGACGCAGGGACACTTCAGGCTGCTAACACCTCCTCTCCAAACCCCCCCCCCACCACCCCCCACCCCCCCACCTGCTCTGCTCCCTGACAAATTTATGTTAACAAGCAAATTAGCCACAGTGGGGCAGCCGGGACCAATCAATACCCACAATAAAAAAAGTTGGTGCTGACCACGTAGTGTCTGCAATGTAAACTACCCCAGCCCGGGGTCCCCAAGGCCAGGCCAACAATAACCTACAACTGAGCGAGACACAAAAGGTATCGACACGGAGAGCGCTTCAATTTCCCCAGACGGCGGGGCCCTGTCACATCAAACTGGCTATTAGTCACAAATTCTGCCTGCCACCGATCCATCCCCCATCCTCTGGGGGGACCTTGTCAACTTGAAAGTTGTGCCTCTGGCAAAAGGACATCTGGTTCCACTGTAGTGTGTGTTGAATACAAGAGGCTCGGAGCTGCCGGGCTGATAAAGGAGAACAAACAGGGCCACTTCAGACTTGTCAGACCTTGTTAGAGGGAGCAAATGACAAAAGGAGGGAAGAGGAGAGGAACAAGGGGCTGTTTTCACGGCTCTCTGGTAAAGCGGCACAGGAGGTCTGCGGAGTTATGAACCGCACATCTTGAAATTGTCTTAGCTGACACGGCAATAAAGAAGTTGATTAATAATCCAAAAAAAATGGGCACGACTTGTGAATATATCATCTCTTTCTGGATGAAATATCTTCATAGTTACGATGGTTCTTCCCAGTGATTCTAAAATATTTAATTCAGTCGCTCCGTGTGCTAATAAGTTATTTCTGCCCCCCTCTCACATCCGACAGCCCGTCCCATGCCTGCACTCGCATGCTTTACTCATTACACGTTTGGCTCTGCTCACAGAGTCCGATCCGACATGGCTGTCAGTGGCGTGCGTGTAGCCTTGTAAATTTCAATCAGCGTCTCACAGCGGGGTGCCAAGGTCCGACTTCATTTCCCTCCACACTGAACAGGTGGCAACAGAGCGGTCGTCACTCAGCGCCGTCTGAGCAACGGGCCGCCCCCGCCATTACTGCTCTATTAATTGCCCCATGGTGTTCATGACAAGAGGCCCGGGCCCCCTCGGTTAATGTTTAATGTGGCGACGCCTCAGATCAATGCGTGTTTTGAAAAAGGAAGACACGCCGTGCTGACCAGGCTGGATCCTGAGCCGTCGGGCCAGTCAGGAGGAAGGAAGTGTCACATCACTCTCGCTGCGGAGCGCCAATTGGGGAAGGCGGGATGTATCATTTGGTTAATTGACTCGGACAGGGGGAGTAAATCTGAAGCCTTTCTGCTGAGCTATTTAAACCATCATTAATGTTAATTGCAGGGGAGGGTGGGCAGATGGTGAGTCTTTGCTTGACCCTTGAAATCCCTTAAAGACTGTAAAAAGACGAGGGGGGAAACAAATAGAACGTGTTGACTCTCACAAGCGCTTTCCACACACAAGACCGTACATTTTTAAATTGCAGAATAAGCCGTTACAAAAAGTGTGAACTAAGGTTTATTTAATTAGATCCTCTCATCCCACCAAACATGCACATGTTCTAAAGCGAAGGATATTTTAAAGGAGATTTATGATTCTATTGCATTTGCCTCTTGATCGAGGCGGTATCATCTGGGAATGGATCTGGAATACAGATGAGATCAGGGGATGGCTCAAAAAAAAAAAAAAGAGGGGAGAGATCAATTTTAGAGGCAAGGGTTTGGCACATTTAATGAATTCATGCTCCTCTCTCCCTCTCCGCCTCTCTCTCTCTCTCTCTCTCTCTCTCTCTCTCTCTCTCTCTCTCTCTCTCTCTCCATCGTTCCCTCACTCTCTCGCTGTAAGGATGAAAAGGATGAAAAGAAAAACCCTCACACAGTGACCGTTAGGGAGCTGCTCTGCGGGCAATCAATCACCAATCAGTCATCGAAAGTGCTTGTCCTGCCGCTGGAGGATGTTCTTCATTACTTACAGACTTTCAATGTGGTAACAGAAGGCTGAAGGAGTGTGTGTGTGTGTGTGAGTGTGTTGGGGGGGGGTAATTATTCATGGCCTTCAGCTCTTATACTTTTACTACCCCTGCAGGAGCAAGTTTCAACCTGTGATATGGTTGTTAGCGTTCACATGTGATCACAATATCATTACATCTCTATTTCTGCCCCTTTACACACACACTGGATTTCACACACACACACACACACACACACACACACACACACACACACACACACACACACACACACACACACACACACACACACACACACCGTCCTTATGAATTTGGACTCCTCTGCAGACCCAGTGGGCTTTGGATGATCCCTGAGGTTGATATTACCTCCCATGATAGGCATCAGAGAATAACCCAGCTTAGAATGTGTTTAGATTCACCAACCCTAACTTCTTTAAAAGCCACAATAAGCACAGCAGACCTGGAGTTTTTAAGACCGAAGGTAAAATGTGTTTGCGGTGCGATATTGCTTCAGAAACACACCTGGAGTCACGTTGAAGACGTTTTTAGGAGAGTGAATGAATTAAAACGGGGCTCGGAAAGTAGAGAAAATATGATTTTAAATGAAATTACAGATATTCTAATAAATATAATATTTTTTTAAATGCCACGCGCAGTTGTTAATTATCCAAGATTGATGTTTCGCACAAAGTAGCAGCTACAAGACGATGAATTCCCACCGCAACAACTGCGGATCGAAGAAGAGAAATATTCAGACCCATCCCACAGCAGATATCCCACAACTTATTAGATGCATTGCTGGAATACCCTATTAGGAATGAAGAAGGGAGGTAGAAGGGAAAGGGGGCTTTACTTTAAATTGAGGAAGTGCCAACGCACATTTATTGGCTCTAATGTGGTACAGGCGACCCCCGTCACAATACCGGAGCTCCGTGGGCCGGTGCTGCCACAGTGAGGGAACATAATAACCTTTTTAAGGGTGCAGCGCGCCGCCGACTTACAGAATAAAGACTTCACAGTCAGCGCCCGGCGAGAAAACAGAGGGCCTCGCCCCAGATGAACATAATCTTTTGTTATTATGCTGTTAATACGTTTTCGTTCCACACGCTGATCTCAAACCAACCCACCCCCAGCGCCCCACAACCGTCGCCCAAATAGAAGGGATTTATTCCTGTGTTCTTCTAACCTTGTGAAGAGAGCTGCAAAGTCGCACTATATCAGGGACACCATGTTGTTTTATTCAGTAATTGTACTTGCTAAATCTATTTCTGTTATTTGCATAGAGACAGGAATTCATAATTTTGTGTATCTTCCTGGAAAATAAAAAAAAAAAAAAAAAAAAAAGCTGGTGGGATACATCTTCCAATCCACTCGATCAGCCACAATCCAAAATCACTGTCATCTCCCACAATCCCTTTCACCCAGGGTGCTGACAGCGGGAGGTTGTGTGGCTGTGTGTCGCTGCTCCGTGTGGCAGCCGATCGACCGGGCCATTGATTAACAGATTGGAATTATTAACTGGGGGATCATCCATCCCACGTCGCCCATGTCATTTCCATTACTGCATTTCCATTATGCCTCATTTCAGAGACGAGGCACGGAAGAGGAGACGGGGCCGGGCGGGAAAAAAAAAACCTCCTCCTCATTAGCATTCTAATTAAGAGGCCATCAGATAATGATCAATCAAAGCAATCAGCAGGGCGGGCGAGCAGCAGCATGCAGATGGAGGAGAGGTGCATCCCTGCGAGCATCAACATAAACACACAAACACACTGTTAAACACACAAATAATGTGTTATAATGAGTTTTGAGGGGAAAAGAAAACATCTGGTATCTTGTCATTTGTTATTCTGTCCGTCAGTGGGATATATTGTGTTGTAAATAGTGTAAATCCCAGTATTCAATGAAATACAGCAGGAAAGAACGTATAAACTAATATAATATGAAAATCAAAGCTAAGAGACATTATAAAGGCAATTCTGAATTTGAACATGAGCCATTTCTGCACTATGCATTCAATTTAGGGGTTTTACAATAACTGCATTAACATATAATAATTGATCATAATTTATAGGTTTCTGGTGTTTTTTCGAATCTTTGTCCATAAAATCTGTTGCATTTTTCTAAAATTCCTGTTTTAAATCCACTTTTCTGTGTCGTCTCTTTGGACGGACAATAACCCCCGTGATGGACCACCACCTCCATGCAAGCAGCAGATGTTATAAATTAACATGGGCCCTTTTTCTTTTTAGCAATAAGTCAGCGCTGTAGAGTTTTTATGAAAGCAGTATATTATACCACCATTCACATTAACTCCACAAAGCCGCGCAGCCGCCACTGGCGACCCCACGCCGGGCCACTGCTGCCGCACAATTATGCAGAATCCCATTGGCTTTGATTTAGGAACTCTCAGCAGGCCGGGGCTGCGGAGCTGAGAGTCAAGGTGCAGGGTAAGGAGGCGTCATTGATTGAATTTTATGTCGTTGTTGTCGGAGATCTTAACATGCCAGAATTTATAACCCGGGGAATAATAATGTCGTATAAAAACTGACAGAGCCAAATAGGGCCGGCCCTGTCACGACCATCCTTCATTTCGAATGAATGTGAGTTCTTTCCCCTTTTTTTTCTCGCCTGAAAATGAAACATTTGTGTTTGACAACTGAGGAGGAAAAAATCAATATAAATGTATAAACCATACATAGTGTCCACTTCATTATTTTGTGACAAATTTGTTTGTCTGCTTTCTTGATATAAGACAGCAGGCGTACAAGTTATAAATATATTAGTTTGGGGAGAGATGGAAAAACTGAACATAAAACACTCAGATAAAGTAGATTCATTTATTTTTACATTAAATAATGTGTATTTAAACCAAAATGACAAAAAAAACTTTAAACTATTTCAAAATTATTTTAAAAATGTCTAAAGAATGCATTATCCTAACATATAAATAAAGTTTATGTCAGTTTGATTCGATTCATATTGAATATAAGTAAATGAAAATTAGCTCTTTATACCGTTCAAATTAGTTTTTTAAGAATGACAACCAATACATCTCTCACCATTATTATAGTCATCAACAAATCTTATTAATAACTTGTGGATAACAACAATTAGGAGCCAATCTAAATCTGAAATATTACTAAAATTGGATTTTGATGAATTAACCTTCACTTTATACCATTTAACGGCATATTCATGACGTCAGCTTGGATCCATTACTTTCAGCACTGAATATGAAAATCTACGTCATCAGCTGCAGAGCCACAGATTGTTACGAACTACAAACTAACAGTAGACGCAGACTCGCTCATGTGACTTGTCTTGTTTCTCTGACCTGAGCAGAGCTGTGGTTTCACTGGGCTGAATGGGCCCCAGTGTCAGATGAGAGCATTGACCAGCTACAGCTCTGCAGGTATCACTCCTGAAAACCACCACTACACCCTCACCCACACCCAGGCCTGTCCAGATGTCAAGGTAGGGCAGTGTAATTATACTCACCATCCCCCCCCCCCAAACAAAAAAAAACACATGACGTTGACTGAACTGAATTATTGAATTTTCATCGGTTGCCTTAGGCCACGTCGGGACTGTTCAATTTTAGCCTGAGGAGGACACGCCATTAAAGGAGATGAGTCAAGAAAGTGTCTGCGTCTGATTGCCCCACGAAGCCATTACCGCCCAGCGGCAGCAGCAGGACGGCGCTGGTGCAGAGTGGACACATGCCCCAACTTAAAACACACACACACACACATACATACAGGGGCAAGCATGTACTCACAAATGCATACACACATACACAGCTGAAAATCCACATATCCCCATCCTCTAGCCCCGCATCCCCCCCCCCCTGCAGAAAGCAGACGCAATTTACATGAGTTGAAGGGAGGTGACAGGTAGCAATCAGCCTGGGGAATAGGGTTAGAGGCTGACGCCTGGTTGCGTATTACCGCCTGCCACCCAAAGCCTACAGATTGCTTATACCAGGCCACGACCTCCGACCCTGCCACATATCAACCAATTGCCCTTTAGTATAATTATGTGGAATAATCTTTTAGAGTTTGATTCGGAGGAGATAGGCGGGGAGGGCCACTTGTAATTTATTTTTTTAAGGCGGCCTTGTTAATAAACACTTTTTTTTTTTGGTGCAGGGCCCGTCTGGCAGCTGTAAGTGAAATACCCTTAGTGCTGGGGGTCAGATTTATTTATTTGCCCGTGCATCTGTCAGTCAGTCCGGCCAGACATTTACACTGGGTAGGCTGTAGGTGAAGAAGGAATGTCATTATCCTGCGATGATGTTTTATTGATAGTGTGTATCATTGGAGGTGGCCCTCTTGGATCTGTCAAAATAATAATTGCATTGTTTAGATCTCATTAAAGTTGAATGAAGTGCAGCAGCCAGTCGGAGCTGCGACAACCGGAGGTTAAGTCGAACCTTAAAAGGGACATTTTTCATCCTCTCTCATATTCCTGCGAAGCCTCATGTTGTCCAAGTGTCATCAGTGGATCTCAGGATCATCACAAAGCAAAAATAAAAAAAGGAAATTCAGTTTCAAATGCCTGAATGATGAAACAGGTAACTGAATAATCAATTAGCCAACAGATCCACATCGTCAGCAAATATCTATTGATTTTGTACAAAAAAAGTGAATTGGGATGCCACCTTAGCCACTGGGAAAGTTTGAGGGGATTTCTCTTATTTCATAAATGCATTTAGCACATTTTATTTACAAACTTGTTTCATCAGCTCATTCAGTCTGTTCTCTGACCATCATTTGATGAGAGAAGGCTGCAGCCAACATGTGGTGGATGTCCTACACAGAAATAACTGGAATAAAATTAGATTATGGAGAAACAGATAGAAAGGGGAATAGAGTGCAATGCATATATACATATTTATGATGTATATGAATCCAGAGGGAGATTTGTTGAACAAACCCAAACACACGTAATCTGGAGAACCCTGAAATAAAAATGATGTTAAATTGAAATGACAATAATAATTTCAGCTCTAAAATACTTGAGTTTATTTTTTTTAAATAATCTGTTCGACTTGGAGCATCTTCTTGGTGAAAAGGGAAAAAAAAGACTTGTTGCTTAAATATTCCCCATAAATAGAATAAAGGTAAAGATGTTTAGCTTCTTTTCATGTTTTAAAAAACGCTCAGAGCCTGAACATCAACGAGAAGAGTCAGGATTGAAAGTCATTAAAAGTTGCTGTTTCCTCTAATCTCCGACACACACATCCCACTTCTGACACTTACATTAGCGTGTTTTCTTTTTGCGGCGTCTGATCTTAACCTTGGCCCGTTTTAAAAAATCATGAACTTAACCCTTCAGAGTTGGGCTTCCATCCCGACGCCACACACAGTCACATTAGTAGCCGGGCCTGACCTTAATCATACAGTCCCATCAGAAACCTGCTGACCTTCACCTCCCAGGAGAACCCTCCTCATTCACACACTCACTGGGACCTCCGGCTGCCCATTTAGCGCTTTAATGGTGGGAGGCGCCCGCTCAGCCACCCATTTCATTGTGTCCTCCTCCTCCTCCTCCTCCTCACACACACACACACACACACACACACGTGCACATGTACACACACGGGATGAGAACACATGAGCCCATGTGCACACACACACATCAAACGTTTACATCCACACAAATACAAATACTACACTCTCCCTCCACAGGGGGTTAACATCAACATATGTCCTTGTCACACGCATAAAGGTGAAGGTCTGTTTGGTCACGTGTCGTGTGGGCCCCCGCGTACGAAAGCAATTGTGAGAAAAACTGCACATTTTTCTGTCTTTTCCTTTTCAAAAGTTGTCGTAGGTTTCATTACCCAGACTTTTGACAGACGTTCTGAGCTTTATCAGCGGCGGCCGACCCGGCTCCCATCCACTCTGCAGTTTGAGCAGTCTGTAAAGGGCAAAAAAAGAAATCAATTCCACCCTGACAAATGTAAATAAGGTCTTATCGGGGCAGCAGCGACGCATCGACAGCATCAAGCGTGCGAATGTTCCACTCGCTTGCCTGTCATTTAACTACATCACCGGATCACTCCTCCATATTTTGCCCCGAGGACAACCAATTCTCCATCACACCGGCGTGCATATGAGCCCGGGCTCACGTGTGTGTGGGTATGTGCGTGCATGTATAATAACGCGTGTGGCTTTCATGTTTGCCTTGTGGACAGCATCACTTTACATTTATTGAAATGAGCAGCCCTCCCTGGGGCGCCTGTGCGGAGCTGAGGCCTGCAGCCATGCCAGCATCTATCGACTCCCCGGGATTAGGGCTTGGCCGAGGCAGCCTCTCCCCTGTGGCCCCCGGCGAGGTGACCCACACCGAGACAAAGTTCAGGAGGGGAGAACAGGGTGAGCTCTCCCGGGCGCAGATTAGGGGGCCCGGCCTGTCCCAGTGGAGACATGAAAGCGTGAAACGATACGTTGCGTCTCTGTCCGAGCGGGAGATCGCACACACGCAAACAGTCACATCAAACAGGCTCAGGTTTGTTCAGGCAAAAACTCCAATTAGGAAAACGTGTCACGTGTGAGAGGCAGATACACAAATACCTTAAAGCACAAGATGACTGTCAGGGGGCGGAGCCAGGAATTTGTTTACATTGCGAGATTTCAACATTTTCATAGATTGTTTTAAAATCAGGCATATTTAGGGGACTGATATTTATAAGTGTGTGCAATTTGGTGCAAATCTAGAAAACAACCAGTGAAATGAAATATGGCTTCATAGGATGAATGTTGGGTCAATCAGTTGAAGGAGTTAAAGTTATTTTATTTTGTGTTTTACATATTTTAATAATTGTGCTTAAACCTATGGTCGAATTCGATGTGATTCAAAAGTTTTTCCCTCGAGACAAAGGCAAGGAAATTTTAGAATAGTGTAGTTTTTAGTTTAGTTTATATCATTGTTGAGAAGATTGATTCAAAAAGTCACATCCAGCAAATAAGAAAGTAAACATACAAACTGCTTTGTCGTTACAATGAAATTCTCATTACTGACTCAACTCTGTCGTCCACAGTTGATGGTTTTTGTGCCAATTTTTGTAAAATATGTACATTTTTGTCTAGATGTGAACTTGTCTGTGTTCACTGTCCCAAAACTATATTTCTCACCATGTTCTGCAGGTTGTGTGTCCCTGAGCATCTTGTGTGTGTCGTCACTGACTCTCATCAGCCACAAACATCACATTCATTCAGCATTTCCCCATCAAATTACATCAAGTAGAGACTAAGTGAGAATCTCTACAGTATTAACTAAAGCTCATATTTCTCATAAGATTCCCTTAATTCCCCTAAAACTGAATTAAAAGTCAATCCACAAATGATAGACAACATTGCTGTTGTTCTAACATGTGGGCGACGTCTTCATGAGGAAATCCAATGGCGAAGAGATGGTGGTGTATTTCACGTTTCTAGCATCGGTATCAACAAGCGGCAGAGAGAGTAAGAACCAGGCTGTTAGCATTAGCAGTGGTAGCCACCATGCTGGAACAGAATGAGAACAAAATGCCACCGTTGTTTGCGAAGAGCTCCCCTGATAGAACAGAACGGAGAGCGAACACAACACCAGATATAAAACCAAATAAAAACACAAACAGTCGAGATCCCCCTTTTTTTTTTGCAGTTTACCACTTTACGCGCGTGTGATATTTACGTTTGGCGAGTCGAAACGAAAACGCGTCTACTTTGGGGTCTTATCTTCGACAAGAACATTTCTGAGTAATCGCTGCTTTGAAGTACAGTCTGAAGTGCCCGCTTAAGTGAGATATTTTTCAAAAACCAAAAAGCAGCTGCATTTGTTTAAGTTGCTTCTTTCAGATTGCCGTTCGCTGATCCCCACCTAAGTCCACTAATTGCACGGAGAAATGCAAAAATCTGTGTTCAAACAAGGCCCCCTCTATTACAGCGAGGCAGACGTGGGGATATACGACTATTTTTAGATGTTAAAGTAGTAATTAAGGTTTTCGGGGATTTTAATTGGTTCTTTTGTTTCATATAAGCCCCTTTTTCTTTGAAGCTACAATTAACAGGGTTTTGCTGGGGTTTTTTTTGGGGGGGGGGGTTGTTTGTTTTATTCATCTCGAGAATTTCCCACCACAAATGTAGAGAAACCGCACGGAAACGTACAATTACTTTATGTGTGTGTGTGTGTGTGTGTGTGTGTGTGTGTGTGTGTGTGTGTGTGTGTCTGTTCTGTCTCCTGAAACTGTAAGAATCACATTAGCACTTCACCAAATGAAATATCACTGTTTCTGTTAAAAGCCAAGAGGTTACATACGGGAATTGGCTAATCCCAGGGAAGGGGGGGGGGGGGGTACATGGCGAGGTAGAAGGAATGAACTCCTTAAGTCGAGAAGTGGCTATCTTGCCGCTGAGTGGTATCATCATCATCTTCATCATCATCACCACACAAACCCCTCTCTCTTCTCGCGAGTGGAGTGGCAAAATAATTGGATTCTTTCCCACAAATAACACCTTCACCCCTGAGCTTAATTAACTAGACAAGGCTGCGGGGCCAGGGTCCATTCTCCTCCACTCTCACTGGGCTCTTGGAGAGAAAGAGGAAAGCCCAGCTGTTATTGCCCACTGGCCTTTATTACCATGGCTGAACGATAATATAGGTTATTAGGGCAGGTTGTTGGAAGAGATGGTCTTTTTTTTTTTTTTTTACTAGGCCCTGTTATATTGATGTGCAACACCGACACAGCCTCGTAAAAAAAATCCCAAGTATGTTGAGAATAAAAAATGAGTGGTATTTATCCATCCATCCAATATTTGTAGCTATCCATCTATCCTATCATATCCATCTATCGTATCATCAATCGTATCTATCTATCTATCTATCTATCTATCTATCTATCTATCTATCTATCTATCTATCTATCTATCTATCTATCTATCTATCTATCTATCTATCTATCTATCTATCTATCTATCTATCTATCTATCTATCTATATATATAGTTCTATCTATTCTTATCTAATCAAAACAATGCTAACAATTGGTGTGTTTATCTTATATCTTATCTGAGCACTCTCTGAACCACAGTGACGTATAATCTAACAATACAATAATCTAATTGAAGGATGACAGTGTGCAACAGTTCCTCACACCCACTCGGTCCCAGGGAGTCATTCGTCTTGACTGACAGTCCTCAACACACTAACAAATACAGGCTTTGACACGTACGACAACAAACACAGCAGGACTCAACAATCCATCACAGGTCGGCTGATGCTACGACACTATTGGTCAACGCATTAACAGTAAAAAAACAAAACAACAGCAACATCCAAGTAACACCAATTTAAGGGGATAGTGTGTTATGGTGTGTGGATTTAAGGGTTTTACTTTATTACCGTGGGTGTTGTTTTATGGCAAAGAGCAGCGTGCGAGCACTACACCCACAAGGCCCTTCTAGATGCCACCCTTCACATTATAACTCTTCCTGAGGTCCTTAGGGCCACTTTGTATGGAGGAGTTGCCATTTTGCTGTCACTGCCCCCCTAAAACACACACACGCACACACACACACTTCCCTTCGACTCTAAAGCTCCATGTTTGTTGTTCCATTCTCCTCTATATCTCCCAGAGGAGCTCCCTCATTTTAATATAAATAGAACGCTTCATCATGCAGTGGCACAAACTTCCCCATGTTGCATTGCTCCAGTGACATTAGCAGCAGGCAGCCGAGGCAGGGGGACGAGCCGAGGGGATGGAGCACCGGTACGGCACAGACAACAAAAAAACGTGTTTGTCTGGCTAGTTTCAAAACGACTGGTCTGGTTTGTTTTTCTCCGAGAGGTTACAATTTTGGAAAAGAAGTAACAGATATTGCTCGAGAGAGAGAGAGAGAGAGAGAGAAATGAGAAGAAGTAGCACTAACGCAAACCGAAGATTTATTTCCAAGCGAGTAGATACTGAGCGCAAATTGCACTTCTCTTAAACATAAGATCAATTGGCCCCTGTCAGAATGCCAGCGCGCTTACACAGACATGAGGGATTTAATAGCCGACTGATCGGCAAACTGCAACTCTATTGAGAATTTCCCCCCTTTTTTAAGTGTCAGATGAGAAAGCCGCCGAGATCTAAGAGAAAGCACTTCTTAGCCAAACTGGACCGTGCCCGCCTCGCTCTAATCAGACGTGCACAGCTGTATCCCAAATGCCAGAGGGATCATTTGACGAGAGATATTTGCAGCCCCCTTCTCGGCTCAGGATTTCTGCTCTCTCCTCTGTAGTGGTAAAGAGCCCCCGAAAAGGCCAGCGGGGCTAGGACACAGCCCGGGGCACTAGCCGCCAATAACTTCGCCCCTGAGAAGCGCCGACTTGTGCCTTGTGATCGGCGGACACCTAAAGCCGTCACCATTGACTAATTGTGCTTCATCTGGGCGCAGGATCCATCTTGGCTAACAAGAAAGCACTAGAGGTCTTCATTTAGCTATCAGGCCTGCTCTCCCCGGGGAGGCTTCTGAGTGCAGCTGCTGTCCTTGCTCCTCTCCCGATCAACACATCAAACGCCAACCCCAATTCATTTTCCCTCCCCCCCCCCCCCCCCCCCCCCCCCCCCCCTCTCCCTCGCTCCATCTCGCCGCGAGAGAGGAGGCAAAGAGGAGGAAAGTTCCAGATGGTGGAACCAAAGAGCAAAGAGAGACACAGCGGTGAATACTGAGCGGCAGCTTTAGCCCGGCCCTGCAGGCACTCTGGATTTAGCAGGATATTTATTCTTTTATATCCAGACAAAAGAGATTGCACATGCCCTCCTGCGCTCGCCAGAGTCACTCCGGTAAATCAGCGAGAAGTAGCCCGAATATAATCAGACTCCATTATGAAGATTCTCACAAAAGCTTTGGCGATAATCTGGCATAAACAACGTGGCAAATGCAGGCCTAACCTTTGCATGTGGGGAGAATCTGACTGTCGGCAATGATCTTGATTTATTTGTTTATTCATCTATAATTCTATTTATCCAGTTTTTCATCTCAGATTTAAGAGATTTGTCAAATATTAAACAGTTTGTGCTGAGCACACACGTCCTCATGCATTATTTCCTGTGTTTCCGATTTCTAAAATATAAAAACATCATGAAACACTCATATTTATTTGCAGAGACACTTTTAAATGTTATTTCTGCTGATTTTTCCTTAGAAATAAACTACATGGCAGGTGACAGTGCTAAATTAATCTTCATCCTCCTCCTCCTTCTTCTTCTTGCCCTTTTTTTATTACATGCAGGAATCTAATAACGTGGACGTAACTCCACAGCTCCCTGTCCTCCGTCAGCAGCAGCTCGCGTGTTTATTAAAAGCCCAATTTAGCATATGCATTGATTAGATTCTTAATTACAGAAAAAATTACCATAGTGCCACAAAAAGTATAGGCTATCTTTGTCCACCCGGAAATAAGAAGATTAATTCCTCTGTGATCACTTTGTGCTGCTCACTTTGGTCACGCACAGTCCTCCTGGGGTCCTTCTGAGGAGCGGCGGCATTAATCCACTTTAATATTAGATGTGATGTCACTGCCACTCTCTTAAACAAAGCAGGGGTCACCCCGCCAACAGTTCCCAGAGAATGGCAGAGATGTTAAACATATGTCGAGGTCTCTTCAGGGGTAATCCTATTTTGCTTTTGACAGGTGAAGAGCTCACTGCGAGCGGTTTGTCTTTTTTACTTGTATTTGCATTTTTTATAGTCCCAAGGCCCAAAAATAGATACTTTAGAAATACACAAATATAAAAGATTTACTCTGTTAAATTCTGATAAAGTTATACAAGGATAACAGAATAATAAACATACAAATTATTACAATTTCTTTAGCAGTTTTTGAGACTAGGTTTGACACACAGCAGACACATACTGAATACTTTTATCACAGCTCTACTTCATGTATTTCCACTGTTCAGATATTGAAATTGTGATTAAAAGGTACTTCTTATTACTGGCCAAGGAGGAACCCATGGACTTTCGGAGCAGACTCGATGAAAGGGGGCTGATCCAGGATTTTTTATCAGTTTCTATTATGAATTTGTCTAGAAATGCTTTATGAAAAAGTGCTAATATCTATGCATAGGTGAAATTTGGTGTGAATCTAGACAATGATCCAGATTTTTTAAATCTAAATGGGTATATTTATATATAAAAAAAAATATGCATCTTCATTCAATTAGTATTATTCATATTTTGGAAATATCTAAATATGTTATAGGATGATGAAGTGGCCGATCAGCTTTGCTGGATGTCTGTGCTCTCCGAGTCCTTTTCTAGGTTCAAATACAACCTGTGGAGATGTTGCTTCCTTTTCCTTATGTCTCTATGGAACATGTGCTTTCTTACGATGAAAGATCGTCGTCACCATCATCAGTGTCAGAGAGAGAAATCCCTGCAGTCGGACATCAAAGGGAAGCAGATGTTCTTTATCATCCTGTTAAATATGAGCGTGACACTCAGACGCTGCATCTGCGTAACATTACAGGTTCGACATAATGTGACACCCGCATCAGGGGGCCATCATTTTTAATAAAGGACGTGACATCAACTCAAATTAGTGCAAACAAATTGGGTGATTAACGTGAAGAGAGAGAGCTGTGAGCAGAATGTCATCCTCAGCTAATGAATCTGTCGCAACCCCCCCGATAACCAATAATCAATCGCAACTCCAACCATCTATTAGGCTAGTTGCAGATTGGTGACAGCAGAATAAACACCGCCACGTGTGCGAGTCACGAGCGGTAAAACAAAGTGGCATTTCTGATGTCACGCTAACACACAGCAAATGAGATAATGAAGCGCTTTTAGGCAACTGGGGTGTCGAGTTATTTCCGCTCGGATCAATACAATGTTTAAAAAAAAAGAAAAGTCAATAAACATATGCGTAAATTGATTCCATCTGCTTATTATCATATAAAACAGCCGGGTAAATATGCAAGTAATTACCGGTGACGCTCCGATATCCGATAAGTTGTGAAAGTGATGCTCATGACTCAACGTTCAATACGTTATTATTTTTTTATCAATAAATTACACAGGAAATTAGTTTCGGAGACTGAACTTGTGTTATTTGCTCTTTTTTAGTATTTTTTTTAAGAATATTTCCATTGATTCTTACGTAAAGAGACAGATTCAATGTTGCTTAACTGCATTTTCTACAGTTATAATTTGTTCCCATGGATATTCTCATTAACTGTGTTCCTCTACTTTAGTTTTCCGTCCAGCCGTTCCATGTGGTACTTCATCTGACGACTGTGTGTGTCATCATCACCGCTCCCCCCTGGCACCCGCAGGCACATCCACACCATCCAGCTCAGCATCTCCGAGATGCCAGCCCTGCGACATGCCATCCTGCCGTCTTTTCCAACCCTAAATCACCGAGCCACGCAGATTTTCTCGCCTAATCCACCCCCCCCCCTTTGCTCGCACTCCCGTCCCGCTGGAGGTTTGGTAATTCGATCTGCATGCGAGATGACTGAACCCCCCCCCCCCCCGTTCCGTCCAATATCACCAGGGTCGCCACAGTCCCGTGCCTCCCCGTGCTCTCTAACAAGATGAGCTGTTTTTCCATTTGGGCCCTTAATGCCACTCTGGGCTTCATCGTGCAGATCCCTGATGTGCCACAGTGAAATGTGCCCCGGACTCAAAAAACCTGCTTGTTGATCTTGAGATTACTGCCGACAACAGGTCCCCCCCCCTAAACCCCGTCCACCCTCGATGGGGAAACCCAGGCGTGGGATGATATTGAGATGTCTTCCTCTCTCTCTCTCGCTCCTTTCTTTCTCTTGCTTTCTACCCGTGGTCGTCCACAAGTGCTCACAGCTGCCGGCGCCACCGTGCCGCTAAGCAGGTTTTAAGACGGGTCCCAGTCGGGCTTTCTCTCGCCCAACCAGGAGGCAGAGCCCTGGATCCAAACCTTTTTAAGTGATCATCCTTGTATCATAACAGATTAAGGGCTGCTGCTGCTCTGGATTAGGCCTAATCTAACCTTTATCCGCTCCCATCTTCACCTGAAATTTACAGCGACCAGGAAGTCAATCGCCCGGGCCCCCGTGATATACAGTGACACTGATCTTCCTTTTCACGCTCTAATTATCGGGATTAAGAAAAACACTTTTGAGTAATTATTTTCACATCGGATAAACATTGGGCTTGCGCGGATTTAGCTGAGCTTTCGCCCAACAAGAAGCAGACAGGCTGATGGAGATCCTTCCTAATCAGGAATAACCAACAAACAGGCAGCGGGAGAAAGGAGAAAAAAAGGAAGAACAAAGATATGGATGTCTTTCTTTCATTTAAACGACTGAGGGTTTTCACAGCTGAGGACAAACCACACACATAATGCCTCATCATAAGTATATTTACGTTTCAGATAAGGGAGGCACAGATAAGGGGGGAAATTACAGTCGTGTCATGTTGTGTCTTCTCCTCTCGCAGGTTTTTACACCCGAGCATGTTTTAAATTACCAGAGATATGTTTTCTTTATTTTATCTTATTTCTTGCTAATGGATTTGCCAGACAAGTCACACATTTGGAGAATGCTTCTCACTAGAGGGGGGGGAAGAAAAAAAAGTGAAACCATGGGAAAAAAGATGACCTTCAGAGCTTGTTTGATATTATATATTATTTCAATCATACACAATTACAAACTGAAATCACATCACAGCACCAAACTGAGGCCCAGATAACCTTTTAAAGGGACAATTCCCTCAGAGGGGCGACCCCTGACCCCGGGCCTGCCAGCAATCTTCCACAGGATGACTTGGCCGTGGTTCCAGAGGTTACATGCGCCCAACACACACACACGGACACACACTACTGCTCTGCCTCTCTTCTTTTCTCCGTCTCTTTTTGTGTCTCTTACTTTCTCCACCTTGCAAACATGAATGCACCCAACCACAAATTATGACAATGATGATCTATTATGCACTTGTTGCATTGGTCGGCATTGATGTGTTGAAAGGAGGGTCTGTGGTGAAAGAACAGTTAAAAACCTGTTTTCTTTAGTTTTCTGTCTGCTGGTATTTGAACCCATGCAAGTTCTTTACTGCAAATATGTAAAATCTGGGTCATGGAATTGGCTAAACAACACTTTTTAGACTTCCTTTGGTAAACATTGAATTTGATTCGATTTGAGTTCATTTAATTTAATGGACTGGAGACTTGCCATCACAGATCTGGCTTTAAAATGACTATAGTTCAGTCATTAAATACAATATTTGGAAGGTTTATATTTTGGGTGATTCAGCACCTGGGATCTCAAATGAGACCATCAGGTCAACATGCTGACTCTCAGCCTGTGGCCCCCCCACAAATAAATCCACATTTCCAAATATTATTTCTTTACAATATAAAATATATAGTAACTTTTTTGTTTCATGTTCAGTGTACTCAAGCAGAACCAAGAAATTAAACTATATGTTCAAGCAGAAGTTATCTGTTCTGTTTCTTCTTCACAAAATAATGAAACAACCCACCCGATAAGTTGACACTTACACAAAGTTGGAGGCTTCACTCCAAACACCACATGCTCAAAGAGCTGTTGGTAATTGCTGCTGTTCCTAATGAGTTAATAGCCGTGACCCATCATGCAACACAAAGTTCTTACTTTGCCGCAGTTAACTCAGTTTTTTATGAAGCTGATAAAACCTGGGACAAGATGACTAAACCTATCGAGATTTACTGCCGGGCTAATTTCCCGACACTCATCCAGGAAATGACAATCCTGTTCCTCTAAACTCTGATTAATCTCCCGGAGTGTGCGGTGGACATTTCTGTGTTGCCACTAACCCCCCGCTACCCTCTAACATCCCCCCGCTGCTAAAATGAAGACCTCTTGTGTCCACCTGCCCTCTGCCTCTACTCAGAACCAGATGTGCTGCGGGCTTTGATGTGGACCAAGTGTTCTCGGGTCAGGGAGGGACGAAAAACCCAGAAACTGACTCGCACGAAGCCACAACACACGCTGCACTTCGGGCTTTCAGCACAAGTATCATGTAGAATTGTGAAAAATGTGAATTCTTTAACTTTATAGCCACTCTGTGATCACTCAGGTGATGAGGGGGGGAGACAGATGTTCTTCTCCGCTGGGGTTGTGGGTCTGCTCTCAGTTTCCTGTGAGTAGTGGGACCTCCAGACCAGACTAATGTACGGACGTATGAGTTATGGCCATTATTCTATAATTTAGATAAAGTTTCCTTTCAAACATGCACTGGTGTAGATTTACTCTGAATTGTGCATTTCCTACACTTGCATTCACAAAGTTACCATTAACATGATGTGTCTCTGTCTTTATGTCACAAATATAAAAGAAGGCTGAATATGGACTGTGGTCTGAAAACACATCAGTTTAAAGTAAAGTTCATACTTGTGTTAAACATGACGTTTTTTCTGCTCTAAGACGTAACTGGACATCATTTATTAATTCATTGTGTTTATTTTGTACCCTTACTTATTTATCTAGTAATAATTGGTATCTATTTTTACCCTCTGCTGCTGTAACACTGCAAATTTCCCCATAGTGACGATTATCTTATCTTATCTTATCAGAAGCTGGAATATTTTTGAATTGCCCAAGCCAGACTTCCATCTGAGTCACTGGTTTTGATCACGAAACATTTGTGCATGTTTCCCAAAAAGGTTATTATAGATCCAGAGCAGTCATTTCCTGTTATTCTCACACAGGCACAGCCGACTTTACAACTTTGCGCCACCTTGTCCAGCCCAGGGTTTGTATTTACACGTACACGATCACAGTTATTTCTTTTAAACTGCAATACAACCTGCGTAATATGTCTAACCTCAGACTGTAGCTCAGGGCGAAGGCAGCATGAGAAGGTGAGTTTACTTGTTTTCCCAAAGCTCTGTTGGAGGTAAAAGAAATCACCCAGACTAGACATGCCACTGGGCAACGCAAAGAGAAATGAATGTATTACTTAGTCAGGAAAGAGGAACAGCTTTGCTGCTTTGTCGGAGCTTAGCGAGTTTGTCTTTGAATGTGAAGCTTTCAAAAGAAAAACGCTTCAAACTAACTGTATATTTAAGGCTTTGTCCCATAACGACCGGTTGTTTGTATGAGGGATGGGCAGGTTTGGCGTGTCGCAGACTTCCTGTACAAACAGGAGGGACCGAGCATTTCCGAGGTTCACTGATGAGACACTTAAGCACAAGTCAGACCTGACAGCAGCAGCAACCTGCTTTGATCAGCCGATCATCTCACACTGTCAACTCCCCGTGCTGATCGGGGAGTGAAGCAACTTTTAATCGTTATTTCATTAATCAATTAATCAACCGTTCACACATTCATGTTGCAGCCACAGTTTAAAATCCAAGTGAGAGATGATTATGACAAATCATTCATGTGATCTTTGACCTTTGGATCCATTTTCTAACATTAGGACAATGATGTTTTATTTGTCATGTACCGTTTGTTAAGTACATCTGTATTTTGCTGTTCATTCTTGTATTCTTACATTTTCCAGCTAACATGCTTCAACTGAATATAAAGATGGACGACATGACAGCTCCCCGAAGGTGAAGCCAAGGTGTCTCAATTGCCACCTGGTGGCTGGCTGCAGTATAGGTCATAGATCCCCCCCCCTCCTCCATGTTAGTGGATGGCACATGGACCAGACAAAAAAGACAAATAAATGTTTGTCAAAGATGGTTTCTGTCATTTCAGGTAATGAATGTCAAAGTGTTATTTTTTCTGGTTAATTTGGTTTTAATTAGTTATTAGATGCTATAAAAAAAATGGAGTTAGGGTTAGTAATGAGACGCCATGATTGAGCTGAGACTGTCTCGTGATTGGTCAACAAGATGGTTTATTTATATACACAGTCTATCGGCTCGATGGTTGTGTTGTGCATGATCCTTGTTAAATAAACAAACAAACTCAATTAAACTAAACTGATTAGTCTGCTCAACAACTGATGATCCGATGGAACAGGTGAGTTTACAAACTAAAAATCCACGTATCAATTGAGGAGATAAAGGTTTTACATGATATTGACAGAAGTAGCTGAGCTTCATAACTCATATCTTCCATATTAGCTGGATAGGCAACTGTATGCGTGACTTAATGCGTGTGGAGTTATTTTGTCGAACAGAAACACACAGTCATGGTTAAAATAGGAACTAAAAAAGACTTAATTGACTAAATAATAGTCTGTTATTTGGTCCGTTCAAGTTGTGAGTTTCTCACTAAGTTCAACGGCGAGAGGACAAATTACAAACAGGCCGTCTTGTTTAGCCGCTGGTATGTTCGCTGGAATGTGTCCCTTCTGGTGAACTAGAGCGCTAACCTCTCACGAGTCACAAGTCACAAGTCATAAGCTGAAATTAAAGGCGGTTTGTTTTCTCTGGCTGGGCTTGATTAGCAATGG
This sequence comes from Reinhardtius hippoglossoides, assembly GCA_006182925.3. Taxonomy (NCBI): domain Eukaryota; kingdom Metazoa; phylum Chordata; class Actinopteri; order Pleuronectiformes; family Pleuronectidae; genus Reinhardtius; species Reinhardtius hippoglossoides. Next base: position 22,241,360 of record CM031676.1, read on the forward strand.
AAACATTCGGCGCACATGCAACATTTATAAACTTTCTTAAGAGCATAAGTGCAGTTTACTTAGTCTCTTGTCACTGAGGCAAAAGGTCAGCGAGAGGCCGATGTTTGGAGAAGCACATTAAATGTTGGTTTACCCCTCAGAGTTATTTTTGAAATGTTATTGACCACAGCTGGCTTCTGTAACACCGTATAATACGGGGAGATTAAAGCAGGCCTGACGAATTATCGCATTCTACCGTCCTGTAGCACTTCACATGAAAACATAGTAGCCTATAGCGGCATATACACGGAGAAGGAAGAGAGTGATGGCCATAAATCTAAAAATAAAATCATTTACTAAAATATATGTTAGAATAACCCCCCAGTGACGCCTGGACAGTGTAGAAAAAAGTGTAAATTAGCACAAAAAGGAGGAGGAAGGACTTTCATCAGGTTGCCAGACAGATGTTGTGACAGATGTTGGCAGATACAAATATGTTATCACGTAGGATAATACAATATAACGTATACAGGCCAGTAAGTATGATGTTTTAAACCATATAGATCATATAGATATGAGGGAATTATGGATTTCTTTTCCTAATCTTAATCAATAACAATTATTTCAGTGACTTAGTGTTATATATTTTAATTAAGTTGAAGGTGACCGGTCAAAAGTCATAGAGCAGAAAATTACTTTGACTGATTTGATGGTCAACATGAAGAACCAGTGACTGCAGGGGTCCATGTATTGTTCTTTTATGTAGAGTGTTACCCTCTAATATATCTGTTTTGTATATTCTATGAATTTAAATCTAAGTAATGTTTTATGAAAACAAAAGAAGGGTTTTGATTTGAAAATGGAAAAGAGTAACCATAAACCTGAGAGTAAAAAAACAGGGTCACCATATTGCCAGGAGGGCTAAAAGAAATGAAATCCTGAGAATAGAACATATGACCTATAAGGGAATTGCTTATTTCACCATAACAAACTGAACTAAACGGTTACTTACGGATTTCTAGAAAGAAATTAAAACTTGGGGGCCATAAATTTATCATTTTAATATCGGATCTGAGGATTTCAGAATAAAAAGGGTCGAGCTTTTGAATACCGATGCAGCCACATGAGTCATGTGACATTGTGAAAAGTCTGATCATCTTTCCTCAGATTAAAGTGTCTGACGCTGTAAGAAGTGTCACACGTCTTCAATAGAAGCTGGAAAATGTTTAGAACTTATAACTGGGTGTAATCCAGGGGTCGCGATGCAGAAGAGTCCCAATGCTTCCTCAGTCCTATAACTTTGTCTGTGTTTTAACATCTGAAAAAAGAGATGCGATAAGAAGAAGACACAGATCCGTGAATGTGCTACACTGAATGTAGAATGAAAACATCAACAGTGCATCACAGAGTCTCGCTGCGTCGCCTCCTGCGTTCCCCCACATCCATCTGTCACATGTCCCACAGCGAGGTCCACTCAGCTCCAGCAGTAATTTGATTTTGTCATTGACGATGACAATGATGGAGATGGAGATAATCCCCACTATGCATTCACAATGGAATATTTCCCAGTAGCCTCTATTGATCGGTACTGTTATTTGCCAAGCGGATCAGTGTGATAATTAAAAACTAAACACATTTAGCATCCGACTTCCAGACTTTTATTACCTCTGATATTTCAGCAGGAAAAAGAAAAGGTCATAGTCAGGATCGGAGCAGGGGACAGCCGATAGGTCTGACAGGTCCGGGTTTGTTTAGGATATGATGGATTCTAATCTATTGTATAAAGACAGATGAGCTGGTGGTGATGTCTTTGCTACGGACATCTGAAACATCACGGATATGAATTTTATACTAAAATATCACATAAAGTAAAACGGTAGGGAGCTTGGCTGTGTTTGGATTATAGTGACAGAGTTTCTGTTTATTCAACGGTGCAGAAAAGAGTCAATTTAGACCTGAAAGAAAGAAAAAAACTATAATGAGACTATTGTGCATTCAGAGGTGAAGCCAAAACTACCAAACAAGTTACTCAACTGCACAATCAAATAGAAGTAAGAGCTTGTAATGGTACTAAAACCAATTTGTTTTCGATGTAAAAACCAGTAAATGCTATTACAGTAACTATCTCCCTACCAAACTACCACTTTGCCTCATGTTCATCGGGCCTCGCAGTGAACCCGGGACACAAATGCAGTGCATGCGATCAATAAATCACATCTGTCGCTCAACACGTCTAATAAGATCATAACGTCCAACATACTGAGGCTCTAACAAGTGATAACACGGTCCATATGGCAGGAAGCAGACCCGGGTCTCCTTTTCACCCGACCGTCTGCACACGGGACAGAACAATGTACATTTTAACAAGCTGTTTAATTCTTGTATTCAGACTTTATATGGAAATGTACAAATTATGCCCATTCTGTGCTCATGAATGTCCACAGCGACTTATAGACATCTTCCTTGTTTTAAGAATTTCCTCGGTTTTCACTGCAGCTTTCTTTCCTGTTTTCCAGGCTGAGGGGGGAGGGGGGGCGGGTGCTGAGCCAAAGACAAATGGTTTCTCTTGCTGCTCTTTGGCAGCTGGGGCCCTCAATGGCTCCCTGTAGACGCAACACTTAAGAAGCACAATAAGGTGGCAGGGGGGCTCTCTGCAGTCCAATCGCACTGAACATGATAGGAAAAAAGAAAGGTCTGGAATCTGGAATCACAGTGGTCTGCGTCGTTGTTACTGGGGACACAACAAGGGTCCGACAGCTCATGAGAATCACTTTTGCCTTCCAGGAAAGAAAAGTGGGCCGGCAGTCCGTCCCCTATCATTCCCCCCGGACACCGAAGGAGGTGTTAGACGAAGCAATTTGTTTCCGCTGTCACACGATCGACATTTACGAAGTTCCGTCTTCACTGAAAAATGCTTTGAAATGTGGTATCTATACGCGTTCACCCTGCAGTGTAGAATCCTGAGGCAGTTCAGAGAAAGTTTTGCAGTAACTCATGTGTTCCCCTCAGCTCTTATTGCCTGTTTGCAAGAAACGACATCAGACACAAAAGATTTAATATCCCAGCGTGTTTCTTGAATGAAGTTTGCAGCTGTAACTTTTAAAAGGACTCTGTGTATATGTTGGGAAACATGCCGGCTTGTTTTCTTGCTCAGAGTAAGATAAGAAGATTGATACCACACGTCCATCCGACCATTAAGATACCATTAGCAGCCTGTTAGCTAAGAACATAGGCTGCAGGGGAAACTGGCTCTGCCCCAAAATAATCTAAATCCAGCTTATATCTCATAGAAATCATAGAAAAGAGACACTTCAGTTTTTAAAAAGCTTGAACAAAAATACATGTCGTCCCCTGCCACCAGGTTCTGCTAAGCAAACTGACTGCAGCCTCGTATTTAACGGAGAGGCAGGCTATCGACCGTCTCTCCACTTGAAAGTGAATGAGCATATTTCCCAAAACGTCAAGAATATTGCTTTTTACAAGCCCCACTTTATTGTTGCACAAATAAAACGGGCCAACTCGGTGCCGAGCGTCCCCGCGCCGCGCTCCGCAGTCCAGCACAAGTCACAAAAGCATTTTGTGTCCCTTATAAATTAACGGTGTGGACACAGGCCCTCACCAGGAGCAAACACAAGCACTCCCCTGGGAGAGGCAATTCAAAGGGAGGAAGGAGGGGGACAGTGCATCAGGCCACAGTGTGGACGGATCAAATCGACCTTAAAGACGATCCAGTGCGAGATGCGGCAGAAATTGATGGCCACGTGTCAATGAGATGGAGACAATGAGTAAATGTCCCAGGGTAGATGTTTGTGCATGGGCATGGCCGAAGTTTACATTGGGCCTCTTACTGTGTGTGCGTAAATCATGAATATCCTCGCGGCCGCCGCTGTTTAAGGCCCCTTTGGAGCGATCGCACCTATTTTATTAAGCAATAACAATTTAGAAATTTCAATGGAAGTGGATATACGGCATGCCACTGGAATGGATCCGCTCATACGTGACCGAATCAGATGATGGATGTGGCATTACTAATCAAATTCATTGTGTTAGCCACTTGGGAATTGGGCCTGGAGAAAACAAACCCGATGTTTATGAATTGCTATCAGAAGGACAATTATAGAACAATATCTTAAATTATAAACGCTCATGAACTCAAACAATAACTTACACGAGAGTGCACGGTTGGACACAGACTCTGAAGTCATAAAAAAGAGACATGAAGGATTGAGGATGAAGCCACGAGACCAGGGGTGGGAAACCTCCAGTGTCCAACTATGGCCCACGAGACAATTTTATCAGTCTCACTAGACAATTCATAAAAATGAACAAAAAGCAAGATAGAAATAAATAAATAAAAATTATTTTATCTGCAATAATAGGAAATCACATAAAATAGACGAATGAAATGTACTTCAGGGTTGTTACTTGTGGCTGCAGCTCCTGTCAGGTGACGGGAAGGATGAACGAGACACGATAACTGTCAAGGAAATAAAAGACGATGCAGATTGTCGTCCCTATTAAAGAGACACTGAGAGACAATTCCATTTTAAGCCAGTGTTCCTGGTTTGTGGGGATGAAATCACAGCGATGAAAAAGGCCCAATTTTTGTGTTATTACAGCTGGAAAACCTGCAGCTGAGCTGGATGAGTCGTGAGGACAAATGTGCTTGGATGTCGTTCGCGCTCTTCGGTGAAGTTTGTCCAACAGGCGGCTTTCACGAGACCACATTCTGACAGAGACAGACGTCCCACCGGAGGATTCTGTGGTGAGAGAACCGGGAGCGACGAAGCTGAAATGAGAATTTGCCTCGTTGTCACTGCAGAGCTGCGAGAACATGACAAAGAAAAAACTGTCAGTTTGTCTCAAGGAACCGTCACAGAGCAGATTATAAATATGGCACAAGACGTTGAAAATACATGACACCACAAGCACAGAAAATCTGTTTTAGTATTGTGAGGTGCACATCCTGCCAACGTGCTCACAACTGAGAAGTCAGAAAACATGGGAAAAACCACTCATAAATCTTGTGACAGCATATGTAATTTTCTTCAAGATGGAAGTTACCAACTACCTCTCAGAGCCGTACGTCAAACTAGTTCCCAGCTTCACAGCTCTCCGTTTTCAAAAGTGAAATATTATGAAATGAAGCTAAAGCATCTGAGCGCATCTGGAAACACACATTGCTTGTGTTTCTTGTGTTTCTCTGCAAGAAGAAAAGTCTGCGGTGATGTGTGGATATGCTATTTGTAAAACAAGAAACGTCAACAAAAGGAACTGAACATATAAGTAAATGTAAATGTGTCTGACAATCTAAAGTAATGAAATCATCAAACTGCAAAGCAACATTAGTTCAGAGCTAAATAAAACAACCTCCCACCAATTGAGTTCAAGAAACTACTTCCCAGTCTGAGTACAATCTATATCAGTGAAGATCTCTTTTCAAAACCAGTCATTCCAAGAGTCAGACTGACTCAAACCTGGAAAACCATCATCACTACCATCTGACATCAGACGTCTCCCCATCTAGGGGCAGTTCCAGGCAGCGCATGCGAGACGTTAGAGTGATATATGTGATCAATATTTTAATACGGCCCTTGAAGGGTGTTATAAAAATTGAAATGGCCCTTCGTAGAAAAACGTTTCAGCACTAGTCAATAAAAACAAGAGACACATCCATCTACCCCTCTCATCACTTTTAATGCAGTTTGTAGCTCACACCTAACGTGGTGCAAGTACATCAGAGCAGCACACGGTGACATTCCAGTCATCTATGTTTTTATTTATTGGTTCATTTATTAGTCAAGCTCTTGTTTTATTATATCTCAAGAGGAGAACTTTCTTAAAATGATCAAATATAGTCCAGAGGCTGAACTTAAGTCATAAGGAGAAATCGCAGTGGCCACGATATTCTCTGCTGCCTTTTCAACTCAACTGGGTTGTTTAATGAACTGGTCATTTCGGAGGAATCCCATTACAGCCTCACTGGGATTGGAATGCAGATTTTTCTGTGAATGAGCACATGACTCATGACAAATCATCTCTGTTGAGCCAGACGGAGGCAGAAATCAACCTGATTCCCAGATGTGATAGCCCTCCATCCCCCCCCCCCCCCCCCCCACCCCCCCAAGCCCCCACCCCCATTTCAACCCCCATCCTCTCCCAGTTATTCCTGTAACCTCCGAGACGATAAGGAAATGAAAAAGGATTAGTGGCACTCGGAATCAACGAAATGACTTTAAATGACTTCTCCGGGTAGCCACAGGCCAGGCGCGCAGCATGTTTAAGTTGACATTTCAATTGTACAAGTAATTTGCATTCTATTTGACTCTAAATGACACCTCCATATTAAGGATTCCTGACGGCAGGTTTTTGATTTCCTCAGTTCAAAGATGAGCCCGAGAAACGTGGCTTAATCAAGGTGCGTGGGACTCCTGTCAATCTCTGACCAAAAAAAAAAGAAAAGAATGGCGGCTAACAAGGTGAGGTCTTAACTTCAATCAGATTCTTAATATGTCCGCTCGTGACACGAAGCAAATCTTCAACCAAATCTTATTAAATAAAGATCACTCACCGAACACATGTATCTGTAAAATGGCAGTCAGGTGAAAATTAGAAAAAAAAGAAAGGAGGTGATTGCTTTGAGGTGATCACATGGAGCCGGCGACAGAGAGAGAGAGAGAGAGAGAGTTTAAATGAGGGGCGATCCTGTTGCTAAGATACTTGGTAATGTCACTGATAACGTATCTATAGCATCTACAGCAAATGTATGTTTTTTTTAATTATCGTCATAAGCAAATCCGTCAGTGTCCCGATCGACCTGAGCACGAGAATCATTCGCATTCACTTCGGAGCAGATTTGTCTTTTTTCATTCTGACAAATAGGATTTTAAGACTCAGCACTTGTTAGCACCGAGCCACGTCAGCACGTTTATTATTACCGACAGTGAACAGTGAGGAGTAAAATCCTTTTCAATACACGGAGACAGAACATGATTTCCCAGACTATTAAACCGAGGCGGTTAAGTTAGTGGAACACACTGTAGCTGGGGTGTTTTGTTTGAGGTAACGCCGCTGTGGTAATCCTCCACCTGAACAAAATACTGCTGGAGACATTAAATGAGATATTTGCAAGGATGAATGTTCATCAGTTGCTGCAGGACGCGTTGTGTTGTGCTGTGTGAGGGAAAGACTTCAAATCCAGTGTCTTTCCTTGTTTAAAGTACTATTCGCTCAGTCGTAATAACCTTTGCAATAATGCCTCATGTTTGCATTATATGTGCTGTTAAACACGTTTTACCTTTGCCATCTGCATTTGTTTGTCTATTTGTTTGTTAGTTAGCAGGATTACGCAAAAAACCTTTGAACTGATTTACATGAAATTATGTGGAGGTTTAAAGAGTGACCATGGAGTGTAGATAAAGATGGACGACTCGTCTCCACTTCCTGCCACCATCCAGAAGTGAAGCCCAAATATCCTGGATACGAACGCTTGTCAATCGAATGAGATCTACCTAAAGTGACAGAAACCATCGCGAATATAATTGTTCACTAATCCTAAATCGAGGTAAAAGTTTTAAATTATCGTGATATTCATTTGAACTTTGTACTTTGGACTTTTTAGTTAGTCAGCGTCCCATCCACGACCATGGAGGAGGCAGCCACCAGGGGGTGATCGAGACGCTTTGGCTTTGCGGAGCAGTAATGTCGTCCATCTTTATACACCGCCTATGGGCATGATATGGTGAGTATGAACTCTAGAAGTGCTCGTCTAGTTGTTGAGGTAGCTTGGTTAAAAAAGTTTCTATTTTTTTCTGTATTTCATTTCATAATTCAAATGTCTAAACATTGATCCGAGTGGCACCATGATCACCTCAGCACAGAGATCTACGTTCACCCCGATGACTGTCTGTTATCCTGCAATTTCATCACACGCAAGTTCTTCCTACCGTACTTAACTACACAAATACTTCACTGCACAACAACTCTAAATTTAAAATTTAGACATTGCGGTTCTGCCCCCCCCCCCCCCCCACAGGAGCGTGGCAGGAATATACTTACCCTCAAGCACCATTTCTTCCCCTCCTTTGTAGAGCAGTTGTCACCTTTCTATCTATTTTCTCAAGGTCAGAACATGATAGCTGGATGGCCAGACACGAGACAGAGGTAATGAGTTTGGAATGGCATTTAGAGCCGGGACGGGCTCGGGACTCGCACCCGACTCGCACCCCACCCGTCACACTATGGATCCAGAAGGAACAGAATAGTGAATATACAGCTCGATGCTTGGTTCGGACTGGAGAAGAAAGAATGTTCATGTTATGAAATAACGATATTCCATTAAGGATTGTTTTGGATAAACATGTAGGTTTTTACAATCATCAAGACAGTTAATGTGAATTTCAGTTTCTCAGTTAATATTGAGCATTAGGGTGTTAGTCTCGGTGGAGGTGTTGCACTGTCCGAGCACGGTGTGGTTATATCAGGCAACTAAAGGTGTTGTTGAGATTTGGATGGTTTGTTCCTTTTCAAATTGTCAAACTTATTATGTTTTGTATTGGGTTTTGCAAATTGAAGGGTACTGAGAGAGTGCATATCTCCACGAGGCTAAAACCCTGAATCTCCAAAATTCAACAGGTTTTTCTGTGAGTCAAGCTCCACCCCTCCGCAAAGTGTGATGGAAACCGACCAACAGACAAAAGAAAAGCGATTTAAAGACTACAAAGACCCAGGGAGAGCACATACCTGCAACGCCCGATTTTGAAATGTTACGGGAACTGAAAAAATAATTCTTGGATCCATCCCCATAATCGAATCTGCTCCAAAAGCTTCTTTGGCCCGCACCCGACCCGACCACCAAGTTTCAATCAAATTGGTTCAGTCTTTTGTGCAAAATCCTGGCAACACGCAAACAGCAAAGAAAACATAACCTCCTGGGCGGCTTTGCCACATTGACAGGATAGTTGAGCTTGTGTGAAGAGGTCAAGTTAGGTTTAACAAAAAGATGTTTGATAAAATGTACTGAAAATGAACTCAAATATGGAGCCTGCCTGATTTCACCGAGGGTACTTACCAGTTTGTTATCTTATAGTGCAACGTTCTGGTGGTGAACGAAGAAAGTTCAGATTTCAACTTTACCAGAATGGACTCAATATGATATGATCTCCATTAAAATGCCATTATGATGGGACTGTCCCATTTGAGGAGGAGTCGGAGGTTCAGCCTGTAAAGACGAGTAATCATATCAGCAAACATCTTCCCCCTCATATATCTCTTCTCATAGGCCGGAGCGAGCAGATAGAAACAATCATGTTTAGGCCATCCATGAATGACAGATACTTTTCAATTGTCCTGTCAGCAGCACAAGGGGGGTGGGGTTGGGGGGGGACGGATAGAGATGTTTTTCCAAGCCTCTTACTGCTCTCAATCTCTGTGGCTCGCTGCGCCGCGAGAGGAGTAAAATGCTTGTTTACCCAGAAACCAACGGGCCTCCCTGATTGCCATCCCAACGGTAATGGCCACGGATGAGGCAGATCAATAGCCATCTGCGCCCCATTCCTGAAGCAATAACATTCAATAGGAAAACCCATTTACTTTTACTTAGCTTTGCTTTATTTTGTTTTACCATAATGACGGGGGCCACTCGTGATGAAGATGGGATTTGACTGGACGCAGTTGTGGTTTTAGATCTTTTACTACTGTATTTTTTTCTCCATTGGAACGTTGTGAGCCCAATAAGAGACTGAGAAGGTTGAGGTGGTAAATTTGAAGCTATATATATTTTTTTTAAATGGTGGCGCTCATCGTCTGATCATCTCTACTTGTCTAAGTGACTGATATTCCTGGTGTCCTCACTTGACCTTGGAGCACGGACGCCGATGTGGAGCAGCAGCTTTAGTGTTACAGCCGAGCGATGATTGCTGCCATATAAGGATAATACCAATTTATGGCCCACGGGCACGTGTAAAAACACACAGTCATTATCACGAAGGAGAAATCGTTCTTTTATGAAACGCACAATTTTTCCCCCACGATCGCCAACAAAAACAAGGTCGCAGAGGTCGGGGCCCGCACGCTGCATTTTGCGTGTATGTGCGTCTCTGTGTGCCAGCACATGCATGTGCGTGCTCTCGCTCTGTGAAAACAGGAAGTTTAATAAGAGTTTGTGTGTACTGCTGAACTTGCCTCCGAGCCAGTACACAAATCCTGCTGCAGTCAGAACAGCCAGCTCTCCCAGGTGAGCCGCTCTCCAAGCAAATTACCTCCAGATAGAGGAAGGATAAAAAAAAAAGAAAAAGTTGCTTTACTTGTTGAAAACACTTTTCATTACACTAACTTGCAATATTCACTTGGATATTGCGCCTCAGCCCCCGTATTGAACCGTTGGCTTCCTCCGCCTCTGTCTCGACAGAGTTTTTTTTTCCTGATGCAAGGTGAATTATGGTTTCGGTATCTTTTCCATTCTGTGGCTGTTGTTTGACTCCATCTACAAAAGCGTACACCCGTTCTGGCTGCCCCCCGTCTAACCTTGCCTCTAACTCCAAAGACTTCCCCGAATCCTTAGCAAAGCTTCTGGGAATGATATTTCTTTACTTTGGCACATCACTGACCTGCTCTAGATTTTTTTATTTATTTATTTTTATTTTTCTTCAAATGACGTGATCACATTCATTGTGCCAGACGAGCATTGTCCCTGGTGTGTGAGTCTGACTTCTGTCTTCATGAAGATACTGCATGTTACATTAAACACACATAAATACGATTCCTTTCACCCTTTCACCCTCTTTCTTAAAAGTCAGTTGTTGTACCCTCCCCGTCTGGACATTTACTTAAGCGGAATATTCCATCTGCTCTTATTGCTTCCAGAAACAAACTCCAACTACAAATCAAATGAAATGTTCAGTTACAGTGAACATCATGGCGTGTAGGCTGCAGCAATAAAATTTAATTTCAACCCTTTAAACCTGTAGCCGTGTGTAGCACTGCAGTTAAGTCCGCGGGGATTTGAAGAGCTCTCTGCGCGTTCTGTATATTGGCCCAGCTGAAGTTTTCCAAGTATGTCACCAGCACAGTCCCTCGCTCTAATCCTACATTGTGTGAGTAGTTAGGAGGCCGTGTTGATCCAAGTTATCAAATTATACAACTTAATAGAATATATTAAATAATTCTTAAGGTGTTAGGTCCACGGCTCATGTGACATTTGACACTGATTTACTGAGTCTGTTCTTCATATTTAAAAACCGAGGACAACAGAAGCTGATAGGTGGAGGATTTGGGAGTATCTATAATTGGATGTATACACATCTCTATAATATGAAAAAAGAAACAATGGGTGGATATTGATACATATGGTGAGGACACAGTTAAATATCCCATTTCATTTCTATTATAATAAGAGACATTGGTCAGTCCTGTTATAGCAAATGTGGTTTTCATAAGTTGGACATTACATAATTCATCCCCTGCTCATGGACGAGTCAGGCATAAGTAATACAAAATGAGAAGAGGGAGAATTTTTTGTATTTTGCATTTGAAGAATAAGTCAAAAAGTTCAATTATGAACTTGAAAACCTTTAAGAATATATCAAACTACTAACATTAGCACTAGATAAAACACATTGTGGTATCACTGTTAGGTGTTTGAAGATAATGTGCCCAAGGATTAACCACACGAGATTAGAAAGATGGAACTTTCAATCGCTCCTCCAACTGGATTCAATGGACCAGAGCAGTTGACTCTCAACATTTCAACTTTATTCTCAAATATACAAGTTTAGTTTGACTTTATTCTCAATATTGCTTCTGTTACTCTCTAAATACAACAGGATTTAGAGTCTTCCATACCCGTGCATATGTTTACAATGTCGGTAAAATCTGAAAAATCTGCCAACTGTTGAATCCTGCTCACCTTAAAATAGTTTCCTCTACAATCGGATCATTTGGGTTCAATGGGGTCTTATCCTCAGCATCTTGTTGGTGATATTATAAACAACCATCTTTCAAGGATGAAAAACTGTATATCAGTTCATATAGGATTCTAAAACTGCTATTTCTCCTCATACCTTACATTTCCATTCGGAACACGACAGTTCGACTTCCTCTTGCTGTCCCGAGGAATCAGTTGACAGAAGTGGATTTTGACGGGGCAGCTGCCGCCGAGAGGGAATTCATCACCTCCCGGGGCTTTACCCTAAAAGGTTAGGAACACTGCAATTAATCATCGGCACCGCAACGAGTATTGTTTCCAAATTTATCATGATGCCCGGCTCTCGCAGGCAGGCAGGCGTCTCACATTGTACCATCCGAGCGCCCACAGTAGGAGACACGGGATGTCAGCTGTAAATTAGGTGGCACACGGTGACGACCGCGCGCTGTTCCAGCTTTGGCTAATCCGAGGCGAGGCGCGCAAAGGACAAAGCAGGACACATTGATCCCGGTGACTTAGGTGCTCAAACACTATTCATGTAATTCATGCTATATTGTGGATGCCATGACTATGTACATTCAGGTGGATGACTCGAGTGCAAATCAGTTTAGAAATGCAGGACATGTCGAGGCTTAGGGCTTCACACGGGAAATGGAACTCTTAACTTTTAACAGTGCCGTGTCTTTCATTGACGTCGGACCCACATATTATCGGTATTCTTCGTACAACATCCCATAATGTACAGTACAGAGACAATGAATCAGATGGGTCGTGTTTAGGGCTGTAACCTAAACCCTCGTGGATCAAACCTGGATTTGGAAATCAGTTTTAATGTAAGAGATGCAACTACGCTCAATACGCAGACTGTTAGCATGGCTTCATCAGCAAGTGAAAAACACGATGCTGACACGGTTATATCTAAATCAAAAGGAAGAGATTTGGATTTCGTAAGAAGGACGGAGAGTTTGACCAAAGTCTGATCGTATGGAAGAAGGAAAGCTGAGTTGTCCTCAGTGTTCGGGGGGCTTTGGAAAGTTCATGAATTGCAATGTAGGACTAAGACCTCTGGCTTTTTGCTTCATATTTCTCCGCCAGACGTGTTTGTTCATACTTTAGGCCGTCTGTCTTTTTGTGTATCTGTGTCTATTCAGGTAATAAACATGGCATATAGTTCTGGAAACATACGTACAAGCATGCATCCTTTGTTTTTGTCTTGTTTTTCTTCTGTGTCCGATATTAACACTTGGGATTCCTTGGTTTTCATGAATGCTGGGATAGAATTGGCTTATTCTAATTAATGATGCAAATGAAGTTACACTTACAAAGAATTGGATGAGATTTAAGATTTGACGTCAAATCGCACCAAATTAACATATTAACAAATATCTTACCTGAATCATATTGTGTATTTTATAGTTTATTCATGTCTATTAAATTCATGTTGTCGATTGAAAACTGTCTCTGGTTCTTTTACAAGTTTGATGTCTCCATGTAAAATGTGCGGTTCAGCTCTTTCAGCCGAATCCAAACTCTCTGCAGGAGCACCAGGGCGGTCGAGGGGTTTAAGTTGGAGACCGTTAAATGCAACATCCTCCGTTTGAGTCTCTCTCTCTCTCTCTTTTCTCATTTCCTGTCATCTCTCAACTGCTGACTCTCTCAAACAAAGTCCCAGAAAATCCTTACAAAATAAATAAAGTTCATTTTCGGATTTTCTTTCGCAACTTTATGACTCATCATCCAAATACTTGTACTCCACCAGTGGCCTTTAATTACACATCTCCTTTTAGCTCGCAGCCATTGTTGCTCATCCCTTTGCTGTTCTTCGAGTTTCTTTCGGATTTTCTCAAATCTATTTCCGGATTACAGTTAGATTACCTCTTTAGTCTTCACCCCCACTGCTGCACAATGTGCTTAACAAGCAAGACACAGTCACGGTGAGATTACACGAGCTTGTATTTCTATTTTCGGACAACGTGGACTTGGCCGCTGCCTTGAGGGACCAGTTTACAAGCATTTTTTTAAAACTACCGGTCAGTTCACAGCTCTAAAGCAACGTAAACTGTGGTTTAACACAGAGTGGCGAGAACTGGAGCCAGTTGAATTATCAATGAATGGATTGAAGTTTGATTTAAGTGAAGTAAACGTGTGCGTCTCCGTGAATTCTTCTCTCCACCGCGTCCCATCACTTCCTCCGTCTGCCTCCGTCGGCCTTTATCAGCACGAAGCCGCCGAAAACAGCTGCAGCCGTCCAGCAAGAAGCGCGGGACAGCTGGTCGACCACACAACGCCACCACAACATTTCCACGCACACAAACACACACACACCCACACACACACACACACACACTTTCCTCTCCTCAGCCCATCTCCAGTCCTCTTGTGTGTATCCCAGGTGGAATTGGGTTGAACAATGGCTGATGGGAAGGGTGTTGTTCGGCGGGCTCGGTGGATAGTGGAATCCTCCCCAAGGTGACCTCTGAGGGGCGGTGGGGGGGGTAGAGTTGAAGGCTTTGACGGTGTAATGGACTGGTGTCACTCTGACCAGAGATGCTCGGCAGAGTAATGATATCATCTCGATGCTGGAGTGTACGGGAAAAAAACAACCTGCAGAGCAACAATTTATGTTTTTTCTTTTTCTTTCTCCTCTCAACTGCTGGAATTGAAAGTTGAAACGGTCGTTTTGTTGGATGTATTTACGCAAATTTCACAACCATGAGGCCTTAAAGTCATCAAATTAAATCTAATATTGATGTGATTCAATGATAAAAAAATAAAAATAAATATCCCTTCTACAAACTCACCAAACAAGCATCTATGTATGTTTTTACTGTTTTATCTCATATCTTAACTATATACTCAGGTGGGTTGTATGAAATTTGCATATGTTAAACATGCATCCTTAAAATACATGTTAAAATGTGATGTTTGCATGTCATTTAAAATATGATAAGTTGATGTATGTAATTGCTGTTGAACAAAACTACAATTTCCTCTCAACTTTGATTTGTTTTTCCATAAATCAATGTTTTTTTTTCATATCCAGAAAATAATAGTATTTGAATTTCTTTCCCTGAAAATTACACTCAACTTTTTTCGTTTTCTCTGCTTTTGAATCATTGTATTAAAAGCTATAAAAATTATTTAAATTCTTAAGTATATCAAAATACTATGAATTAATGGATTCATGGGAACAAGAGAGGGTTTGTATACGTCTGTGCTTCCAATAACTCGACGGCACCAATTCAGCAGAGGGGTATAATTAGCAGATGCTGAAGCAATATGGTCGGTAAACCTGCCCATCGCAGGTGAGACTGTATGTCAACGAGGCGCCGCAGACTCACACGAGATCCAGACCACGGCTTTAATTACCTTGAAATGAACCAACTTTGGGGTAAAAAATAAAAAAGCATCTTGAACTTTCATATATATTGATCTTAATTACTTCAGCCCCAGAGGGTTCAACACACACACAAAGTGAAAACAGAGGAGCGTTTCTACCTCTCCCTCCCTCCCTCCCTCCCCCTCCACCTCCCCCCTCCTCTGTCTGACAGTGATTTTGCTCTCTGGGTGTGGAGGTGTTCAGAAAAATAAAAAAAGAGGAAAGGAAAAATAGCCCGGGGCACCTGGCAGAGGATTTGACCTGTTCCCTTGCAGTCGGGAGGCAGAGCGGTAGAAAACGCACTTTTTCCCACACTAGCCATATTCAAGGTTTGCAGGCTGCAGAGGAGAGCGGTGCCCCTATAGGTGGAGAGCTTCATCTCCCAGTCTCAGTATGTAGGTGCGTGCGGCGTGTAACAATCCCAACATTGTGCCGACCCGCCCCCGTCTGCTCTCGGCTTACGCGCCCAAAATAAGATAAATAATAATAAAGGGTTCCACGTTTATCAAGGGTCCCGGGGTCCGCCGCGTCACGTTCATTTACTCTCAGTCTTATGGCATCACAGCTAGTCACGCGATGGTGTGTTATCCCCCCCTTGATGATGTATTAAGTTGGATATATAATACGGCGCAATAGATGAAAGTCGCCCATATGAAAACTTTCACTCGGCGTCTTGTGTTTGGTGCATTCAGCTCTGTTTAATACAGAGCTTCCCGTTTCCCAGGCGTGGAAAAACCCGATAGAATTCCCCCTGTTAATCACATTAACGTGGCGCCTCATGAGACGCTGTACTCCAGCGACATGAAGACCCTTTATATATTTGGAGTTCAATTAAAAAATTCACCGTCCTTCTACGAAGCAACATAATTACAAACAGTATTTCTATTCTGTTGAGGCGAAATATGATTTAATATGCCATGAAAAAAATATAATAAACTACTTCTCCGAAGGATAACGTGTATGTCAATCACACTGCGGCTATTTGACAATAACTCATGTTTTCCACAATGGCTCTGGTACCACGGAATAACGCTGCACAATAACCATATTTCATCTCCCTGAGAAAAAGGGGCACATGGAATCGCTGACGGCGTTTTTTCCTGCTCTGTATTTTCACGGTGGAGCTGTGCCCGATGATGGTTATGATAATTTGATCTGAGAAGACACAGAGATTTGAACTAGCAGAAAGGAGGATGCAAATCCCTCAGTAAATCCCTACACTATATAGCCCGCAGCCTGCCGGGAGAGTTTAATATCTACTGGAATGATTAAACTGAAAAGGTGAAACCACCATTGTAGTAATAAGAAGTATGGCTGTGCAACAGGGGTTGGGGAGTGGGCTAATAGTTTGCACTGCAACTCTGACCTCCAATGTACACACACGATCCACGCTGCCGATTCCTCCCACTCATTTGCATCTTCACTCTTTTCCTCTCCGCTCTTTTCCCTCCGTGATGAAACCCTGAAAATCCAACGTGAGTGGGGGAGAAAAAAATTGGAGAAAGATTGTTTCCATTAATTTACGTTCTTGTTTTTTTTTCATATTTCATGAACTCTACAATAAAGCAGCACTTCTGCTACTGGGAATCGATTCACCCGAACCAATAAACAGAAGAGCGGATACGTAAAGACATTTTCTTGGAAGATTATATGTTATGAGGCGTGATGTTATATATTCAGTTTTGTCCTTTGGTGATTTATCGGCTTATTTTTCCTCAATGAAAACAGCTACACTCTTAGTAATTACAGAACAGAACATCCACAGAAATGACCCGTTACACAAACTGGGTCAGAGGCCACACAATAATTACCACACAACATTATTCTGACTGCAGTTAATGTCAGTTTCACAAAGCTAAACAAGAAGGAAATAATATTTTTATCATTCCTCCATATATATATCTCAATGTTGTCTCTTTCTCAACTGTTGTGTTCAAGTCGATTATTCCCTTATTATTTAATCACATCAGGAAACCGTCAGTAGCTCTTGTTTGTGGTCGCACTGCCTTGAAGCACATGAGAGCAGCAGAAACTGGTTGATCTGGTTGATAACCCAACCCCCCCCCCAGATAAATAATGCATAATGACATATACCTTCTAATCCCCTCGTTTCCAGCTCACGTGACAAACTGTGAAAAGCGTGTGTGCCGGGTTCCTGACAGACAAAATGAGTGGGCATGGTGTCACCGGCGGCTGGTTTTTCCTCCTGCCACTCGGAGGTTTATTCACAGGACTTAACACCCAGGACACACGAGTGAGCATTAAGGCTCCGGCACCGAACTGCTGCCGCTCACACGCTCGCATGGGGGGGTGAGTGCACGTGTCCATGCAGCAGCACGAGTTCAGACACTGGCCTTCAGTGATTTAAGGTTCGGATTCTTTTCAGTATATAATTAATTTACCGATTCATCTTTGATGTAATCACGGTGAATGATCGTGTAAAATAACAATATAATTAATGATGATAAATAAATTAAATAATCTAAATATTATGAATATCATCTTCTGATGAATGTTTGATAAACCAACAGAGCGAGTGGGCCCAAGTCGAATTAGCATCTGTGGGTGAAACAGAGGGGGGGATAAACACGTAAAGGCCTGAGTAACATCTGCGCCAACATCTGTACACGTGGCCTCCACTTTCTACCACATGCAATTGTTAAAATGGTTAAAAAATACAATACGTTAGTAATAAATAGTTTCTTTCATGTCTGTATCATATTCAGATATTCCCTAGATATTGACCCGATAGCGTTTTGCTGGGACCAAACTCCAGATGATCCTCAGCAGCAGCAGCAGCAGCGAAGCGTGAGCTGCACCTCACGCATCTCACGCACAACACATACGGGCACTGGAATTAAAACCCAGAGATTCGGCAGACCGCCACAGAACGCAGGCCTAACACACTATCCCCGCATCCCATAACCCGCGATCAGGTTCCCAAACCAACTGGTGGAGTTCACCACAGCAGTAATAAGGACGTGAACTCTCTTTACACCTTCACACTGCTGTTAGCCCGTCATGGACAACTGGGCGTCTGCAGCTTTCTGCCATTTTGAGTAAAAACGACCATGACAATGAGATTCAAGGCTACACAGACCCACATTGCATTCATCACATAAACATAATGATAAATGCCTCAATAAAATGTATTTCTTAAGATGTAAGTGCATTATTAAATGTCTAACCATTCACACATGATACTGTCGAGGCCTTGTTTTTTTTTTTTCCTTAACTAAGTGACTTGTTTGACATTTCGAATGGTCCTGTAGGGAAATTATCTTCACTTTGATTGGTTTCTTATTTGGTTGGTCAACAGAATCAAATACCCAGCTGACGCCGCGGCACCCGACTCCACCACACCCCTCATCTAAATCTCTATTAATAGCATTAATAAGCGTGGGCCTTATGAAACCCGGAGGTTTTTTCACTAGAACTGGAGGGAAATCGGATATTGTTCCATGAAAAAGGTCATGGAAGAATTCAAGTGCACAATTCATCTGAAAGAAAAGTGAGGAGTCTTGTAAAAATCCAGCTCGAGGTAGATAATGTTACATATGAATATAATGAAGCTGCACCTGCTAAATATCCTTATTGAACAAAACACAGCGAATTAAGAGCAGCATTATTGTTCTCAACACATTTGGGTATATCATTGCATTACTTTGTAGTTACTTTACTTATTTTTTACTTGTTTTTAATAAAGAAAATTAAAGAAATAAATGCTATAGATACTATAACTGTAAAATAAACTACTGAACCTCTAATAATTATTTAAGAAATAATGAATCACACTCCTTATTTAGTAAGAGAAGTAATTGTCATTGTGTAACTTATCACTCAGAACTAGTTTTGCCAATTAAGTTTGATTAAAGACAATAAAGTCACGATATTAAAGTGTAAAAATATAAAACTGTGTCTCAGGAGCCGCTGTTACATTTTAAAAACCGCCCTTTCAAAAACAGGCCAATGCATTAACCTGTAACACTGGATAAAAATGCATTTTTCTATCTTTTGTGTTATCCTGCTAAAACAGTATCCAGGCACAAAGCAACCGACCTGCAGGGTAAATGCGACGACCCATTCAGGCTCCGTGCACAGTAATTCTGCTCGAGCCCCTTTAGTCTCTGCTGGCTAAATCCTCTGTTAGAGATAGAGGCTGGGTTTGATCCCCTGCAGGATCTCAGTTTATCTCTCTTGCAAATCTGCTGCCAGATGACAGGGTTAGCTTTGTGGACTGTGGCTGCCCACGCTCTCCTCGAGATCGACACGACGCCTGGTACCACAGTGTCTCTGCAGTTCTGCTCCTCTGGACTCGGGGACTTACTCCGGGTTGAAAAGCCGTGAACACGAGAAGATGCAATTTATGCATTTGTTTTTGTGTTGCACATTTGCATGAGGTTTTATCTTTATTCATTTTGTGTCAAATTCTAATTTCTATATGATACTTACCCTGTTGTGATTTTTTTATGAGGCAATTCATGACTTTAGCTCGCAGTTTATGAATAAAACAAAATATATATTTATTTTTAAGCTGTGTCAAATATCTCCAATTTGAAATGATGTATAATTTTGTAATTTTTTTTTTTAACACACAATCGTATGCCTGGTGTAGCGCATCAATAATGTACAGAAGCAGAGAGTGGTTTTTACAAACACTGCTCACGGGGACAGGATCTAAAGGAAACAGGAAAAATAAGAAGATGTTTACCAATACGACTTTGGTGTGTGCAGTGCTGTGTGTGTGCCGCTCGGGCCCAGTCGCTGCAGGAACACATGTGTGTCTTGTGTCATCATTTCATCAGTGCCATGCAGCCAGCTGCTGTTGCTGCTTGCTCATTAAACATTTGTAGAGTCAATACAAATTCCACCACGGCTCCCTTCCTCGGGGGCAAACACTGGGAAATACAGTATATAAACGATGCCGCACTCATCATTCACCTTTGCAGAAAATAGAGTCATCTTCCCACCCTGCTATATCAATAACCGAGGCATGGGGGGGTCCGGGAGCAATCCTCCGCGAGTCATTATGAGCCCGCGTCGCCTCCGGCAGATGAGCGGGGTTCGCTGCTGTTGACAGCTCGTCTCTCTGCAGAGAATCGCTGATTATTGTTAAATGTCAATGTGCAATATCAAGTCACCGTGTGAGGGGACTTTGATTGGAGCTGGAGCATTCTCATGCACAGGTGATACACACCAACTTTCTGCAAAACTTCACTCATCCACAGTTTCCCAGTCGTTTGCCACTGCAGTACATTTAAATCAGGGAACCATCCTGAAACTGTTTCACACTTACTGAAAGTTTATTTTATTGTAAGAGAAGAAACATTTCTCTCTTTTGATTATTACCACAACTGTGGGCTAGAGCCAATAACTTTAATACAACAGATTAATTCTCTGAACTTGCATCCTCCCAAAACTTTTACCTGAAATACCACATATGATAAAGTAATGCATTTTACATGAACAGAAATTTGCAATTAACTCAATAAATGTCTGGTGTCGGGTATGAAAATATAGACATAACACGATATTGTACACTATGCATGAAATTGTGGCTGAGAAGATGAGTTTGAAATGTATTGTTATTTTTAGTCGCAGCTACACGAGTACGCAACGTCCAGTTCTGTGGTCAGTTCGCTTCATTTGCTATTGCAGGTTACTGTTGGAGCAGATTATCCTAATATGAACATGTTTGATATTTACGATTCCAGATCAAAGGAGGCTGCGACTCAATATGTAAACACTTCAGGATTATTTGAGCAGATAATCGGTACCGACGACCCCTGTCTAGAACCTTCATTGTCGGAAGGATCAAACCGGGTCTCAAATCTGCCCGATCGTCCTGTCGTGTGCAGCAGCCTCAGTCCGCAGCCTTTGCTATGCACGAACTCTGATGAGTTCACAGAAGGTTTTAAAGCTGTTTACTAAAGTTCACTTTTCACTCCGTAACAGAATGTGAACTAAAGGTCACGCAGGTCGATCACTGTGGCTCTGGGGGCAAATGACTCAAAATCCCTAGAGAGACCTTTTTTTGTTGTCGTTGTTGTAATGTGAGTAAGAGAATTATTGTCTGTTTGAGAAACACTTGATGAAATCTTTTAGTTTGCATAACATCAGAGGATGTGTTTTGAAAACACATCCTCATCTGCATCTTATCATATTCAGCTCTTCCAAGCCGAGGATTATAATAAATTTATTATGCATATACAGTAGCATATTCTTCTTCAATTAAAACTACTATTTCTACTTTATTACAGAGTTTTTAGGCCGAAGTTGCCCAATAACCGGCGTCTGCACATTTAAAAGATGATATTATTATCACTGACCTCTTGGACCACGTGGTAATGAGCTTCAGCTAACCTCAGCGTGGACTGGGACGACTGCATCGACTGCTGTGGTGAGTAATCTGGCTACTGGCGTGACGCCCCCGCACTGCGAACGTGAGAATAGCCCGCTGGGAGCGAAGCGCTCTGGGGCCTGCTTATCAAACGTCTCTTCCTGTGATCACAGCGAGCTACAGGCCCTCGTAGTTCACTCTGCGAGGAAGACGCTGCGACCGAGACGCTCGTGACTTCAAGCCACCGCCACGAGAAACCCTGGAGTCCTGGACACATGAGAAACATTACTGCTTTTTAATAAACTGCACGAGACGTGTGAACATATAAAATGTTTTTTTTCTACTTTTTCTAAAGTGCTTTCACATTCAAGGCAAATAAAGAGCCTGCCTGATCCAGTAATTCCTGAAAGACATCATGACACCTATGACTGAGCCTTTAACATTCATCTTTGCATTATCCATGATCCGGGATCCTTTCAAAACAATCCCGCTCAATTTCTGGTCGTATATCAACAAACCCTGAAACATTTGAACTCACACAATGTTCTTTGTGATCGTACTACTTATAGAATATAAAGAGCTTTAGATAATAATTAATTTGCAATATACATATTTTTCAGACCTTTCTAAAGCATTTGACAATGTTTAACAAGCTATTTTGCTTCCTATAATGTATAGATATGGCTTTTATGGAAATGTTTATTCACGGCTCAGTATTTAAGTTCAAGAGAAGTTAATGTTTTGATTGATGGTCAGGAAAGGAAATATAACCTATTATCTATATCATCATAATATCTATAATGTAATATTTTCTCTGGATTTCAGTCAAATAATCTCACATACTTTTTAAATGCATGACCTCAAAACCAGCGAGCGTATTGTCATTGTTACTGTACCACTGGCGGTTGCGTGCCTCGTCCAGCCCCAGCTCACAAAAGCAAAGTGTGCAAACACCAGACGTGAGTTGTTTTACTCCCCCCCCCACTGACCTCGAATTTCCTATGTCGCGGAGACTTTGAAATCCAGTTTGTTTTGGTTCCCTCGAAAGACAACACACGCACTATTTCATGATCTAAATTCTTGCCAGGCTGAATTTCCAACAGCAGATATAAATAGTTTCTGTATATTTCTTTTTCCTTTATTGCTTATTCGCTTCAAAACCAGTAAAAACCAGTTACCCCGTTTTAGTGTAGGTGCATATCTGAACGGCAACATTTTATTGTCCCATACTTAACCTCTCTCATCAGTTCAGACAAGATTTAGGAGATACGGCAGAAATGTAACCTTAACATGAACTGTGCATGAACGTATGACCCCCGCGTGGTATGATCTTCCTCTGGTGCAGGACTAAATAAGTCCAATGTGTGCCAAAAGGATTCCGAGAGAATCAACATTTATCGGACTTATCTGTCCACAATCTCAGTTTGCTTTTGATCTTATCGCAAATTTCATTAGTGAAACTTAATCAGATTCACAACAGAGGAAACGTGTGATGTAGTGGGGTAGGAAAAAAAACATTGTTTTCCTGCCCAGGGGGTAAAGTTTACACGAAGCGGGGTCGTGTGTGAGCGAGGTGCCAGAGAGCCAACACTCGGCTCCGCTAAACAAAAGCAAACACGCGGGTCCAAAGATAGCTGACGGCTGTCAATCAAACCCATCCCCAGCTGCCTTGGCCTGTCAGCCGTCACTCTTTTTTCCCAGGGTTCCACGGGGCCGGAGCCTCCCCGCCCGTGTTTTTAGACAAACAGATCGGATTCCTCCTCAAACAGGCCGCTGCCGTCGCTTTCGATAACAATGTAATAATTCAAAACAAATGATCCGGCCCTTTGATGAGAGCACATTTATGGGTCACAAAGACTCACCCTCACACTGACATCTGTTTGATTTTATCTTCTTGAACTTTATCCCCGGCTGGAAAATGTACTGGCTCTGACCAGAGAAGTGTGTTAAAGCCTGACTAACGCAGGGGCAAAGACAACGGAGACACTGGGCAGGGCAGAGCTCAAGGCCCATAACACGTACAGGGCAGTTACCATATAACCCTGTCAAGCACGTAAGTTATATCCCCTTTTCAGCATGGTGTCATGAAACATATAAAAAATCCAAATAAACTGTGAACCCGCCTGGTAGACGGTCGAGACCACGAAGGCTTCACAAGAAGAGGTTCTGTGCTGTGAGTAAAGTTTTATTGGATTATTTATTCTGAATTTAGATATAAATAAAAAAAATTGGAACATCACCATAGATTTTGTAAGAGAGAGAGTTTGAGCAGATTCTGACACGAGAGGATGTTTTTAATCAATGTCGTTTTAACACGAGTGAGCACAAGCGACGAATCTGTGAAATCACGACTAGTTTGGAAGCAACCGAGGCCCAAAGGTCCATTTACTGTAGGAAGAATGTTTTTAATATATGTTGCACACGACTGTTGTACGTGACGTTTATGTGTTTTCTCCCGTGTTAATAGTATTTTTGGGTGATGTTGTTCCAGAAGAAAGGACAGAAGATGATGAGCCTCGTACAGATTGTATATGAGGTCAATTTGTATTTGTGAATAGGGCCATACAAATAAAATTTGATTGATTGAGTGATTGAAACTTGAAACATCCATCGTACAGACTCTGCAGTGGACAGAGGTGTAAAATTTAAATCTGGAAAAACTATGTCAGTCACAAAGATCATTTAAATAGGAATGTTTTCATGTCCGGGAAGATATCTCGAAATTCTACAAAAAAAGTTAGTTCTATATCACAACTGACCTTGATAGGCATAAGAGAACTGCAGAGAAAGCTGCTACGTGGTTATAACATTTGTATTTATTTTCTCTGTGGGATTAGATAAAGCTCTTTCACACCTTGATTTAACCCCAATCGAACCACTTCCTGTTGTGTCACATTAATCTTTTCCACAGTGGCGGAGGAGCAAAAGTTAGAGCAGAACTTAAAACTAATCACCAGCCGCACTTTACTGGACCGGGTGTGAATCTGAAAAACAGCATGAGGCCAAAACCTGGCCCTCTTGATTCCTAATATCAGCCTGCCTTCTCGTGCTTCTCTATATTTCTTCCTTTAGTCGGGGGGCCGAGGGCGGGGAGGGGGCAGCTCTGCACTAGGCCCCGGCCATGGTCGGAGCTGTATGCTAAAGCCATGCGGGCCCCAGAGATTTCCAGCCTCTTAGATGCCTATAACTCATCCCTAGCCCTGCTTCTGAAGGGAGATTTTCCCCCCTCTCAATCCCAGGCCTGAAATATCCTTTCAAAGGCCGCAGACTGGAGACAGATATGTAGGTGTTTTAGATAAGGTAGGAATTGCATTAAAGGATTTTTCCGTTTTAAAGCTGTTGCCGTCTTTTTTGCCCTTTCCCATAGACTTGAGAGGAGCAGCTGAGCAAGGATGGGAAGAAGGGGTAAGGGATGTGCTTTGGGACGGAGCAGTCCGTACATTTGTGGTCAGTTCACAGCTCATAAAGGACTTGCACTAACCTCAGTAAAAAATTGAATAATGTAGAGTGGCTGGAGGCAGCGCAGGAGCCGTCTCGGAGAATACGAAAAGTTATTGACCCGAGTTTTGGAGGAGAGAGCCTCCCCAGCTCATTGATCTCGGCACCAGCGTAATTACAGAGCAGCGAGATGAATCTTCATGTGGAGGGAAACAGAAAAATCCAGAGTGATGAATATTCGTCGGAGTGACGAGGATTCGTGCCAAACGCAAAACGTGAAATTAAAAGCTCTCCCCCCCCCCCCCCCCCGAAACCTCAGCGGTGGGATAATTTAGTTTTTTTTGCGAAAGGAGAGCGTGGCCAGAAAGAAACTGTCAGGCGGCAGCGTGTGAACGCGTAAAGTCGATTTTAACAGCAGGTCCGTTAAGGCCCTTTAGGTTGTGCGTAGCAGGACGTCTCCTGTCCCCGCCGCTCTGTTTTATAAGAGCTTATACGCTTCGCTCTGCCATAACTTTATAATTACATGGCCTCCTCTCGTCGCCGAGCCAACTGTGTTTACATTTGCCAGCTTACCGTGCACACGCAGCTCCCTGGCATCCACATGTCACTCTGTGGCAGTGAGCGTCGGACTGGGCCACGGGGAGATTAGACGCCTCGTTCCCGCCGGTGCCTCGGCGTTAACGTTTCCTCACCCAGAAAGCTCGGCTGCTCATCGGACCCTGGTGAGGGGGAATTCCCTCTGATTTTGAAATGAGCTGTTACTTTTCCTTGCGTCTGAATTCATCGATTACACTTAAATTGTTCATTGTCAAAGTTTCCAAAGTTTACCCCAACATAAACTGAAATATTTGAAATTCAGTAGGAAGCTGAAAAAAGCATTACAACCAGCGGTACTCCCTCTTTTTATTATCATAAATTAAATTGAACGTTTTTGGCAATGACCTAAGGACACATGGAATAAATGGGGATATTTTCTTGTGTGCACTTCTACTCACTTCATTGTTTCTCAAAGTTTAAAAAAGACTCCACTTCAAGAGTATTTTAAAGCCGGGACGTCTTTCGCTTTAATAAACCGTAAATATGCCAGTGGTTATGATACAAAAACATCCAGCCATAAATCAGAGCATCTGAAACGCTGCCGAACTGAGCCTGGATATTTGCTGAAATAATATATCACATATCTCACATTGAGAAAATTACAGACGAGCGCGCTCAGTCGTAGGGAAGGGCGCTAGACTAGACAGGGACTAGGACCCACATGGTCAAAACCCACACATCAGTGGACTGGTAACGGCATGAGAGAGAGAAAAATAAGAAAGGGGAGCAGGGAAACTTGCTGAATCGAGGGATGAGAGAGTGAAATATGCACAAAACAGAGCCAGAAATTAACGGGTGAATGGTTTCTGATTAGAAGCAAAGCGTGTAGTCTTCGCCATCCTCCCTTTGTCTTCCTTTAAATCTTCATTTAGAATCTGCGAGCCGAGGACAGCTGTTTTAAAGATCTCCAAGGTAAGTCTGGCTTCATTTCTATTCTCCGCCACAAACATCCGTGCCGTGTGTGTGTTTCTTTCTTTCTTCTTTCTTTCTTTCTTTCTTTCTTTCTTTCTTTCTTTCCTGCACCAGCCTCATCGACTCATTTGTTGTTTGGTGGTGTACATTTTACTTATCGAGCAGTGGAGTTTTGTACAGCCTAGGCAGAGATTAAGACAAATTCTGATAAGGACTGGAAGTTGACTCTCAGCATTAAGGAGGATTAATGTTTAGCTCTGTGTGGCAGGGGCCTTCTCAGTGGCGGTGTTTACGCAGTGTTGCAGACCCCGCATTAATCCGAAATTAGTATAAAAGATCAGCTGTGGCCACTGAGGCGAACCTTCACAGGGCTTAGGCCACTAATCAAGTCTCACTTTGGGACAATGAGCGCCTGGAAGGTCAATGAGGGGTCTGGGTTCAAGGAACGAGGAGATTGAGGTGGGGGGCGGAGGGAGGGGGGGCGGGGAGGGGGGACTTTTGGTGACCACATGGTTTAATTTAGGTGAGATCCACACACACACACACACACACACACACACAGGTTTTGCCGCCACAGGGTGTGCCGTCTCCTCCTCTCGCCCGCCGTCCACGACCACGGTTTGTTTTCCTTGATGCTGCGGATGATATTGAGTGTTTATACTTTCACACTTAAAAGACGTTTCTTCCTTTTTTTTCCTTCCAGCCCGTGTGAAATTCAACACGAGCATTTGATGTCACACGAGTTTACATTCCGCCGCGCTAAGTATTAGCCCTGTCACATAATTATAATGTGTGCCGAGGGATTATAACAATAAATAGCAGGAGGACTATCTCGCTGCTCGTAGCTGTAGAGCAACAGCTCCCGTTCCAACGTAAACCAACAGCGAGCTGAGCCGGTCGGAGAATCACAGGAGGGGTGTCTCCGCTCCACGACTGAATTTCACAGGGAAGTAAAACTGTGTCAAATTGAAAACTAGCAGCATATATATATATATATATATATATATTTATATATTTAAAAAAGAAGATTTTTCCACTGCCAAACTGGTGCTGGCTG
The DNA here is from genome assembly GCA_006182925.3 of Reinhardtius hippoglossoides. NCBI lineage: Eukaryota > Metazoa > Chordata > Actinopteri > Pleuronectiformes > Pleuronectidae > Reinhardtius > Reinhardtius hippoglossoides. Next base: position 22,268,985 of record CM031676.1, read on the forward strand.
GAAGAAGAGGCAGCACCACTACTAGGAAAATAAAATAAAGGAAATATAGCTCTGCATAAACCACAGGCCTTGGATGACGAGGACTCGCAAAACTGTTGATATCTGCATTATTTGGTGTTTTTCAAACCACTCACACTGAGAGCGGCCACAGACAAACCTGCGTCCAAACGGAGACAACTTTATTGGCATTTAAAATACGGCCCACCGTACGTGCAGCGCTGTAACGCCGCCAAGTGAATGTCGCCGGGGTCCGAGGAGCTCTCCCTTGTAAATACTTTCCAAACTACATCTGTACAGTTCTTAAATTATTTATTTATATGGATTTTACGGGCGCTCGGGCAAATTACAGTCTCCTTGAACGGAGAAACGGGAAAATCATCTCCTCAATCAGGGGATCTCTGGCTCGTGGCGAACTTCATCCCGCGCTCACTTTTCTCCCCGCAGTGGCCCCACCGTGTGTGTGTCTGTTGTCCACACATGTTAACAACAGACAAACTACAAATGAAAGGGGGGAACGGCACAAAAAAAACAACAGCCACACAGCCAAATGGTAATTCAGGGCATTTGCACCACATTGTGGTGGAAGCAGTTCTCTTCGAGTGCCAGCAGGATAACAGCGACCCCCCCCCCCCATCCACCTACCCCCAAACACACACACCCCCCCACCCACCCACTGCAGCCACCCACTGCTCCTGCTAAGATTAGACAAATTAAACACTATTATTCACGTCACTCCCGCAGCTGGTCTTTTAAGTGGTTCTACGTTAACTATCATAATGGTTTGCTTTGAAAGCCGCAGTCTTCTCCTTAATTTACAATATGAAAAAGCACTTTTGGCCGAGTCTGGGTTTTCTTCTTTTTCTGCCTCATGTTGCAGAGGAAAAAAAACGGGTTTTCTTCACACACTGTACTTTCTTGTGATTCACTCCATGTTCATACAGTGTACTTCGGCTTTAAAAAAAAAAGTATATTTTGTATACCAGTCGTACCGCTTACTTTACTTTATTTGTTTAAAAGTCAGCCACGATCGTGTCTGTCCCTCTGCACCACCTCATCATTCACAAGAAGACATTCCTGAGTTTGTGTCCTCAAACTGGAGAGTATCTGCCGGACTCCCACATCTGTCCATACGTTTTTAATGCAGACTCCTGTTGGGGGGGGGGGGGGGAGGATAATGGATGTGGTATTGGAGAGGGACCTGTGGACTGAGGACGGCCGGTGATTGATAACCTAGTTTCAGACCCATCATCACCGTACAGCATGTGCCGTGTATCTGTGGCCGTGTATCCCTCCACCCACTGAGCAGCTCCAGATACAGTAGGTGACGTCCTGTTCTTTAAACCTCCATCACAAACTCATGGCTGCTTCCCAATTAGTAAAGAGTCATGATTTTGATATTCATTTTTTAAATTAAGAACCATAACAACATGAGACTATGGAGACATGGGTCGTTCTTTTTACATATACAGTTTATCGGCTGATATATCTGTATCTACCTATTGTATACATGTCCCATATTGTCTAGGACAAAAGTTTACATAATGAGCAAAAAGTCTCTGCAAACAATTCATAATCATATTTAATAAACCAAATTGCATAAGCAAGGACGTGTAACAGTCACACGGTCTGAACCCCAGAGCAACGAAAACATGAACTATCTTTTACTCATCAATTTAAGCACATAACAGAAAACACACTGCAAGTAGCACAGACGACAATGGAAATGTTTCCGCGGGGGACAGAGAAAAGTGATGAACGCGGCTCAGATGTGGTTGTAGAAAAATTCAGTCACTTTAAAACTTAAAAAGCATTTAACGACAAGTTCTTCTCAGCCCGGTCCATCGCTTTTTAGTGTCCCCTGGAAACACTTCCACTGTCGTCTGTGCTACTTGCAGCACTTCTCTGAATCGTGTGTATGTGCATGAGCCTCAGAAGTGTCAGTGTTCAACCTCGTGGAGCAGCATCATAAAGCTGGGGACAGCATAACACACATTTTACACATTAACTAAATTATAGTAATAACAAATACCACTGAGTGTAAATCATCAGCGAAAAAACCACAAAACACAGATTCTTGCTTCATGATCACACCCTTACGACTCCAGCTTGCGTGTTCGCCCCAAAACCAACTTTTCAAAAAAAAAACGTAATCCCTCATTTGAGCCAGTTTCTGGTGTCAACACCAGGACCGGCACAGCAGCTGAGAAAGACCCGGCCCGCTCCCACTCGTCTGCTGCTCACATTATTAAAAGCGATGAGGTTTGCATATCAACTTCAAATCAAAGCACCGGGGGGGGGGGGGGCTGCACATAACAGAGGAGAAAAGCAGGTTGAGATCGCAGGTCTATAAAAATAGTGACATGAAACTCGATCACTTTGTCTACAAGCTGCGTACTTGAGCTCCGGGTCACTGAAACACCCCGACGTCTGAGTCTCAGATTTACTGGTGGATTATTACTCCGAATGCAAGTGTCTTTAGCAGAGAACTCATAATGACTATCACACTTACACATTCATTCTCAAACATGTATCTTTTCAAAGCAGTTTAACTGTATCCCACTAGTTTAGGAGCAATACTTCAAGATTATATTCATGAAATGACCTGTTGAGATGATAATTTGGGGTTTTGGAAAACCCCTGCAGCACTGAATGGATTTCTTGTTTCATAAACACCGGCATGATTACTGCACAGCACAATTCCTCTAACTTATGAATCAGCCTTGAGAACTGTCTTTTCATTGGTGGGAGCGGCACTCGGTCCACGCAGGGTTAAAAGCTGTGACACATAATTCGAAGACAGCTGTGCGACTCGCCGTGCAGCGCGAGTCTGTTTGTCTGCAGGCGGCTGGTTCTCATCCTCGCTGCGATGATTTACGCCTGACACATCTCCGTACAGTGAAATAGAGTCAGCATATAAAAGAAAATGAAAGGAAGGAAGGGAGAGAAAGAAAGACGCTCTTCACATTCACATGTTTTGCATTTCTGCCTGCATGGACGAGGATGACATTTCATTTCTTAGCCCGAGTCATCTCCAAAGGGCTAATTCAATTTGCACTCCAAGCTGTTTCTAATCCTCGCTCCCTTCGCTTTTTTACTCCGTCGCATGAATACCAGAACACTCGCTGTTTGATTGTCTCTTAATGGTGAAATGTTCTGACACAGCTGCCGCCACAGAGCGAGACGTAAAGGGTCTGTCAATGTCTTACCTTGGTTTAATTGGGACGGTTCACTAACCTCTTTGATTATGGTTTTTAAAAATGTCTGTGCAAGTGTTGACTACAAGGGATCAGCAGCCTAATGAGTGATGCCACCAGTAATTTTACATGGAGCCTGGTCTTGCATGGATCAGAGGGTGGTGCATAAGCAGAACTGCCTGAAACTGATTTTTTATTGTCAACTGTGCATTAAGTGGCCTGTGCATGGACTAAGAATAAAGATGGACGCATCGTCCAGTTGAAGAGAACTTAAGCCGGGTGTTGCCATCTTGCCCTTTAAACGTAATTTAGAGCCATGATCACATGGGCATGCCCGTCCAATCGTGAGTTGTCAATCATTACATTTCATTGCCTTTTTAAAGCTTCAGTGTATAGAGTTTAGTGACATCTAGTGGTGAAGTTGCATGTTGCAGCTGAACACCCCCGACCTCACCCCCTTACCTGTGGTAACCTTCATTTGTATTGAAGACTAAAACGGTTTTTAGTTCGTCCAGTTTGGGCTACTGTAAAAAACATGGCAGCCTCCATTTTAAGTTTAGTACACATTCTATCCACTAACATGGAGGAGGCGGGGTTCATGACCTGTACTGCAGCCAGCCAGCAGGGGGCAATCGAGATAATAAGATCTATGGGCCTGTGCAGCTAGCACAGAGAGGCGAAGTTTAGCTCATGATTGGAAGCGATACCTCTAGTCACCAAAAATATTTATATCATCTATCTTCAATAATATGACTCCTACAATTCCCATAATGCAACAACAAACTATTTCCCTATACAAGTAGACTGCAAATTTGTTTTGTAGGAAACTGTGGGTTCTCGTGATGAGGATATGCTGGTAATTTACATATTTGGTGAGAGAACTTGTCTTTTTTTGATTCAACGTAAATGAAATGTGTTCCTATAAAAAAAAAAAAAAAGTCCATCACTACACTTCAACATATACCATCAGCTACTGGTACATTACAGTAGCTGCAGTTTTACAGCCTGCACTTCTATATTTAAGTGTTGTGGTCATGCATGATCCATTGTGGGCTCAGCGAGGCGCTCGTCATGCCGAGCTACAGTATCAAACAACTGGCACAGACTGTGGCCATGAGAGTTTCTCCACACTGGCCACAGGTTGTTTGCTCGGCTCCCGCCACCAGCAGCCCTCACAAGGTAATCCCCGCCCACTTCTGTGCAGCATGTGAAACTCATTTTCCTCAGCCGCTCGTCAAATTAGGATGAGGATTTCAAAGTAGGACATTCGTTTTCCTCACTTTCCTGCACAGCTCTTCTGAAACATACAAAACGGGTTGTTTACCAATGCCATGTTTTAAATAGTCAGTAGGCCTACGAGCGTTAACAACATTTGATATCTGCTTTTTTCCCCCCTGTTGGTCAGCGTTAATCTACAAACTTTCTTTAGGTAACTCTTGAGGGTTGTGGTGATATTCTTTGTAATTCAGGGAAGGTTGAGTTTATACAAGACAGCAGCTGGGGCCCGACTCCAGTATCTACTCTAGCATTTGGCACGAAATCCTAGGGCACATCATCAGGCCACAAAAGTGAAAGTAAGGAGGAATACTGTACATTTCTCAAGTTCTTAATTTGTCTCTTGAGGGAAAATCTCACATGTGCAGTGTGTAAATAAATAAGACAGGAATATCTGCGTTTCCATCCTCTGCCAAGTAACCGAATCCTGGAGGTAATAGCAGAGATAAACTGAGAGTCCCTGGCAGTTTAACAGGCTGCGGGAGAGGTTTCTCCTGCAGCCCGGGCACGCCATGTCCCTGCTCCACATTACTATCCATTAACACATCCACTGTGTACGTACTCAATTTGGGTGCGTAATAAGAGGCAGATGAATCCCGCAGCCACTCCCCTCGCAGCCGGGAGAGACCCTGTAGGGGTTGAAATTTGTTACTAAAACCACCCCAACAGGGGGGGGGGGACTCTCAGGTCAGAAGCCCTCGAGTTGAGGTGAGCAGACACTCGTATGAGTTTGTGATGAAAACCGCGTGATCCATCATCGCCGGCGCGTTTGTCTGTTCAGGGGCCGTGAGCACGCTGGGAGCTCCCACAGGCCTCCACTTGATCACAGTTAATCTGAGCTACATGGGGCACCGGAGCCATCACTCATTATGAAAATAGAGGGAAACCGAGATAAGCTTTCACATTAAATAATTAAAGCAGATCCTCACAGGGAGAGCGATTCAGACAGAGGTAAAATATGATTCCAATACTGTAAACCTTTATTCTCAATATTTACTCCAGAGCACTTAAACTGCAGATCCTGCTCGACACTAAACATATTTAATAAAGCTGGAATCAATATCAATAAGCATATGTGTCTTATGTGATGGTATGTACTATAAAAAAAATAATAAAAGTGATATCCAACAAACAGTTACCATCTGTTCCAGATTACATAAGATTACATAATGCTGCAAAAGTGAGGGGGAAAAGTGTTTAACTGACAATTATCTTGGAAACATTCATTTCAACAAAACTGATCATATGTTTGATTCATTCACTATATCCACAGCAGTTGCTTTTGATTTTTTTTCCTAACATATAATAAAGTCTTTGCTTGAAAGTCTTTGCTCTTAATTTCTTCTCGAGGATCTTTTATGTGATGGAAATATCGTTTCTAATTTACATTCATGGCATTTTTGTACTTTTGTTCTCATCAGGCCACAAATATACCAATCCTCCTAATAACGTTAATAATAATAATAATAACACAAATTGATAATATTGTGAAATGACTCTCCTGCCAAGCACCTCTCAGGTCTATTAGTAATTGTGGACAAAACTCTTGACACACGACATCACATTTCCACCTCAGGCCAGACTTCAATGAGTTCTTTAAGTAGTTCTTCAGGTGATAAAACCTTTTCAAGTTCTTTTATTTAAAATCATCACCAATGATCTCACTCCCCTTGAATCCTCTTCCCAACAAGAGCTCTTCTTAAAGAGCGGCACCGCATGTGACCTCCCACTCGTCCCGCCGCTCCAGCCCAAAGACTGCGTACGGGCTAGGTAGCAACATCCCAACGTCTCGGAGCCGGGGAGAGTCTGGCTCTGATTACCATGGGAGCTACTGGGCCAGCCTGAGAAAGAAAAAAAAAAAGTGCTGCTGCTTTAAAATAAATGTTATTGTTTGTCACAGGAAACCAATCTGATTACTGTTTCTCCTCTCATGCTCACACTTAGCGCCGCGCACCGGGGTTGTATTTACGCATGTGGTTCCCATTCCGCCCTGCCCCGCCATTGGAAGAGGCTGGAAACGGACACCTCCTGGTTTCATCTCTATTAAGTCACACTTAGGGGAAGGTTAAAATGAGGCTTGTTTACACAAAGCATTTGGAAGACAATCTGTCTGGTCACATCAAACAATAGATTGGGTTTCCCTGCAGCGGCAGCGGCAGCGGCAGCAGCAGCGTCTCAGCAGTGGGTCGGGGAGAGGGACGACTCCTCTGATAGTCGTGACGTCTGTGTTTGCTCAACTTGACAGGGAAAGTGAGGAGTTGTTAAAGTGCGGAGTGAAGCTATTTTGGGTTCAGCGGGGAATTGGCCATTTTGAGAGTATGGTTTCACATTAGCGACGAGCGTTCGTACGGCTGCATGGTGTGTGTCCATGTGTGTGATTGTGTCTTCAAGTGGAGCATATAGCTGATTGAAAATGGCATCTTAAGGAACCCCTCTGCCACTTTCACTCTGTGCCCTGTATCGCTCCGGTTCTGTCTTTGTGCCTTCCTGCTCTCTCCTCCTATCACTGTGGGGATTATTGAAACGCGCACACACTCTAAAAGCAGTGCAAAGAAAAAGGAGTAAAGAGTGCTAGTAAAAAATTTTAAAAAAAGGAAAAAGAATAAAGGGCTTAAAAAGGCATCTGGGAGGAAAGCTGAGAAACCGAGGGACCCATCAGCCGGGTCTGCCAAGGCTTAGAAGTCAGACTGTTTGTTTTGCTTCGAATGTCGATGCGGCCGCGCTCTCTCTCTCTTTCCCGGTGTAGCTCTGTCCCACCGTGATTCTCCACCAGGCTGCTCCTCTGCACCTCCGTGGGACCCCTCGACTTGACACCCAGCAAACAGGCAAACACCCACCTCACAGGAGGACGGGGGGGGGGGAGGCAATATGTAAATGTTGTGAAAGGACCCAATTAGGAAATTTATCTTGTTTGGAGGGCTCGTAATAGTTTAATTCCAAAAACATGTTTTCTGCCTCCCTGATAATGTCTCACATGTGAGGTTGTGGCTTTCTGCAGAGCGGGGGGGGGGGGCGGGCGGGGAAAGGCGGAGGCCGTGGAGGGGGTGGGGGGGGGGGGGGTTAGATTTGAACGTGCCTGGTGGCAAACATTTGTTTATGTTTTCCTCCTGGTGCATCGTTTCAAAGGAGCGGCGTGCATGCCCCATCGCGGGCTTCACATCTCCCGCCGATTGGAAACACATTGCAGGGCAGTCCGCACGCTGACACGTCAAACTAACAGTCCTGTCATGTATGAAGCAGAGAGGGAGCATGACGTGATGCACTTTCTTTTTCTCTTTTTTTTAAAGAAACAATAACTCGCGCATTTAATCAGGGAGACATCAGCTCATTTGGTTTCACTTAAACCCACAAGGCGTCCCCCCACCACCCCCTGATGTGCAGAAATGGGTTTTTTTTCCAGGCCTCCCACCACCACCAGTGTGAAGGAATAAACTGTGTGTGTGGTTGTGTCTGCTTTCAAAGATAGTTTCAAAACTTATTTACATGAATGTGTCAGAGGATTATTGAGATTTCTCCTCCCTATATTTCACTCCTCTCGGAACAGCGGTTTTGAAACTTTTTCTGGCATCTCGCCCGAAACCCTTCCAAAAAAAAAAGTTCCCACCCCCTGACCCAACTATTTTAATCATTCATTAGTGGAAGTGATTCATGAGGATGAAAATTGACTTTTAGAGAAATAAATGTTGGCACACGTTCAATTGGTTTCAATCCATATTTTACCCCCGATAGTCATCTGATTCCACCCATTTGAGAACCACAGTGTTACAGATAGAGGGAGGAAATAAATGTCTTAATAAATGAATGAAGGCGGCTATTATGAAGTGCATGTGTGTTTCCTGTTGCTATTTATTTTCCACTTTGCCTTTAATTGCTCCCACGACTTGAGGAACACGGCCAAAGCAACGACGAGCAACCTCCTTGAAAAGGCCCAAAAACTTTCAGTCAAACTCAATTTCTTTTTAATTTCCAACCCCATGAAACCAATTTTTATATTTCATTTGACATACGGTACATGGGAATCACATACACCTCCCCACTTTAATTGGATTGTGAAAAAAAAGTGAGACTCAATCTTTTGACATTTCATTAGTGGATGCGTCTCCTACTCCTCTAAATGGAAAGCTGTCATTTTGAACACAATTTAAATTAGAATTAGGAGTTTTTTTTGTAGATGTCACATTCACGGAGGAATGACATTTATCCAAGTCCTAAAAAATGGTCATGGACAAGGTTTTTATTAAATGGTGGGAGAAGTAATTTGCTGCTGGGAAGATTATACCGACAGAAACCACTGGATTCGTTTCCCTTCTTCAGGGATGGTTCACTTTATTCTGTGAAAGAATGAAGAAAATACATACACAATATTTACAGAGAACACTTTATTTGAAAACACAAGTATCCGTCTTTAAGCAATTAGCACTTAGTAGATGTAATGTAGTCCAGTGTAGATGTTGTTACTCATTGAAGTTATTTATTTCTTAATAATTATGTATTGGTTTATTTCTGTTTTTCAACTTAACTTCTTAGAAGTGACAAAAAGCAAAAAATAAAATGTAAATCACTACAAATTGTAATCATAGTATTGTTATCTAAAACCTTGCCGGGTACTATATGGAAAATAAATCACATTTAACACATTAAAAGACAATAAAACACAAACACAAAAAAAATACAGGAAAAAAAACAGTTTTGTCTATTATCTTTTACTCACAAGAAATAATACAAAAAATGTATGTTTATTATATTTTTTATCATATCACCTTTAGTGTGTGTACCACTGCCTACAGATGGTGAAATTGAGACGGACCAGGTGTTGTCTGTGTGAGTCTCCAGTAGCTGACAGCAGTGAGGCGACGGGCAGCACAGGGTGAACATGGTCCTGGGCAGGGTAAGGCCTTATCGCCGCTTTAATTTTTCTCCCCAAGGTGAGCTGGGAAGAGATCAGTGGCACTAAACCCTGGGAATTACCCTAGATATTGGCCCCCTGTGCTCTGCAAATGAAATCCTGCCGTCGGCAGGAAGAACATGGTGGTTAACACTCTGAAAATCAGTTTTTGTGCAGACCACAGCTGGCGCGAAGGGGCTGGAGAAAGTAGTGGAGAAAGTACAGGGAGGGAAAGGGGGGGGGGGGGGGGGGGGGGGGGGGGGGGGTGGAAAGAATAAAAAGAAAATCGACATTAGTCATGAAAAGAGAAAGAAGGAGGGAGAAGGTTTTACTCTTTGCCTCCTCGATCTTTTATATCTGCGTTTAGATATTGTTCTGCAACAAGTGCCAGTGTAATTATAAGAGATATTTAGCCACGTGGGGACGTGGTTCACGGAACAGGCCGGTGATCACGACCTCCCGTTTGTAGTTGTACAGACTGAACCAGTAGTGAAACCAGAACCAGGGTCCAGCTGTCTGAGGGTCTGAGCAGGGGTCTTGGGGCCATGTGGACTGGGTGAGTGCTGAGATAGAAATCAGTCGCTGTGATCATAACCTTCACAGTCCTGAAGCAGAGCAGCTGTCAAGGCCTGTGATCGCAATCACACACCACAAGCACTGCAGCAAGCATTGGGACTTCTTTGATCCAATGTGTCTTAAATTCTTCTATCATTCTGAGTGTTTTTAGGTTTCAGATGTACATTGTGTTGCTATAGCAACTGCTACCCGTTCTTATAGCAGTTTAACCAACATGTTAAAACCATCATATTGACGGATAGCACGTCTTCACTTCTGCGTGGTAGTGATGGTGGAGTGGAGCCGTCGCATCAAAGTCAAACAAATAGTTCCGCCTGTCCAATCACGAGTCAATCTGAGCTGTCAATCATGACGTCTCATGTTTTTATGGCATCAAATAACATTTATCAAATCAGAAATATTAAGATTTGAACGTGCATCAGCACCATACATACAACCAACAATGGGAAACAAACGTACTTGATGTGTGCTTTGATTTATTTTTGTGTTTGGCCCCTGTCCCATCTGCAGGAGGCGGACTTTATGACCTGTACTGCAGCCAGCCACCAGGGGGCGATCAACATGTTTAGGCTATATTTTTGAGGAACTGTTTTGTTTTTGTCCATCTTTACAAACATTCACGTTACTGAGCGAATATTCACGATCCAAATTTTGTCCAAACTCTATAAACTTTATTTAACTTGCTAACAATAACATATGATATATAATTTGTTTTCTTTTTGTTTCATAACATAGTCAAATAATCAACAACTCCTCCAAACGTCAAACGGACGCCACACAAACAAAACTGTGGAGCATGTAGTTATATTTCAACACTCACTCGAGTTAGTCTCCATGTGTCTGCCTCACATGGAAACACACACCCATGTGCTCAGCATGCATATACACACGCCACATACACACACATCATCACCCGGAGACACATGCCCCCCCTGACACCACCCCCCCCACCCCACACACTCACACACAGATATTATTTATAGATTCTGATCAGGGTGTAAAACAAGCCCGTCTCTCTTTAGAATACCCCTCGACATATCCTCCCAAAAATAGCAGGTGCCCATCCAGTTAGCCGCGGTGGGAGGATTCAGAGCTTGCAAATAAGTGGAAGGATGTTTACTCAGAGCCAGAATGAAAACAGCGCTAATCTCCAATCAAGTCCAAAAGGCAGATAGTTAGCAAGGAGAACCTAAGAATAACCCAGAGGGTAACAAATTCCAGCTACGGCTGAGCTTAACTTTGATGGTACTATAGGCTGGCCCTGAAAATGATTAGCACTTCTGTACAGTGATTTAGGACACACTGTATATAGATGAACTTAAAGGACATAATATGATGAGCCGCCAGTATCGGTGCATGCTCCACAAGTCAGTGGGATGGAAAGTACACGGAGGTGGGGGGGGATGGGGGGATGGGGGGGGTGCTCGGTAAACGAATGGAAAGTTTCGGTTACGAAACATAGTTACGACACGAGGGAATGATGGTGACCTTGGTGGTGTTTTAGTGAGATGGGTGTTCAAATTATTAATTGTAATAACTAATTATACATAACACATGCATTTTAAGACATTTTCAAGTTATAATTAGTTTTTTCCTGCATGCTGGGAATGAAACAGAATATGGACTTTAACGGCAGATTGAAATAATTACTCAAGAGTAGGCAAAAAATGTAAAACTGTGTCTGCTCTGGCTTCATTTGAAAGAAAATAAAAACATTAAAAGTTTTTTTTTTGCATTTCAGTGAGTTAATGACAAAAGCCCTTTCAGGCTGGAGCAATGAAACATGAGTGCGATGCCACAAGTATCAAGAGGACGATTACAACTGAAATATGGTTTCCATAATCGCTGAGCTTTTTAATGACATGTAAACTGCAGTGCGAGTGTTACTGCGTTGAAAGGGCTTGTTTTATTTTCCTTTGGGTTTTTGCACGTTTGAGAGTTTGCGTTGGCCGGTTTCCGTGTTACGGAGAGCAGCACTCCCTGCAGCTGCAAAATGATCTCTCACCACTCACCTTCACGTTTGACTATTTAGCATTAGCAGATAAGGGATTAGGACGAGAACATCACCGTCCTGCGTCTTGAGCCTTGAGGAAAAGGATGCAATAAAAAATGGCGATAGCGAGGACTAAATTGACGCAGCTAAAGACAATCTTACTGTAAATCAAAGTACAAAAATATATGATAATTTTCTTTCACTTCAAACCCAAGACCCAGATTCTATTGAACTGAAAAAAAGGAAACGAGGTCATCCTGTTTCGCCAAAGATTCAAATAACGCCCTGTCTGGTTTGAGCCTTCAGCCACATCCATGGTTTATAATCTGCATTTCAGTCTTCAGCCTGATTTCACGTACTTGACAGTGAAGTAGTAAATTTAACATGTAAACTCAAAGCATTAAGAAACATGCGTCTATTTCCTGAGACTTTTACAGTCGACGGATATTTCAGGTCGTACAAATAACCCTGAAATTCTGCAGATTAACACTCACTTTAGACCCATCAGCTGAGGAGCAGTACTCAACGTGTGGGTTGATTTCCATAATACATGCAGAGTGGAAATTTGTGCTGTTTTCCAAGTGGTTTTGGAGGGTGTTACCTACACTTTGGCTGCTCACTGAGGCGTTCCACATATCCTGCCATTTGGCGACTGTAACTGGCATGTGCCCATGGCAAATAACCAGCGCGGTTGACTTGTAGGTAATGTAATGGTAGGTAAATACCCCCTTGGATGGAAATTATCAGTTCATAATAACCTTGAAATCGTCACCTTGTTAAAGCCACTATGCATGAATTGATTTGAAGGAGATTAAGTTGTGGAATAAAACCACTTCCCCAACCCTTTTTGTGTGCTGAAGCAGAATAAGGTGCACAGAACTTTAACTTTAGAGATGATTAAACAGCAAAAGAGTAAAAATGTGTATAAAGGATTGGAGTAAAACCATGTTTCTCCTCCTGTAGCCTCAGTTTCAGCACATGCTCGCAGCCAGTTACTCACATCACCTGCATGCAAAGGAAATATTTCAGTAATCCATCTGTAAACAGCCACTTTCTCACCCACGGTGGAGCCAGAAATATTCAGAGAGAGGGGAAAGAAATAAAGATGGAATACACCCTTCTAATATTCTAATATCAGTGGTTGCCATTCCAGATCTCAAACACGTTTGCATCAGCTACTAAACAGTACCTACATACAACCCAAACTTCTTTTTACATGTGTTTTCACGTAAATATCTGACGAAGGCTACAACATGTGAGTTAGTGAGAATTAAAGGTGCTGCTAGGCAGATTGGACATAACCAAGCTAGCTCTTTCAGCCTGCGCCCTGTCTTTACGCTAAGTTATGCTAAATGCCTGCTAGCGCTAGGTTAGATTTAGCATACAGACGTTATAGTTGCATTTTCTCGCCTAACTCTGAAAGAAAACCCAAAAGTGACTTGGATTTCCTTTGAGTAAAACGTGCCTTTATAAGTTTATAATAAGCAGCGAACTTCATTCCTTAATTCGCCAAGAGCCGACTCCAGCGTCCACAAAACCACATTTAGCAGCAGGATAAAAACAAAACCAAAAAAACTTATAGCACCTTTGAGATGTATCTTGGCCTTGCCTCATGTTTCCAGCTGTGGTGGCTTTTGGTGATCGTCCTAACAACACATCTGTTTACTGCAAACAAATTGTTGCGGCTATATTGCCACATCTTTTCAGAGCGGGCCCTCGAGGAAAATGACTGTTCAGAGCAGCAAGCAAATGTGTAACTTTCACAAACCACACAGAGCCAGTGAAAGATACTTTTCCCAGAAACAACAGACATCAGCACTTGTTGAGCAGGACGATAATTTACCCAAATGTCAATGTCAGGCTGACCTCCGTCTGAGACATGAACATTTCACTTGCCAAACAGTATATAGTTCTCTGTCTGTCTGTCTGTCTTTGTTTCAAACTGGAAATTCTGAAGTGTCAAGTTGCTCGGCTTGAGGAGTCCACATGGAGAGAGGGCAGACATCATAAAAAATGCCTATCCACCTGTTGTTCTGGCATTGGGGGAGCACTTGAACCCCACCTGCAATTCTTTGTTCTGACAGACTGTGATGTGTGTGTGTGTGTGTGTGTGTGTGTGTGTGTGTGTGTGTGTGTGTGTGTGTGTGTGTGTGTGTGTGTGTGTGCGCATATGTGTGTGTGTGTGTGTGTGTGTGTGTGTATGCATCTCCCCCATAAACAGGTGGGGTTCCCCCGCCACAGATATCGAGTTCCCCCCTTTGATAACCCATTACAGACTTCATTAATTTCACTCACTCCAGCCACGCACTCGCCGTCTGACAAACTCGCCGAGGAATTTTTGTATGAGCACACCTCCTTGGGGTTGTGTAAGTTTTACAAGCAGAGATTAACATGTGTGAAAACAAATGAAATTTAACCCTTTATTGTTTTAGGAGGGCGAGGCGGACACGCCGGGGCGTTAAAAGAGCGGCCTGCGTTGGGTGCCGCGGCGCTGTCCCCAACGACAAAGGCTTTTGCGCTTGTTTTGAAAAAAAACGAGGAAAGGAGGAAGTCTGTGAAATGTACATTTAATCAGCTTGAAAAAAAATATATAGGATCTTCTATATAGTGAAGTCAAAGAAAAATACCCAAACATGACAAATCATCTTTTACACATGTATTTCTTAAGCTGTGGAGCCTGAAAACAATACTCATACACATACATCTCCCATGTCCGGTTGTGCCGGGCTAATTTGTGCTTCACTTTGTTTTCTTGACATTGATTGGTTATTCCTGAGCACATGGGACACCCGACACCGAAGCCCCCTTGATTCCAGTTGTGCAATGAGTCATCTCCATGTCTGGCAGATGACACGGTGGCGCGGGGGGTGAACTTGGACCTGATCTGTCCGCATGGAAGCCGCGAGCGCTACGCACACCAAAAACATGTCTCGCATTGTTCCCGACTAACGGGACAATACACGGGATTAGGACGCTGGGTTAAATTTAAAGCAGAGCAGATCTTTTTCCTGACCCATACAAAGACAGAAGATTATGGGCATCGTTAAAACAGATTGTTTATGTCTGTGTGTTATAATCTATGTGAACACTTAAGCCTGTTTTTGAGAAACAAGATTTTTGTGAACTCAAAGACACAGTTTTGTGAGGACAAAACACGTATATCAGTTTTTCGGGGTCCGTGTCTTTTTGCATGAAACCACGTTAAAAGTCCTTTTGGTCGTATAACATCTGCTGCGGACATCACCAGTGCCTGCGCCCTGACCGTATTGTCTCCTCGTGAAATGCTTGACGTGGCCCAGACACAAGCTTGACCTTGACACTTTAAAAACAGATGAGGGACAAGTGCTGGGGCATGAACTTGACCCTCTGACAGGGAGGAGGAGGAGGAGGACAGAGCTAACAATGCACAGTTTCCAGTGTCGGGACGACAACACATTCATTCTTGGTGTCAATTACCTTTTGGCTCATTATAAGATAGAGGGACTTGTGTTTTTTTGACCACCACTGTTGCAGGATTGACAGCGTCCTCTCCTCATGTCTATTTACTCAGTTTTAGATCCTGGAATCCAGCTCCACTGCCGCCTTCCAATAAAAGAAACCGGGCTTGACAAGTATTGATGAGAGCATGAAACCTGCTTTGATCAACAGGCGAATAGGAGCCACTTGTGCCACATTGTTTAGAGGAGATCCATGTCAGTTATTTTTAGAAAGCCATACCAACCATTTACAGAGGTCGTCATAATGTAGCTACGGGTCATCGCTGTCATTTTTTTTGTCTGGTTGCTCAGAAGAGCTGCGGCATCTGTTGTTAAAGAGATAATATGGAACAATTCTTATTTCAAACGTCTAATGACGATGTTGTATATGTTTGTTGACTTGTTTACGTACAATTATCCAAAGTATTTTCAAACCCAGAGAAATCCCCAATCCCCAAAAGAAATGCGAAGTTTCAATTTGGTCGACTTTTCATTGCGTCATATCAGCTTTGCCCGTCTTTAACTTCTGCGGCGAACAACGTAAGAGAGTGTTAGCCATTTTGTTTATTGATTACGATTCTTCATTGTCATTTGCTGCGTAAAAAGGAATACAACTTTTATCCGTGAGCAAGTTTTGTGCCCGAGTCGCGTCAGGTAGATTTTCACCGGTAATGGTGGTGAAGACAAAAACTCCCATGATCCCACTCTGCTTCACGACATCATCACACTACGTCTCTTGTTATCGTTTTTTTATTGAGAGACCCCTAGTGACAGAAGTAACATATTTGCACCATCAACTCTGTGGCAAACATGGCTCTGGGCCTGAATTCTGCTCAGACACGCTTCTTGATTTAAACACAAGATGAGTTTCCTGGGAAAAAAAAAAAGAGAAAGAAGTTGAGGTATTTTTAGTGATAGATACAGAGCATGTGGATGTTTGATTCCGAGATGATTTACAATGCCGAGGGGTCTATAAATCCATAGCGTTGAAAAGATACAAACATACCACAGAGGCCACTGAGCAGTGGGAGTGGGAAGTTGTGGACAGAGAAGCAAACAAAAACCGTTTCATCAGGCAATTTTTGATCTTCCTCTCGGCTGCGTATTGATTTCCGTGGCTCACTGTGCAACTTGACTGTATGCAATCTTTAACAGTTCAATGCCATGAAATAGTAGCTGCTCTCATTTAATTAACAAGGTCAATCGTTACCTCAAACAGAGTGAGCCCTCTTCCCCGTGTTATTCTCTTATTGTCTGACGTGGAGCTGATATTAAGGACCATAGGAATATGAGAAAAGGCAGAAAGGAAAGACATCCCCCACACAAGTGATTCGGTTTTGAGTATGCTGCATACAGACAGCAGGAATTACTGTTGCCTTGTTTGAAAATCATATTGATCTTTGCCCCTTTTGATTCGTATTTTCCCCACTCGCAGCCAAATCCTCCCACACAGGCTTTGCTCTTTTGAAAGATCGCTTTCAGGCCGTTTAAAGATGCCAGCCACGTACCGAAAAATTGTTCTCGGAAGAATATTACTTCAAAATACGTATTGATTCCGCTCGCAGAAATGAAGCATTATGTGGGTGTTGAGTGGAGCAGGGAGATACGGGGCGGTGAAAAATGACACTGTGTCATGAGCTATCAGTTTCAGTGGCTCAAAAAGAAACATCTGGTCGGACTCGGCTCCAAAGAACACAAACCCGGCTAAGGAGTCGGCATGAGTCGGGAGCAGACAGCCTTCAAAACAAACGCCACCAGCTTTGTTGGCTTCTGACACAATTTGCTCGAGGTCTTATTCAGTGCCAGAGCCGGGAGACTTACTTATGATCTCCATGTGCAGAAGCAACTTATTGCAGTGTGGCGGGCCAACACAAAAACTAAGAAGGTGAAAAAGAGAGACGCAGTCACTGTGTATGATAATAGACAACCCATCCTATGAATGTTACATTTTTACCCCTTCGGGCACTGTACATAGTTTGGCTTTAGAGTAATCCATCAACCCAGGGTGAGAAATAGCCTTCTATATTTGGCCTCTACATCTTTAGCTTGTTCTCTCAGTGGGTACAGCTGAGGAGACAACTCGCTCCATCAGTCATAACTGCTGGCCCGAGGCCCAGAGTTCCTGTCACTAAAAGGCTTACACCAAAGAATCTCCCCCCCCCCCCTCGTTCGTACAAAAGCCAAACAGGTCAAAAGGTTCTCAGATGCCAACGAGGAACAATGAGTTGTAAGTAACTCTCCAAAGGGCGAATTTCCTTATCTTTTTTCCTGTTCTTAAAAACCAAATAAGCCTAAATGTCCAGATCTCTAACAGCACTGCAGAGCATGCTCAGGATTTACTACCATCATCACCTTGAAAACATGCACTCTTGTAAAGTCCTGATCAAACCAGACCCACTTCAGTTCAGTCATTTCTTCTACATCAGCCCAATTTAAAGGCATCAGGCCGCAGAATACGAGCCCCATAAAATGCAAGTGTAAGAGCGGGGATAGGAAAACATTTGGGGAAAGGAGCCGAAAACTGGGAATTGCTTCTGTAACGCTGCAGGGTGACCACAAAAATCTGTCTGTGAACCACGTCAAGACTGTGATCATGATTTCACTCCTTTCTCCAGCTTTTCGTCTGCGTTCGTTTACCACCGCGTCAGCGTTTTCGCTCCAAATGAAATCCGAAGGCATTCCTCTCTCCGCTCTGCTCCCTTTACAGAGCCCTCATCAAAGCCAGTACGAGAAGACCTCAGCAGCTGATGTACGATTCCTGCACACACATTAAACATCCTCAAAACTTAACCCGACTCACTGATGAAGAGTTTAACACCGCAGGGAGTTGATAGACCAAACTATAGTTTAGGTTGGATAAAGGTTTTTATACCACAACAACAAAACCATTCCAGTGTTTAACAGAAAAGTTTACTGTGAACTCAAGGTTTTAGTACATACGGTGGTTTCCTTTCACAGGAAGATGGGTGAGAAATCCAATTAAGCAACAAGTAGCCTGTGGCCCTGAGATGCGATGCAATCCAAAAGGTTGATGAATGTAATCAGGCAGCTCAAAGGTGACGAATGCTTTAATGTAGAAAATTACAAATCCAGAAAACTGAACCAGAATGTCACGACTCTACATAATCCAATCGAAATAATCTACATCCCACAGTGCAGTTGGAAATGTGATCATTTAACTGAACAGGTTTATTTTCATAACCTGCATCTTCAGTTTATGATGCTACACAGTAAAACACTAAAACAACTCTCATTTAAAACCATGTACGTCAATTTTTAACCTCATTTGATCACTTTCTTCAACATTCCAGATATTTTCATAGATGTCCCAGGGAATCATTCATGGATCTTGAAGGAAATTTGCAATTTGGTGCAAATCCAAATAAGAGAGCTTATCTAGAGCTAGTGGATTCAAGACGTGGTCTTTACCACTGTAACAAAAAGGGCTATAAACCTGAAACGACCACCAATGTGTAGCTGATATAATGTGGATCCAGTAGGGAATCAACAGTTTGCATGTATCTCCAATAGTTTAAGAAGTATGTAATTTAAGGCCTTGGCGCAGGTATGAGTCTCATGTCAGAATAGATAATTGTTTATCTCAAATAATGATCCACTGGTTATTGTTCTCTGCCTCATAAAGACCACCTCACTCTCAGTATGTTCACAATGGCTCCACTAATGTTCTTGGAAGTCTCAACACAGTGAGTGCTGAACACAATTACCAAGATGGAACATATATATGCACTGGCAACAGCTGATACCTTGTGGTCACAGAGCTTCTCCCACAGAACGACTCCGGCTGAAATGATTGACAGATTAAGTTGATATAATGGTGCAGCCATCTCAGGCTGTCTTCAAAGTGCAACTGGTGCAATTTCTGAAGTGTTCAGAAGTATCAGACTCTCTGTGTGTTTTATAAGTCGGGGCAGGACGCCATCCAATACACACTGGATGTTGCAGGAGCGTTTGAGACTGTGTGTTTTTACACGTTTTAAAGTCCAATCCCCCGGCCTCGAATTTCCATTGATGCATATATAATGTAGGCATTCGAGGAGCAAGATGGCGGCGCGCGCGAGTGCAGCGGCTCTGGGATCTCTAGTTTTATGCATCTTATGGAGTGGCACTATAAATTCTGTTGTACCATCACAACGACAATACAGGCTTTCTATTCTATTCTTTCTTTTCAGATGAATCCAAAATAAATTGTCAGTTGTCTGGTAATGTTTTCCAGTGCAAATGGTTTGCTCCACAAAGCACAAATATTGATCCTTGCAATACTAGGTGGTGCTACATGTGTGTGTGATGATGCAGGGACGATTTTCAGGATTAGTGCCGAACTACCGTTGCAGACAGGCTAACAGCCAACAGGCCAACCAGCCAGAATCATGATGTGGGAGTTAGACACAACTGCTGTTGACTGAACTAACTTTGTGTCCAGTAGAAAAACAAGGTCACTATTCTAGAGTCTAGTCTCTCGTAACAGACACAAATTTTGTGAGGCAGTTCATGCACCATTAAAAAAGGGTACAAGTAAAGGTGTAGCTACAAGCTACAATCTTAGTCCCTAAGTCAGCAGTCATTAACATTAGACTATATCCATTTCAATACATTTTAGCTTTAAAACTAAAACTTTCTCCGTTTTAGTTTGACCTGAAAATGCATTTCCAATGACCATTCAGATACACTGGGCATCTGTGTGCCGGTGTAAACAGGAAGCGGGTTGTCAATGGTGGAAAGTAAGAGCGTGGATTTCTTTTCTTGGACCAACGAGGAAGTGAAGTGTTTGCAACACTTTGCATTCACTGCTAGAAGTCGAGTCGTGACTGATATGAACCAATCAGGAAGCGATCAGCTGATGCTTCCCATGGAGTTTTCAAACATAAAACTGGGCCGGCAGCGTGAACCCACCTTCGCTGTTTTAGGCGCTAGAAAACTCTGGAGTGTCACGCAGGCGTAAAGGTGTCGATTGTGATGTCTTGAAATACTAAAAACGTAGTATTGTGGATGTAGCTTTAGTCGTTGGTGCAAATTCCCATGTTAAACTTCAAAGTTGAGCTCGACAGGGAAGATTCACAAAGATCAACTTTGCCCCTGAGAACTAAGACAAACAGCAACTTTGGGAATTCTGCAAAAAAAAAATATATTCAAGGATATGCAGATAATTATTTATCTTGTACTTTCTTGTAAAAACCCTGATGTTTATTTATGTCAGAAAGATCAGTTTCTCTTGATCTCAACTGTTTGATGTTTTGCTTTTCTGCTCCAAAGGATATTTCTCTATGATGAACCAGGCACTCACCACATTTCTGCACTTACAATTCGCTTCTGTTGAGGCAGAGTAAAAATGCAGAGGCCACACATTCACATGTACCACAAGTGTCTGATAATGTTATCCCACTATTGCATCTCCTGCAGCACTTGTAGCAGAAAACACTCGCGACTCTCGAGAGTCCTCGTTCTCCGCTTGAGTTGACCGCCACCCAAGCCAAGAGAGGCGGTATGAAGTCATCACAAAAGTCAAGAGCTACTGTGCCACAGAGACTGATGTTCAAGGAGGGAAGAAAAGTTGGCAGAAAAACCAGTGTTGTGTCACTGGAAAGGATTTGCAAGTGGGAGGAGGAAGAACAAGGGGAAGTAGGGAGGGAGGAACTGTGGCTGAAGCGGAAGAGGGATGCAATGGAGGGAAAGAGAGTAGAAGGAGGGGGTGAGGGAAAAAAGTTCTGTGGGACCAAAGTAAAATAAAGACGGGAGCGGAGCAGCGAGACGTGTGGTTGTGGCGCAGGGAGAATGCTGGTGTTGATAGGAGAGGTGAAAGACATTTTGTCTGGCTCCAGACCCAGCTGGTGTCTACGCTGCACCGCTGCGGGTGTCAGATCTTTATTCCGACCCTGGAGACAGCTGGAGATGTCAACACCGCGCCAGCCTCAGTTATACCTCCCCACAAAACTCAAGTCATGTGTTTGTGCACGCAGCCGCCCCACTGTCACAACAAGCAGATATCATGTTGACACAGGGTCCCCCCCCCTCCGCCCCCCCCCCCCGCTACAATCTTTGGGACTATTTGTCCAACATGCCCCCGAAGGCAATGCTTTCATTCGTTATACTGCCTCTTCAAAGAAAAGTATATTTGAAGGAAAGGTTTTTACTTTGGAAGTGTAAAATGTCCGCTTGAAAACCAGAAGTCACTTGTGGGATTTATAATCGAACATGACAAGAGCCAAAAAGAAAAGTTATAGAGCGGCTTTCATGCCCCATTTACATTGAAACAATCACTCACTACAGGGGTTTCAAATTCTCCTGAACCGCAAACAGACATTTGAGGGGTTAACCCTCTAACTACAAATCAAACTGGTAGGAAGGCCTTTTATACGTCTCCTAATGGGTTCCAGAGCGGAGGATGGCTCTCATCTATCGTGTGTGTGTGTGTCTCTCCGAAAACTCCCATGTCACCTTTAAAACTTTACAGCTCGACATAAAGGAGAGGGCAAACACCAGAGTTTTCGGAAAAGATGAGAGGAATCCACTTCCATATCCGTCAAGAGTCGTGATTTCTCTTCGATCCGGGAGCGGCGTCCTGGAGGGGAGATATATTGTCGGGGAGCAGGAGGCGAGTGCGTAGGACTTAGACACATTCCTCGGTAATGAGGTTAGTTCTGGTCTGATAGGTGACAGAGGATGATATGACGGCCTCGGCAGGAATCTGGTAACGGCAGCGTCGAGGTCCAAAAATGATAAGTTCAATTCCAAAAATAATCCTCAAAAACTGAGGTGGCAGATTTGACAAACGTGAATTAGCTCCCTTGAATAATAATAATAATAATAATTGATTTAAAAAAGAAAAGAGAATGAAAAATGAAAGAGAAAAAGGAAAACATCTGTCCTCGGCCGGTCTGGACTTCCTCCAGTTGAGATTTGATAGATCACCTCTCTGGTCCATGAAGTCTCCCTTTAAAAAAATAATGAGGAAAAAAAACATTTATTATCTATAAATCATAACGGATCAGGAGACGGCGATGGTTTGGCGAGAGAGGCTACGTTTCACTTTTTTCAAAGGGAAGAAAACGCTTCATATTTTTTACATCATCGGACTATGATGTAAGTTTGATTCAAAGTTTGCAAAAATAACTACGAGTCCCTTTTCAAGATACTGCATTTACTTACTGTCGAAAAGGAAAATAAGGAGTTGAAGAGAAGTAGAATGTAGAGGTAGAGGTTTGAGATGTTTTACATATCGCAGCCCGACCTGCATCGGAACGCCGCCAGCAGACGTGTTTATGGGAAAATGCGATGCCTAATAAATCTGTGGCATAATGTTATTGAATTAGTTGGGACTCAGGACCAGATACCATATTAAATCCTGTCTTTTCCAGTTCACTGCTTTTGATAGCAACATATTAGATTCTCACATGATATACTTGCGCATCCGCCATCGTTTTTTTTCTTTCCCCCCACCACCTCCAGCGAGGGCTTCGGCGAGGGGGGGCTGACGATGAATAATAAATGAGCCTGAATTTTCTGATGGAATTTCCATTTGTGCTGTGAACAATTTTCAGGAGAGAGGATTTAGACTTAATACCTTGCAGTGGCCCCTCCGACAGTGGCTGTTTGTAGCACAGATTAACAGTGAGATCTCCATCTCCTCCGTGGCATGATGTGATATTTGCAGCCATTTAAAGAGATACTTAGTCCGAGGACTCAAATCTTCAGATGTTCCAGCTGAATTAGAGCAGCTGCCCCGTGGAATAAATATTGGTAAATCATAAGATCTGCAGAATACACAAGTTTAATGCACAGCAAATAAACACATTTTGGCCTAAGAATTACATCTTTACACATCTAAATCTCACATGAATACATGAATCTTATTTTTAACACGTGTTTGTTTGGAGACAAAAGCATAACTTTCATTAGTAATACTGTGAGAACAACACCGATACATCAATGACATCATACTAATTACATGTGTAAAACACAATTCACTAGTCCCACAAATAAAATCCAGAAATCTCGACCTGTCTTTCCGTTTCTTAGATTTTTGTCGTTCATCCAATCAACTTTGTGCCGTATACATCACAAATATTACTGTTTTGGCAGCAATATTCTATTTGAATAATATGAATTATGATTTCAGTTATACAGATGGTGAAATGTTTTGTCCTTTCTAATAGGATTATGTACCTAAATTCAATGTTTTAATGTTTTTATTCAGGAAACGTTGTACAACTGCTCGTCTTGAGAACTTAGCTTATTATCATTAAATAAAAATGGGATTTATAGAAAGTTTTTTTCTTAGAGTGAGGAAAAGTTTTGTTTTGGTATCGACATCAACACAAAGAAAAAATAGATTATATTTACATGTGTACATGAGTAAAAATACATTTCTACATTTTAAATCCATTGATCAATTTGAACACTCATCATAAATGTCATTAAAGCGTCCTTTGCTTGTTTAAAAACCAAATATTGAGCATGAGCATCGATTCCAGACAAAGAAAAAACAATGACGCGTCAGGAAAGTCAAACCTCATCAGAACAGAGAGTCAAGAGAAAGGGCCGGCACAGTAACAGATGGCGTTTGATTGACAGGTGATCACAACATAAAAGCCAGACCCGTCCCTGCTTATCACCCCACATGTCAACAATAATCCCAGACTGTTCCCCGGTCATAAACCTCTGGTGCGCCACCTCCGTGCTGTGAGGTTTCCTCTCCTCTCCGACTTGCTTCCAATGTTCAGAAACCTCATCCCACTGTTTCTCCGGATGAAAGCAGCGGCTCGGATCCTCGGATGTAAACGTAAACACGCTCACACGCCCCCGCATGGCACATACTTCCTTTCTTCCCAGCATGGCTCGTAATTGGACGCCTGGATGCCCCTTGCCATCCCTCATTACCCAGCATTCCTCAGGGCTACATGCCGAGGGGCGCGACAGAGAGACCCGTGTGTGAAGCTGGCGCAGTGGGGGGGGGGGGGGGGGGGGGGGTCGGGGGGTCCAGGTGACAGTGATTTATCGGAGTATGATTGATGGCTACAGCTGATTCACTGACTCGGGTTTTCAATTGTTGTTGGATCTGGCACTTCTCACCTTGTAAAGTCGCTTTGAGTGGAGCTGTGGGATGAACGAGGGCGAGAGATGGAGGAAGAGGAGGGTAAGAGTGAAGCGCACCGGGGCCGAGAGCTCAGCGCACTGAAATATCTGGGCTATTTCAGAAAGTTAAAACTGATCTGTCCCACAATATTCTATCATCCAATCCGTCATCACAGTGGGTCAGACAACACGATTTCAACCCGATTATAGTCTGACCCGGAAGTTGTAGGACGTCAGGTGACCCGAGAACTAGAGTCAAAGAAGACGAGCATGTTTGATTTTTTAAGCTTAGAAGAGATGAAGCCACAAACAGATATGAACATGGCGAACGATGTTGGTGTTGTCAAAAGATGGAACTGAGAAACAGAGGATAAGTTCATCAGGCTGTGGCAACAACGCCCCTGTGTTTTCGAGGTTTCCTGCAGGAAGTCATTCGAGGAAGTTTGAATGCGGGTCTGTCAAGTCTCTCGGCCTCGACGCGGCGAGAATTTACAGCTCTATAATCACCTAACAAAATATCTCGTAGGCTGACCCCCGGCATGTATACGAAATCCTTCGTTCAATAAGCCCTGTACTGTCTGTGGAGTTCTAAGAAGAGGATTATATATATCAGACACTACAAATAAAACGTGCCACATCAACAGCAATAAATACACGCCTGCATTTTTACAATAAACACATTATACAAATTAATGAATACAAAATATTGTGTGTCGGTCACTAAGACCTTTCTGTTTGCTGCTGCTTCTTAAATCAAATTAGTTTACTTCTTGCAGTGTACCATCTAACTGTCTTACTCTACTTAAAGTTATTTTTATATTTTCAATTTTCTTAACTGAAATTTCTTTTATATACATTTATTTAACAATTTGTCTCAATGCTTTTAAATTTAAGGTTAAAAAGTTGAACAAATACTTTGAACTGACATTACAGGTAAACAAGTTGGATCTCTCCTCCTTGTTTGTTTTCTTTGAGTCAGCGTGAGTGCAGTGCATGATGGTAAATATTGCTTGGTTAGCGACCTTTACACATTTCCTTGCATGATGCATTGTGGGATACTATCAATATGGGATATAATGATACTCGCTGAACACACTGGGGCAAACTCAGTGAACTAGTGAGTGATTTAGAGCCTGGCCTCAGTCTTTTAATGCTCATCTGATCGCACCATCTTACTACTGAACACTGCAGGTAGTGGATTTGCAGACTTTGTTTCCCATTACTCAGACTGGAAAGTCTTTTTTTTCCCCCCTAAGGCAGAAATCACAGCACATTTACCAGCTACTATCTGAGCCAGTGGTGTAGGTTGACATGTCTGCTGATCCCCTGCCTTCATTGTGGCCATCGTGTGCTTACAGAGGACGATTATAAATCACAACGTCTCCCTTTTTAAACGGAAATACCTATTCTCTCCTTTCAAGTGCCCACCGGGTTAGATGGTGCAGTGGAGGTGAACAGGTGGCACCCGCTCATTCCTCTTCCCCACCGCTCCGTTCCACCGCTCCGCTGTTTTCGGCCGGGAGCCGCATAGCTGACGTCTTCGCTTTCCGAGTTCCTGCTCCGCGGCCAGGACCGAGTTACTTTGTGTCCCAGCAGGGAGGAAACCTATCAGGAGAGCCAGGGAGCCGCGCGGCATACCGACAGAGTATGGAAGGACATTAAAGCCTCTTCTGTGACCTTCTGAGACACCAATAGCCGTCTGCCCTTTACTCCACTGCTGTGGTCCTATAGTGCTGCAGTGCACAGGACAAAACGCAGCTGGTTCAGATGCATTGACGTCTCAGTGCTTTGGTTTGATTTAACTTGCAGCCGGATAGAACCGACATTTTTACAGGGGGGGAGGTGGGAAATATTAGAGATACCAATTCCCATAACGGCCGATATCAAGTACCAATCAGATAAAAATACCACTTAACGCATTTAACAGCTGTCTGATACTATGCTTAGACCCTTTCACAAAGAAATACAAACTGAGGATGAATGCAGTAGCAGTGCTTTGAGCGTCATAACTTAAAAATCTAGGAAACACAACAATTACTTCCTTTCAAGAGCTCAAAACTGAAGTCTTGCATACGGTACATGTTGTCGTTTTACTCGTGGGACTTTCTAGCGTGAAATATTAGCAAATTGCTGACATTAGAGCGAACTTTAAAGATGTGGCATCACATCGGTACATCGATTTGTGTACTCGCCGATGCCTGGCACAGCATTTTTGGCATTTCAAACGATGATATCTAAAAGAAATGTGTTCTCATGGAGCGACAGGTTGGCAGAAATCTGTTGGAAAGAGACAATATTCACAATCATAAGAGCAAATCATCAGTGAAGGAAATAAGAAATACCAAAGCCACACGTCATTTTAAACTGAACGATGGTGAATGCAGGCTCCTGACGTTTTTTAACTGAGGCCTCCGCTGTTAGACTTTATATTAACAAAAAAAAAAAAAAAAAAGAAGCTGCCCCTCTCTTGTCGTGTACCAGCAGACATGATTGAACTAGAGATGGAGTCTGATCTGATTCCAACTCGTTCTTTGATTTGGCTGCTCTGGTTCAAAAGCTGAGGGGATTTGTGGTTTGTATGCTGAGGTAATTGGACTGATATCTAATTGGGTGTCAGGAGAGAACGAAGCAGGCGGGCATGCTAAAAAACCTCCGCGCGTGTATGAGCAGGAAAAAAGGAGATGCTCTATTCTTTTTTTGTGCCATTTTCTTTGTCTTAAAAATATCGGAATCAACCTTGAAATGTTGAAAAGGTGTCGCTCCTGCCACCGTTTGCACGTCTCGTCCTAATTTGATTCCGGTGTATTTCAGGTTTTTAAATCATCATCGTCATTTTTTTCACCAGGTATAATATCGTTTTATAGTTTTCTTTGAGATATATATAACGTCGAGCACGAGAGCTACACAGAAAGAAAAATAATCTTTGTGTTGTTTTTCTTCTCTGTGGCCATAGACCAGTTATGGAGTCAGGAGTTGATCGATTTGTTTCCCCTAAAGATCCTCGAAGTTGAGTGGGATTGGTGACAAAGCCGCGGTTCTGTTGATATGGGCCCCCGGTGACCTGGCGGTATTTGAGCTGCCCTTCAGGTCCAGTGATCAGAATGCTTTGTGTTATAGCCATGAGCGCCAGAGAAGGGGTTAAGACTCAGTTGGTCCGCGAGGGCCAAGCCTTCAACACACTGGAGGATCTGCAGTTCTCTTTGCGAGGATCACGGACCTACAACCTGTCAACCTCTGCTAAATTCATGTCTCGCTGGCCGATGGAAAATATACCTGAAGCCCACCATTCAAGGGCAGCAAATCCAGTCTGTAAACATTTTATCCTTCAGGAAAAAAAAAAAGAAGAAACGTTTCAGTGTTTCCATCGATATTCTTCCAAAGTTGGAATTTATTTGAAATGGCAGACGTACGATTCTCTTCATTCGCCTCCAGCTTTTCACAGTTTGGTCTTTTTGGTAATTTGTTCCTTTTCAGACAGTTTAGTGTAAATCCACAGTTTATATTCAGAATAATAAGTAGAAACAGTATTTTGGTGATGTTATGTACCAAATATGTGTGGTGGGAGCATACTGTGACTTCTAGTACTGCAAAGAAGTCAAAGTACAGAAGTGATTTTTAAATTTAGTGCTTCCCAACCTCCAGAATCCGATCTTTACACTCGCAGCTTTAGCTTTGGGTGATTGTGTTGCTTCCAGGACCTTTCTGTCTGGACTTATGCATGTTCTTCATTAGTGTCATGTACATTAAATCTAGATCAACCTCCAGAAAAACCCTTCTTCTTTAAGACGTGCCGAAGCATCGTTACATGCACCCAGAGAAAAGACAAATCAAATCTAAAAGTCTATATATGTAAATATGTCCGCGTTCGGCTTGAAAAGCAACAGTGTCAGATGACTGTCTGCTGAATGCTTCAAACTAGCTCATTGACAGCAACATTTATGTATTTGTGCTGAATATGACAGCACAGCCTCAATTATATGTTGGAAAAAATACCACAGGAAAAGAAGAAAACAGGTTTTGTTGCATCACTTTATGCATTTCCAGGCGATTTCCACTCGGTCTGCCAATCAAAGAAGAATGAATCTGCTTCTTACAAATAGAAACTTCAAAAAGATCCTCACTTTTTGTATGAAGACACAAGATACCCTGTTTTAAACCACTACACTTTTTACAGTTTGGGGTACTTATATAACGATTTTGCTCAGAAACCTCTCAGGTCCAATTCATCAGCTACATAACCTCCCTGTGTTTGGCCTAAACCATCCTACTTCATATGTTCCTGACTGTGAATGTCAGATAGCTCTGTCAAGATACAGGCCGAGTTCACCGGGTCGTCCGCAGCTGAATCTCACAAAAATGGAATGCGGTTCAATAACACACAGATTAATTTTCGTAATCAAACTTTTTTGCCTGTGCCGTATTTATTGAAGTAGCATGTGAACATGAGGAAAAGAGCAAAGACAGAGACTGTGAAGTCGCCCGGAGTGAGCGCCGGCCCCACCAGACATGCACAATGAAGTCATGTGCACCACCAGGGATGCACAGTTTGCGTGATCCATCACATCAGACATTATCAGTCATGTAATGAAGGCTTTGGTTCCACTCCCATGCTTTCTTTTCTCTCACACTCCTCAGACGGGGTTTTTTTCTCCACCCCCCCAAATAATAAGCTATCTCATCCCTTTTTCATTACACAAGTATTCCAAGGCTGGAGTAGCCTGAAGGTTAGAGGAGCTTTCTTGTGACCGGAAGGTCACCAGAGCCTGAATCTGCTAGATTTGCAATGAAAACCGAGGTGGGGGTGGGGGGGGGGGGTAGGAGGGGGGGGTCGATTGAATGCGTACATCACAACCTCCATCAGCGTGCCCTTGAGCAACACGCAGTGATGTCATTGGCCCCTGTGAAGCTGCTTTGTAACCTTTTTTCTTTTTAGTTAAAACTACAAAAACTTCCAAAGCTCATAAACAAACAACTGCACCTGCATTTGCAGAAGAAGCTCGTCAGTAAAACGGTTGATGAACCGATGTTTAGCAATATCTATAATACCTCTGATACTTAAACCCTGTTAGGAGCATACGTCTCCGACTGGAGGGAGGCTGCAGTTGTGTGAAACAATCTGGAACCAGATTTTACACTTCTAATTAGATCTATCAACAACTGGGGCTTTCATGTCAAAGCCAATGTGTTTCCTGTTAGCTGAACACTGTTCGTGACAGCCCTGCAATTAATTGAAACATTAGAGAGACGGGGGAATGCTCCGGGGCTCATGTGGCCTTGGCTGACGCGTCGCATGCACCACAGCCCCCCAAAAGACACGGAAAGCGCAGGCTATCCAGCGGCAGCTTAGCCTAGCCTCAGTGTCAGCGGGCTAGCTTTCCTCCCAGTCAGGGGGAACCAGATGTAACCCGGTACTCAGCATTAGCACACGTATCATGTGGAGGCAGCCGCCACGGAAACATCCTCTTGTGACGAGGTTACCGCTCGGCCGCGTGTGCGATGGTGGAAGGCGGCTCCTCACGAAAGCTACGTTTAGGACGCACATACGATTCCCTGACTTACGGAGCTGTGTGTGTGGAGAGCAGCAGGATGGACTCGCAATAAGAGCGAGACCATAAGATAAGAGGTTTAATCCCAGCCCGCTTGTGTGTCTCTCTTTCTGCAAACATTTGCAGAAGTGACGTATGCTTGAAGTATGAAAAAATAAAAAAAGAAGTATGACAGAGTCATGTGCAAGATTCATGTCAGAGTGCTGAGAGAAGATAGTTTTTTTGTTGGTTACTCAAAAGTAACAATTTGCATTACATTACCATTTGTCTGTTTGTGAACAGGATTACACACAAACTACTGAAGCTGTTTTCTTTAAATTTGGTGGAAGGCTGGAACATCGGCCATAAAACAACCCGTTAAGTTTTGAAACAGATCCAGGACATTTTATCGCTGTATTCAACATTGTGTTGTCTCTTTTTTTAAGTTTTCACTGATTTCACAGATTTATTTTTGCGTCATAATCTGCGGTTTGCAGCTCCACCAGTTCAAGGAAACTAACTGCGCTGTCATGAAAGTAATTAAATCTGATCTTTGACTTGAAGTCCTCATTTCCCCATTCATATCCACAAGTGAAGGCCTTGCGGGCACCGACTACTGTGTGCATCTGTGGCTGCAAAATCTGCAGGCTAAGACTTTGTAAGAACTTTTAAAGACCGTCGTGAATGAAATTTAATACCCATGTCAAGAACGACCGACATGAAGGAATATCAGAGTCCCAGAATACTTACACTTCTCCTTATTTGAAGATAAAGTGAAGTAGTCTGGTCGAGAAAAACCCTCGATGCGCCACGATATCTCGCAAACTACAGCCAGAGACAGAAGGTATCTGGGTTCCTCAAGGTTTGTGGACTCCGTTGTCAGTTCCACATTGGTGTTGTTTTGAGTTTATACGAGCATAATATCTGTATGGTTGAGAAAGAACTACAACGCAGACATTTCAAACTATGCATGCCACCAAAACAGATCCTTAAAAATGCAAGCGTGATGGAAGAAGCATTGAACGAATGTAACGTAACTAAGACATATGATGGGATATTTAAACATATTTGAGACTTTTAAAATTCAGATTATACAATTTTAGACTTTTTGAAACATTTTAAGAGTGTGACAGTGTTGACTTGTGTGTGTGTGCGTGTGCGTGTGCGTGTGCGTGTGCGTGTGCGTGCGCGTGTGCGTTCCGTCGGTTCATTACAATGGAAACTGTCGTGTGACATTCACTGCATGCCAGGGGTCAGCAGCGCCCAGGCTGCAGCGAACTGACACGTCAGTCAGGAGAACGCACTTGGAAACAATCTTAAGTATTATTTATGAGGCCGGCAACTGCGATTACAATGAACTATGACATCACGTAAGCTTGGACCAATAAGCACTTATTTGCAGCAATGTGTCACCTCACACATCAAAGCTGTCCGCCCGGTATTCCCCCTGCGCCTCCGACAGCCTGCAGCTAATTACATGATCTGATCGCTACACGGGGAAGGTTGTGAGTGGATGCTCACCGCTGGGACCGTGAACGTACTCGCCGCTACCTCTGCGACAACAACAGCTGCTGTGCCCTTGAGCAAAGCGCTAAACCCACAACCAGTCCAGTAGCTGCTCATTGGCCGACAGCGGATGAACCGGGCAGCTCCGAGATATTGATTAAACCCTTTTCATAAGGGAGTTGATCATGGATATTTGGACAGTGGATATGTAAACTGATGTTGGACTGACAAAAAAAAAAGATGTTTCCTCATTTTAAGGAATTTTTTCCTGTTGTATTTACTGATGAGGTGTAACTGCCTCTTCAGAACCTTGACTCGCTTTCATAGAACACATCATGCATCGTGTAAAATGGACGTAAACGTAAAGAACTCTAAAACTGAAGAAAACTTTTTTTTAAAGAGACAACGGGAAAGATTTTTCAACAAGAAGCAGTAACGAATTTTTAAAAAGATATTTATATATTATTATTTTTGTTTTTTAAGTCATAATATCATTATCATCTAAACTGATAATATCTTACAATTTTCTTTTAAGAGCCACAAATTTGTTTTACTGATAGACCTGGCCTATTTATTGGTTCGCTGATTTAAAAACATAAATAAATATGATATGAGTCGGTATCAGTATTATGAAATGTTGCCGCCATTATTTAGAATAAAAATTAATATTCTTTTATTTACAATTTTAGATTAGAACATTTGTTTTTTTTAATTTCTATATATTATTGTGTTAATTATATTTTCCTCCCTAATATCTGTATCGGCCTCTAAATATCAGCCTCCAGTTAAAAGCATTAAGAACTTTTCTTCTCTGAGAAGCCACTTGTCTCATTCCTCTGTCAATCAGATAAAACACAAATACACAACAATCGTTTCCCTGTAGCTGCATGACGACAGTATCACAGTCACACTTTGACTCCACACACACACATTTGCCCTCTGGGATCAACACAGTCCACCTTTTCTATTCTGCGACTTTAATCTTCACACAACAGTCGACAAAAAAGGTTTGATTAATTGTCATGTTTTGAAATCCCCCCCCCCCCCCCCCCGTGTGAGGTGATCTCATTTTTAAAGTGGAAGAGCGACGCAGCTCCTTTCAGATCGACAAGAACAAACACGACTTCTGTTCGATGGAAGCAGGAAGTTCACAAAAGCGTTTTTCAGGTTCTCTGCCACCGTCTCCACCGTCTCCACCTGTGGCCTGTGACAGGTTTAAGCTGCTGGTATGTTTTTCTTTTCACCACATCAGAGGCTCGCAGCTCGGTTTTGTAAGACTGACGCAAATTAAAAGAAAGATATTTCCTTGTTCCTGGTCTGGACACCCCATGTTTGTAGAAACGTAAAAAAAGGTTGTTGATAACGACAGTCCTGAAGCTACGAGGTTTTTGTTGAGACGAAGCATGTTTTTTTTGGGGCTTCACATTTTTCTTTACAGTAAAATATCAGTTACACGGACCCCGTTAAAGAGCAGAGCTACCTTGTGAAACTGAATGATTTCTGTGAAATATTAGTATAAAAAGGATCAATGCTTCATTCAGACTGGACATCATGGGTTACAAACGTGTTATTGATATCTTGTGTTACCGCATGTGAGATTTATTAGAGACTTGAGACTTTATCCAACTTTAAACCTTTTCATATTGAGGGTCAACGAGTGCACCGTCGTTTTTTTTAACTTTGCCGAGTAGAAGTCGATATTTTGGCACCAGAAATCTGAAGTACGTTGTTTGATTTAGACACATGGGCCATGATGCTGATTTACTTCAGATGATTTTAGACCTCGGTTACAGAGGAAAAGTGAACTTGTAGCCCATGTGCCAAGGTAACATACTTTAATTCATTACTGACCCAATAAAATACAATTATGACCCAAATTTAATTCATTACCAACTCTCATACGAAATTATTCTTACTCTTATGTCTCATATAAATCCTCCACGGGTCATTGTTGTTATGCGACAGGTACGTTCTGGTTCTTGGACGAGAACCTCAACATCCATCCCTCAGCGCAGCACTGGTCCTTGCTTTTCCTCGGGCTTGTGTCACCATTGTGTTGACGGGGAAATCAAAGCGGCCGCAGACAGAGAAATAGTGAATATGTATACCTTTAATCCCCCTTATCCTGCTGTTAGGCCAGGGTGTGTCCCCCGGTCTTTTATAATAGTCTGCAATGAGAAGCTTGAGTAAACACAATCAATGGAAGATACTAGCATATGCACCGCAGAGACTTAACAACCTCCCCCCCCCCCCCCCCCCCCCCTTGTTCTATTCAACCCTACATATATTCGATTACACACCTCAACCTTTGTGGGTTCCACACAAATTACAATTGATGCAATATTACATGTGGGCACCAATAATAACCATCCCCAGCACAGTCGTGGAAAAAAACTGATTCTACGATAGTGGTGCCCTCTCTTTTTTTGTGTATATGTGTGTGTGCGTGTGTGTGTGTGTCTGTGTGCGTGTGTGTCGGGTGCTCTTGCATGCTCTCTTACTCCTGGATTACAATCTCTTCATCCATTATTAATGAAGTTAAACTACTAGTGGCATGCTGAATGTGCTGCATGGGAGATTTGCAGCTAATCCAGCGCAAAACAGCCCCAGTCACATAATGAAGGGGGAAAAAAGCACAAATGTCAACAGTTTCACACTGGGACTGGATTAGACACCCCCACCTCACCTCTCACACACACACACACACACACACAGACACACACACACACCACTGGCACGCACACACTGAATCAGTCGCACAGCAAATCTCGCATCCAGCGTGAAGAGTTACGAGTCTCCGCACAGCCTCCTCCCTCCGTCACCTTCTCTGTGATGTCTGCCCGCCGGCGGATTAGTGGACCTGGAGTACCGGATCGAGGGAAAAGGCCGAAGAGCTGCTGAGGTCTGGGATTCACAGTCGTGACGCTGCTTCCTAAAAAGAATCCCAGACTGTGCGGCGTCTCAGCGGTGACAGATCAACTCGGTGCGAGTGGATGTAGACCCTGCGTCAGGGTCTGGTGTGTCACTCGGGGGTTTGTCGTCTCATTGTGTTGTGTTGTGTTGCGTCTTGTGTACAGTGCAGCCGTGCATCGTGTCTCCATGAAAAGCAGAGATGAGCATGAAACACTGGAACTAATCAGAACACATGACATGGGACTAGCATGCTGATTTCAGATTAGCCATGTCGTACTCGCCCTCCCTCCTTCTGTTCCTCTCTCCCTCTCTCTTTGTCTTCCTTTTGGATACGGTCTTTTTCACATCTGTCTCTTTCTTTTTTTTAAATCTCTTTGGATCATGCGTGGTATATTCTCCTCTTCGCTTCATCCCCTCCCTCAATTCTTTTCTTACCACGAACCGTCATCGATTGGGTCATGTAATTAGAATTTTTATATGAAAGAAAACTAATCTTTCGAAGGTTTTTCTTGAATGTTGCAGTTCACACTACATGTCAACAAGACAGTGAAAGACTAGCGCTGCCTTCAGACGGGGTCGTATTTAGCGTGTTTACAAGGATGTCGAGATTTCGTGGTTTTCACGACCGCGAACATCAGAAAGTGGTGACATGTTTACAAACACTTTCAGAAAGGGTGCCGGCCACAGAACACATTTTCATCGGATGCTAAGTTTATTCTTTAAGTCGTACAAATGAGTTTCTTTGTAATGTTACAATACACCTAAACATTTAGATTTAGATCAACTTTTTCAAAAACTAATTTCAACCATTATCACAACGATACAACACTGGTTTCGAGATCGCAGTGGAGCTCGGTTGGTTGGTCCACCAGTTTTAGGCCAGAGATATTTTAACACCTACTGGATGCGCCCCCCTGAATTGTAACAACTTTGTTGACCCTTTGATATTTGGTCTTTAACGCCATCATCACATTATTTTATTCTTCACAATACTTGCTTCATGACTTAAATCCAGTAGAACCAAGGCCATGACTCTTGGCAGTCGTTCTACACCGAGTTTATTGCTAAATAGTCAATGTTAACATGATGTCAACAGTATTTAGTTTTGGACGCTAAATTTGACTTCAAGAGAATTGTGTCAACATTGAGGAAAAAGATATTTTCACATTTAATTAGTGAATTTGTTGTGAACGTTGCCTGGATCCGTCTTTCCCTCGATATACTTCCACCTAACATGCATGTCTTTATTCTTTACACATTTTTACGGGATTGATTAGCACATTTCATCCATCCTCTACACTCTCCTCTGCCTGGACGAGCCTCTGCCTCTCTCTCCTCCACTCTCTCTCCTCCACCTCTCTCCCTCTCCTCGTGCCATCCCTCTCTGCCACAGTGGACCAATTAGGCCTAAGCTGATTCCAGTTGTGACCTTTGGGTCCACCTCGGGTCTGCTGACAGGAGAGTTAGCATGTAGCTGAACTGTTTTACATGTTATTGACGGGCTGGGAGGCATCATAGTCATTTTATCACACCAATTTCATTCTTGGCCGATTTCCCCTTAGGCAGGTTAGTGGCAGCTTCCCATTGATTTTTCACGTAATTGATCAGAGACCTGCTTGAGCAATTTATTGGCCCGCTCGCACCTGTGATTAAGGCTGAGGCCGCATGTGTTTATGCATGCACGGACTATTACCTTCCCCGAGATCAAGTGCGGGCAGTAAAAAGCGTTGCCGCGCGGCGCTGTCCGTCTGCGGCTGTCGGAGTAATAAATGCCGTCCTAGTCTCAGGGACATTTTTAATCACGCTTGACCAAAGCCATGTCATGTCCAAAGTCAAGAGAAAATAGCGGCGGGCTCGTCTGACTGACCAGCAATGACAGGAGTTAATGTGCTCACATAAAAACATGGACCAGAGTTTAATTCAAAGTAATCCTTGCTCATTTGAAGCCGCCTCATGCATGGGATTAATATTAGAGCAGTCTGGGGGCCAAAACCACAGTGACATCAGCTAAGCATTTTCTTTGGAAGCCGAGGATGGGATAATTACAGAAGAAGACAAAGACGAAGAGCTGAGTACTTTTTAAATATACACCGTGTTCGCCGGGCACGTCGGGAGAAGTGAGGCTAGCCTAACATGCAAGTCATTCACTGGCCTCGCATATTACGCTCTAAACCACAAGCCATGTTGCTGAGTTGGAGTGGTTAGCGTTGGTGTAGCTCATCTCCCTTTGGTACAGTGACAGAGCTGGAATGGTACGGATCAGGCATAAAGCCGCTCAACAAGCTCAAGAGCTATCAAAGAGCCACCCTTTTAATTTGGTTAATTTACAGGCAGCTTTTTCGCTAATAACATTCTTGGAGTGATACTTGACAAATGGAAATACACACAGGGTATTTCTGTCTCGGGAGGAGAGAGAGAGAGACTCGTCTAACGTTCGGTTTCTTTTTTTTTTCTCCTCCTGCTACAACGGAGTCCCACCCCCAGAACCGAAGCTGAATCCACATGCCCGTTGCTTTATTTCTAACATATTAGCAGCACATAAACTGATTTGTTTAAAGATTTGTGGCTTTGGAAACACCAATTTGACTCCAAATTTTATTACATGGCCACAGAGCGTTGGCCAGACAGAGCGCTCGGCGACAATCACGTGTGGTTTGAGGCTAAAGCTGAAAAGAAAAAGAAAAACCAGGCTCAGGCAAAGACACCCCCCCCCCCCCCCCCCCCCCCCCCACTTCACATCTGCATTACTCAAGCTTCCCGGTGCACCAGAATGATGACCATCTATAAAACAAGGACGGTAAACAGTATATCACTGAACGCTGTGTGGGAAGAAGGAAAAAATAAAAGCTTTAGATTCATTTTAACCGACGGGTTCCTATTTGGAATGAATTCTGAAGTCGTGGTGTGAGGTGAAGGGAGAAGTCGGAGACAAGCGCCCTTTAAATGGATTTTTGTTTCATTTTTGATTTGACTGTAATTGATTCCTTGTGGCATGAGCAGGATGCAAAGGCTGCGTGATGGAGGAAAAGGCATTTGTCACAGCGAACCATTTCTCTAGAAATTAGGTGGGGTTCCATTTCACAATAAGACTAATATCTTTGCATTACACGGGGTAGTTTAGCATTACACACCCTCCATTTAACAATTATTATTGATGCAATAGCTGTATTCTGGGAAATGTAAATATAGGCCCATATTCTGGTGTGTATTTTCACAATACTGATGTGGCTTTGTGGCCTAAATCTTTGCATTTAGCCACTTTAAATAAGTATATATGGTTTCCAGGCCTTGCAGATGTAAACGCTGCTTCCAAGGGGGGAAATATTGAGTTTTAAGCATCATATTATGCACATAACCATTCTTAGAAGGTTTTAAAAGGGCAGTTTAAAGCTGTAATATATCCCAGAGGAGAAATAATGAGCAGAAAAAGCAGAAATTTCCTTCCAAATAAAAATGTAAAGCAGATTTCTCTCTTCTTCTTTCTTCTTTTTGCCCTATAGGTTTGGGAGGTTGTGTTAGTGTGGCCAGTCAATCATCTTCTCCTCTTTAAAGTGCAGGGCTTGGATGGATGCGTGCTGACGTGCATGGAAGCTGGGAAAGGCTGTTTGAAAGTCCGTGCGCGCTGCTGCAGCACGAGGAGGAAAAGTTGAAAATGTCCAACTGTACTGAGGCTGATGTGCTCGTTAGGAATCAGGAGAGAGCGCCGGCGGAGCAGGTCACCCCCGTTTCTCACATCACAGCCCCATCAGAAATGCTTTCAAGTGTCCTTCTGCGTCGCCAACGATGACAACGGAGAATCGATAAGCGCTTGAAATGAAAAGGAGCCGCCGGTTTGGCCCCGAGGCGAAAGATCTCATACCCGCCAGCCTCCTGTGAACTTCAGGCATTCCTCTGCACCTTTCTGCGTGAGAAAGAGGAGGCTCTGGGGTGTGTGTGTGTGTGTGTGTGTGTGTGTGTGTGTGTGTGTGTGTGTGTGTGTGTGTGTGTGTGTGTGTGTGTGTGTGTGTGTGTGTTTCCCCTCCTCTCCTCCTCTCTCTTTGTATAAGAAGGTAAGAGGAGAATATAGCAGTCGAACCATCACCATGACTCTCCAGACGCAGAGCTCAACCTCCTTGTTCTCTCGGTGCATGCAGAAGGGGGGGGGTGATTTGAAGATGTGCATTATGTGGAGGATGTTATCTGCACGTGCTTTGGGGTCGTTTACATGTATTGTGCATGTGTGTGTGCGTGTGAGTGTGTGCACCACAATCCAATATTGAAGCGAACAGGTCAAATTGCGCAGCACTAAACGAGCAGTGTTGGTAAATGGTTGATTTTTTGTATTTATTCCTCTCGTGTTGTTTATCATTTGACTCCACGCACTGTGCACGCACGTGTGTTTCCAGCGGTGGAAAATGAATAAATAAAAACAGCCCTGGCCTTCATGGGCCTCTGCGGAAGAGCCATTTATTAATGGTGTTTTAAACCCACTCTTATAATTACGCATTGTGGTAATTTATCATATCACATGTGATGCTGGGGAGGCCAGTTTCTGATTCACCAAATTTGAGGTTGCTGTAGAAGGGGTGAGGGGGGGGGGGGGGGGGGGGGGGGGAGTGCATGATGCGCACGGTTTGCTTCAGTGTTCCCTTTTTGCCTGGAAATTCCCGTGTGGATGTGCGCATTAATTAGGGTTTAATGGGAGTATGACTAAAAATGTAAAAGAAGGATTAGGCCAGGAGGGGGGGGAGGAGAAGGGGAGGGGGTGCACAGGGCCTACGTCCGGTCTGCTCTCCTCACTTAAGATGCGAATGGAAACAAAAAAAAAACAGTCTGCATCTCAAGAAACGGATCTATAAAAACATTTGCATCCGAGCCAGCTGTTCACTTCACGAGCACATAAATCCGCAACACCGCTGCTGCTCTGTCTGGCCTCGCGAAGGAGCCTCGTGTAAATACGTTTGTTCTGTTTCCCAGCCCCCCCTCTGAAATATTCTAAATATTCTGTTTTGCAATTATAATAAAAAAATGATGACTAAAATGACACAATAGATGTTAATTGGGTGTTAATTAGACGCAGATTTCGTTGATTACGCGTTGGGATGGAACAGGGATCTTCCAAATGCTGTGTTTGGTTTCAAGTAATTTGATATTTAGCCATAAATCTATTTGTTTATTTATTAGTTTGAGGTAATGAGAGGTTGATTTGCGTATGTTACGTTGCAGGTTCGGTTTTACGCAAATTCTGTTTTGTGTATCTGTGCCACAAATGGTGCAGTGCATCAATAAACCTGTCAGGGCGCACTCACATGCTTTTTGTTGTTTGTTTTTTAAACATGCATGTGCGGTGTTTTTTTTTAAAGACGCCACTGTTATAATTTTTTTGA
The DNA here is from genome assembly GCA_006182925.3 of Reinhardtius hippoglossoides. NCBI lineage: Eukaryota > Metazoa > Chordata > Actinopteri > Pleuronectiformes > Pleuronectidae > Reinhardtius > Reinhardtius hippoglossoides. Next base: position 22,308,784 of record CM031676.1, read on the forward strand.
TTGTTGTTGAAAGTTTGTCTTCTGCCGGACTACAACAGGGAGAGACGTATACATACACAAACACACCCCTTTAAAAGGCGCGCACGCACACACACACACACACGCGCGCGCGGGGTCCCTCTCTGAGCTCAAAAAGAAGGAGGAAAAAAATGCGCCACTCTTGAAGCGTCTTTCCAGGGGGAAAAAGTTGAGGAAGACAGAAGAGGACGAACCAAGGGGCGACTCGGATGAACGCGCCTCCTTCGCTGCTGCTCCTCACGCTGTAAATAGATGGTTATTTATGCGCATAAATGAAACTATCCTGCGTCTTTCTCTCGCTTTTTTTTTGGATAACATAGCGAGGGGGAGCCTGATCCGCGCAATTACGCACGCGTTTCCGGACAGAAACTTCAGACTTGTGCGTAACTGGACCTTGAAGTCTGCTCAGTCGTCGCTCCAGAACACCAACTCCTGTAAACACGAGCGGGTCCTGGACGCTGGAATTTACCTCTTCGCTGTAGAATAAAACGCCGACGGCTGCAGGGCGACGCGCCGGTGTCCACGACTGGTAAGTGAAGTGTGGAGGAGCTGACGGCGCTTTGAGAGGAAGCGAGTTGTGAGTTAATGCAAGTGGAGGAATTTGTTCCACTTTTTTTCTGCGCGTTTCTGATGTGAATTTCAAAAGCTGTGGCTGTGGCACATAAAGGAACATGAAGTGATGTGAGAGCAGAGTGCGCCTCACAGGTCGGCGGGTGATAATGGTGTATCGTTAGAGGTGATGGAGTGTGGGGAAGTAAAAAAAAACACAAGGGGGAGGTTAAGGGTTTGATAGTCATGTCCTTTGGTTGGTGAGGCTTTTGGGGAAATTAAGAAATATCAGCTGAAGTAAGAAAAACTGCGTATTTTGTGCGTAATCTGCGCGTTTTGGTTTGATTCTCTGGGTTTAAAATTGCGTAAAACGTGAGTGTGGACAACAAATAAAGCTTCTAAACACTCGTAGATCAAATGAAAATGGAGTTAACTCTCTCCAGCAAAATAAAAACAACGGTGGAAAGTGCTTATAAAGTGAATTCCGGTGTTTTTTACCGTCCTCTGCAGTATACAGCGTAAAGAGAATTGAGAGGGTGAGAGATTGGAGGGGTGAGTGTGGGGGACGTTCACGGTCTCACGCCTTTAATTAATACGGGACCATATGGTGGAGGTTAGTCGATCCATCTCCCGGTAAAGGCTGCAGTCTCATGCTCCGTGCACTGTGCTGATTCCAGAAGTGGAGCCAGTGTGAGGCGGTGCCAGCTTTCTGTCTGCGCTGGGCCCGGTGCCACGACACTGACTCACCGACCCACTGTCGGTGCTGAGAGCAGAGAAGAGTCCGCGGAGAGCCGAGAGGATCCCGGGCGAACGAGATTCATAGGAACGATCCTAAATATTAAAATACAGAAATGTGTTTAAATCTGGTGGAAGAACACTGCCGCATCTAATGAAATTAGCAATTAACCACCAATATTAGTATTATTATGAATGTGTTACATATATTTAAACTTCTGTTAATTAATAAAATATGCAGTTTAAAAAAATAGCACTGTATTTATATAATTCATCCCTAACGTGTTGTCAAATTAGCACAATAATGTCGTTTTTATTTCACTTAAAAGTTCAAATTATCAAGTGATTTACGCATCTTATTAATCTGAGCTATATTATTATTGTATTGGTATTTCAAATGTTTTGTATTCTTTCATTTTTAACAGGTTATTTTACAAATTTGTTTGGTTATCATTTAAGGGAAATACACGCCCTTAATTTAATAGTTTAAATTTTTCAACAAAAAACAGAAGAAAATGGGTTAAAATCGAATGATTCGAGGCTGAAGTGAAGACGTGGAAATGCAGTAAATCTGTATAAATAGCAGCGGGTGAGATTCCAGCCAGTGCGAGTGGAACACTGGAGGCAGCCCCTCATTAAATCTCACTGATTAGATAACACGCAGGCTCACGCGGTGACCTTACACCTGACAGCCTGACCCGCAACATTTCATTTTGCGGAGGAGAGATGCGGGGAGAGGAGAGGGGGGGGGGGGGGGGGGGGTATGAGACACACACCGTGTAAAACTTAACCTGGAAATATCTGCATCCTCTGAATCTAGAGGCAGAGTTAAAAAAAAAAAAAAAAAACACCCAACCCCACAGATGATGTAGAGCAGGTGAAGAGAAGAAGTGAGGAAAATGGTTAACAGCATGACTGCATGCAAATTCCCCCCGACTTGAATTATCATAAGCAAACAGTGTGAGCCTGGGCTAATAAAACCCCATCTGTGTAACTTCATATCGAGGTAGTATGAGGGCTGCGATAATGAATTTTGTAATATCCCAGCGACAGACATCTCAATCAGACTCTAATCCCGTGATTTCCACTGCTCCTTCCAACGCGGCTGCAGGCTGCGGCGAAAACAGCAGATCCTGGCTCAGGCCAAAACACGACAGGCTCCTCTGCGATACACAGATCTGAGGGATGCGCAAAAAGAAATCTGACGCTGGGGCGGGGGGGGGGGGGATACTGAACAATGCACGAGCGAGAAAATTTAAGTTTTAGTCTTTAAAGAAGTGGGGGGGAAAGAGCAGAATCAGACTGGGGACATTATTAATTTTCTACAGATGAAAATAATCGTGTTTCCACTCATTTGTTATTGCGTAAAATAAAATGTGTTGCTCCCAGCTGTGGACTCAGGTCGGTAAAACTGGAATTAAATTAAATGAATGATTTAAATAAAAAAGGTGCAGAACAGATAGACTCGTTAAAATGCACGTTTCTGCAACTATACAGTGCAACAGCTGAACATCCAGAGTTTGAATTCTGCATTTTAATACTCAACTCACTCGAGTCTGAATCTGGAGTTTGTTCTTTCTCATCCAATAAGATCTGAAGAATAATCTTTGCCTCATAACTCCACGTTGATCGTTGTGATTTAAAGTCTAAACGCGACTCTTCTGTCTGTTTTTTTTGTTTCTTTCTCAGGAGCCGTTTCCAACAGATTTGCCATAATGGATTCCCACTGCCGCAAACTGGCCACCACCTGCGCGCAAATAGGTGAGTGTCTGGTCCGTGGGAATCGATGTGATGCGTTTTTACGACCCCGAGAAAACTGCAGGTTTTGACAGCATTGTGATTTTATATGTCAAATCTGCATGGGAATTAATAAGGAAATATTTACACATAATATAAATATATATATATACGTATATTTCTCTCCAAACATGACATGGTTATTAATTAAAGGGAATAATCTATGTATTAGTATTTAGGTTAGGGTAAATGTCCTGAGGAGAAAAAACAACTAGAACATAGAAAGTATTTTTGATATCCCCTGATAAGTAAGGTTATAATAATAATAATGATGATTAATAATAATGATAATTGTACCTTTCGATGTGGCTTTAATCAGTTTGAAATAAATGACCACTGGTCTCATATTAAATTTACTGTTTTTACAACAAAAAAAACATATTTGATAAAAATGTTAATTACACAGATTTCTCCAGAATAAAAATAAATTGTCACAAAATTATCTCAGATTATTATTTGTACAATATTAGAAAAATCTGCTTCATGTGAATATTCCACCTATAATTGTACTAGTCTGTTCTTAAATGAGTGGTGGTCTCAGGTAGTTTTGGCCTTTGGTGATGTGGAGAACTGATGGGGGGGGCACTCCAGGTTGTTCTCTGTCTTAGAGGGACACCTGGCGGCCACATGTGGGACATGCAGCTCCAGAGTTGCACGGGGGAAGCGTGCAGATAAACAGAGCATCATCACCCCAGCATGATTTAATCAGGAGGATAGTTGACGCAATTAAAACCAATATGATTATTAATGAATATAAAAGGATTTAATTTGGCTTTTAAAGGACTTTTGTTGCAATAAAGCTGCAGGAAAACACATGAGGGTCCTTAAGCATTTTCAAATCTAATTCTCATTCCAAAATAACGTCCCCGAGGGAGGGGGGGGGGGGGGGGGGGAGACAAATAACAAGATAACAGGAAAAATCTGCGATCCTGCATTTAAATGTGTGATTTATTAATTATTCTCCTCTGCAGAGGAGGAAATCACATCAAGTCGTGTTAGGGAGGTAAACGAATAACCGATAACTCCTCATTCGGCTCCATTTATCCAGCGTCGATGTGGGACAGAGCGCGGTCAGGACATAGCTGCACATCGGGAGCGATCATTGATTATGAATTATATAAGAAAATTAAAAAAAAATAACAGAGGTGGAGGACGATGCAGAGGCGTCGAGCACGGTGCAGTAAAAATATGCAGCGCTCGTGGGATCGACTCCGGGGACAGAGGAAAACGAAACGTATAGCGGAAGCCCCATTCGTGAGGAGGAATATACTAATGGAGAGGAATGTGATGTCTGACCTAATCCTATGTAGGAAGCCTGCTCGTCTCCTCCTGTATTGACTGAATCGCTAATTAATGGCCCTCTATGACAGAGGCCTGCTGCGCGCGGTAATCCGCAGAAGAGAGATAAAGCATTCACAAGGTAGAAATGAAGAGGAGACCGATAATCCACTTCAGGTTTAGTGGCGTTACAGTGGAGGGAGGAGAAGAAAGGAGCAGCTCGCTGTTTACTCACGGTCGTGAATAAATACACAGAAGACGTGACGTTATTAGTTTTATTGGGTTTTTAAGTCTTTTTAAAATTGATATTTTAGATTTAGACCTTTATAAGATTGATATTATACATGAGGCTCGTTTTCTTTTAACTTTCACTTTAGAGGCTGTTGACAAATGTAAGAGGAGGATTTTATTGTGTATTTATAAAAAGAGTAATGTGTTGGGGATACATTTGTCAATTAAAAAATATATGAACGACGATAATTTAAAAAAAAACTTGCATCACCCAAACAGACAAGGGGTTATTGCTCTGTGTGAGTGTGTGTGTGAGCGTGTGCGTGTTATATATCAGGGGCTTTGGCGGGATTAGACCACTACCTTCATAACAGCGCCGATTCCAAATGGCCACGTGGATCTGGGAAGCGTGTGATTATCTAATGATGGTGATGATGATGTTATGTGGAATGAGAGAAATTGGCCAGACTCTCACCAGCCTGCACTTTTACGCACATTTTCCCACTGGCACTGCTGGGAATTTGCGTAATTACGCAGCCTCCTCTCTGCTCCATGGCTCCTCACCTGTCTCCCAGCTGACACCCCCCCCCCCCCCCACCACCACCACCCTCAATTCCCCACCTTGAAAATTAAAGTCACCTCTGTTTGATTAACCGTGTTTACTTTGCCTTTAGACGCGTCACAATCTTTAGGGACTCCAAAATCCCCCCCAAATTTTTTTCACTGCACATCAGCTCCAACTCATTAAAAGTCATTTTCCAGAAATTCTTAGGCAAATGAGAGGCTTATCAGATTAAAACGAGAGAAAACACGCAACAGGAGAGCTCCCTGGCTGAGGGGTCCAAACGCACAGTGAGGAGAGAGATCCAGTTAAGCACTCTGATGAAGTAATCCGTCGTCAACAAACCCGAGTGTGCGCGGCTAACTGCGGCTCCGCTGGGGTTGATTTAATGGATATGTGAACCTTAACTCTGGGGGGGTCAAGAGGATGGCCTCATTTGACAACTATATGACTGACAATGCTTTCCCCCCCCCCCCCCCCCGCGCGTAACCGGGGCTGTGGAGACCAGTGAACCACTTCAGGTCAGACTGGTCAGAGTTTTCTGGACAATATTTTATAACATTCATCAAGTGTCAGAGGATTAGAGTTCCACTTTAACTGAATTTGTTGGGTTGCCTTTGACATCCTCTTTACCTTCTTTTTTTTTTTATCTTGGATGATCATGCGATAGCTGGAAATGCTGCAGCCGCACCAGCTGCACGTGTGCTCTTTTTAACATACTGTACATGTCTGGTAGTTAGCGTCAGTTGACAAGTGCGCACTGTTTCGGAGCAGACAGGCCGGGACCCCCTCCCTTTGAGGCTGCCATTACCCCCCCCCCCCCCCCCCCCCCCCCCCTTTGTCCTTTCACGGTGCCATTCTGTTGTTGTGTTTGCTATTCAAGTGCGCATCTTTATTTTCCTTCTTTGCTTTCAATACAATCCTCTCAGTGCCTCGCTTTATCCACACTGAGTCCCTGAGTAAACTGCAGTGCCAGAAGCACTGTGAGCACGCGGCTCAGCTCGGGTATCAATAGAACTGCGTCGTTTTGCTGGGCCACTGGACCCAGCTCATAAAACGAGGCCAAACTGTGTTATTTTCATTTTTATTTGGTCTTGGGCTGCTGCGCAAAGGCACCTCGGAGCGCCGCGGGTGCACCGTGCGTCCCAGCTCTCTTTACATGCTTTTATTTGGAAGAGAAAAATAAGCGCCCAGCCCGGCATAACGCATTGGCAGACATATCTCGTTTCTGCGAGCTCCGGTTGGTCGGGCACACTGTCATATCCACATGCATGCGCCTGTCAGAGGAAAATCTGGGCGGGCGCAACGTGGTGACGTGGAATCTGGATAGAGGCGCAGATAGAGGCAACAGCTGAAATGAACACAGAGCGGTGTGGTGTGTGTATGCCTCTGGATCTAATATCACCTACCTGTCCTTGTCACTCTGATAGTCAGCAGAGGTAGCCGCTGTTCACCACCGATGCCATGGCCGCGCTCAATGGCCTATTTTAAAGCATTTATCAGCTCAGACACAACGAGGGGCTTTCTACTCAGCCGCAAGAGGAACCGCGCCGCTGTGCGTATTTTGGAGAGCCGCTGAACACATTCCGCAGTCGGACTTTCCGCTCATCCTTCCAGTACTGAGAGGGACTTAATCTGCTTTTTGACAGCCAGTGGTGCGATTTTTGCCGATGAACTCTATGAGGGATCCATTAAACACAGACCACCACCACACAGGGAATAAACTTGCCTCCACGCACTACACGGCTCTGGCGATGGCCTCTAGTTTACAGCCGCTGCAGCGGTCTGGGGACTCGAAGCACCGGCATGAGGTGCACACCGTGTCGGACACTTCCAGCCCGGAGTCTGTCGGTAAGAGCCGCCCGGGGTGCAGATGTTCTCAGCGAGGAGCCGCTGATGTCTCCAAACAAAAAGATGGCTCCCGGTTTTACATTCATGCAGATAGGAGATTACAGCTGTCATTTTACGCGGATAGTTAGTTTTGACTCTGGCCTGAGTGTGTGTGTGGGTGTGTGTGTGTGTGTGTGTGTGTGTGTGTTTGGTGTTGAAGTGACAAGTTTCCGTGTCATGTTAATGGGGCAGAGCTTTTCTTATGTTAAATACAATTAGTCTCAATGTCAACATGGAATTAGAAGATTAACCCAGACCCAATAAAAACTAATTTCAGACCCTGAAACGTGGGGTTGTTTTGTGAATCGGAGTGGGAACAAACAGCTCATTCGTTTCGCAGGAGCGTCGTGGGTTCAGGATTTTTATTTTCCGAAGCATTAAAAGGCCTTTAATCCGCTTTAAACTGACCGTGCTCTCCTCTCCACAGAGAAAGAAAAGAACCAGAGTAAGAACGACGACTCTTCGGATGACCCCTCGAAAAAGAAGCGGCAGCGGCGGCAGAGGACTCACTTCACCAGCCAGCAGCTGCAGGAACTGGAGGCCACTTTCCAGCGGAATCGCTACCCGGACATGAGCACGAGGGAGGAGATAGCCGTGTGGACCAACCTCACAGAGGCCCGGGTCAGGGTGAGTTAGTCCCCCGGGTGTAAACAAAAACAATTCTTGTGGAATTCGGGCCAATTGTCCGGTTTTACTACAAATATCCTGGACGCTAGCATTTTTACGCACGGACGCCAATCTTTACGCACGGCTGACATTTCCAAGAAAATAATTAAGGACACAATTTTAGATTAAGAAAAACAAATAGTCAGATTCTTGTTTAAATATACTACTTGTTCAAGCTCAATTTAATTAATTACACTGTATTTGTTAAGCTAATAAACTAAATATAATTACATGTCAAATAATCCATTTTTGGCCCAAATTAATTTCTGGCTCTGCAGACTTCACAATTTTCTGTTATTTTATTATAAAACAGGACAGAACGAGCTGTTTATTATTTGCCTGTTGAGGTGTAACAACACATTATTGACGTTAACAGTTTGAGTCGGTGACAGATACCAGTCGTGTTCGCCTGTTCGTGTGAAAGAGGTGCAAAGCTTGTATTTTTGCGATTGTCGCCCTGGTGTTGTGTGATGAAGGTCAGCGTGTTTGTGGGAGCCTGCAGGGGAATACACATCCACGCCACATTAGGATGGTGCAGTGACAGCCCGGTGTGTATTCAGATAACAGACACAGTCTAAGCGGATTAATGAAGTCTGTGTGGATTTACGCACGGTGATTCTTTAGGAAAAAAAGGATTAATTTAACCTAAAACTTTTTAAACAATTACTACAAATTAATTAAATAGGTTTACACAAAGATAACGTGCAGAGAAATATCGAGGTTTTTTAAATGGATAATTCATCTTCAAAAAATTATTTCTAACACTTTCTAATTTTCTTTATTCCAGGTTTGGTTCAAGAACCGGCGAGCCAAGTGGAGGAAGCGGGAAAGAAACCAACAAGCCGAGCTTTGCAAAAACGGCTTCGGCCCTCAGTTCAACGGACTCATGCAGCCCTACGAAGACATGTACCCCAGCTACACGTACAACAACTGGGCCGCCAAGGGCCTCACGTCGGCCTCCTTGTCCTCCAAGAGCTTCCCCTTCTTCAACTCCATGAACGTCAACCCCTTGTCCTCGCAGACCATGTTCTCGCCGCCCAACTCCATATCCTCCATGACTTCCAGCATGGTGCCATCGTCGGTGACGGGCGTGCCGGGCTCCAGCCTCAACAGCCTCAACAACTTGAACAACCTCAGCAACCCGTCGCTCAACTCGGGGGTGCCCACGCCGACGTGCCCCTACGCGCCGCCGACCCCTCCTTACGTGTACAGGGACACTTGTAACTCCAGCCTGGCCAGCCTGAGACTGAAAGCCAAGCAGCACTCGAGTTTTGGATACGTGCAGAATCCGGCGACGAATCTGAGCGCTTGCCAGTACGCCGTGGACAGACCCGTCTAATACCGACCTGCACTGCCAAAAACCACCACCCTAACAAGTCATTAAAGGCTGAAGTGGCGTGATTTTGCGCGTAATTGGGGTGAGGAAATCTGGTTTTTACTTGTTGTTTTTTTTTAATGCATTTAGGGAAATTCCTCCATCGACTGGCATCTTCTATAGTTGGAATGCTGCATTGTTTTGGCCTCTTTTTCTCTTTCCTCAACATATCGCCACTTGCCCCCTTGAACATTCCCCAACATTAAAAGAACCGTGTGAGATTATCCCACCCGCTCCCTGTTGTTAAGATTTTTTTTAATTTTTAATTTTATTTCAGCAGGAAAAATAAGATTTGAAGGTTGGCTTGTTATGGTGGTCATTTTTTGCAGTGTGTGCGTGCGTGTGTGTGTGTGGGTGTGTGTGTGTGCGTAATCACAAACAGCCGGCCACAGGAACAAGAGACTACTACAACTACTTCTTTTTTTTTTGTTTGTGTTTTTTAATTTTTTTTTTGCAAAAAGAAAAAAGGGCACTAGAGACTGAACCACTGAATCAAGCTCAGCTCCGGGAGTTTTTTAGGTTGATTCCCCTTCGATGAGTCCAGGCCTGTTTGCGCCACCGTCAACGAAGAAGAAGAAGAAGAAGATGAAGAAGAGAAGAAGAAGAAGAAGAAGAGAAGAAGAAGAAGGAGAAGAAGAAGAAGAAGAAGAAGAAGAAGAAGAAGAAACACAAGCCTGGTTCATTTTTCATAAAAAACTCCTCATGAGGGTTATTTTCTCTGGACGTTAAATGTTGACTGAAAAAAAAAATAAGGTTGTATATATATTTGAACTATCATCTCCTGTTTGTCGAGGCGAATGCGCTTTAACCCTCCACGTTTCTCTCTCCAGGTTCAATTTATCAACGCATGTGGAAAAAAAAAAACTAAAACAGAACAAAACAAAAAACAAAACAAAACAAAAAAATAAATAAAACCCTAAAAAGGAATCATGTTTTGCTTGCAAACAAAAAGGGAATGTACATACTAAAAAACGCACCAGTTGTGTGTTTCTAACATATTATAAATTTATTATTAATGTCTGTGTGAATATCGATTTAGAATAGCAATTCTGGATTTAAACAAAACGAAAAAAAAAATAAGAAAAAAGACGCATCAAAAAATGTTCCTGCGACAAATATTTGTTTTTTTGCTCTGTGTATAATATTTGGTACGGAATTATGTTTCTCTCCTCTTTTTTTTTGTTCTTTTTTTTTTTTTTTTTTTTCCAACATCCAAAAAAACTATTGTGTTTTATTTAATGGAAGTAAATATATTGTTCAAAAACATTCTGCTGTTATTGAATCTTTGTGTCGCGCGGTGGGTTTAGCGGAGCGCGGGGCCAGTGACAGTCTGTCTATAGCCTTTCGATTATGTGAGGTGCCTGTGCCGCCTAATCTATAGAGGAAAAACAATGGGCCCGCTCCAATACACAGAGCAGCGAGATGCTCCGTCGGATTAACTGCTGAATACATGTCTCGGGCCTCGGCTGGGCACTGGTGCTTGAAATAACACGGGAATCAACAAACAGGAGTTGGACCACACAACGGTGACAAGGGTCCATTAGAGTCTGTGGGGTTCTCTCCGTGCCCGCGTGTGTTGGAACTCACGAGAGTCTCTGAAGTGGATCTTTAGGAAAGGGCACAAAATCCACTTTACATTGAATTCATGCTTTAATTTAAAAGGGGATTTTACTAGAGTGAAAAATGTCCAAATTGTGTGTATTCAATCTAGACATTTTAAAAGATTTGAATTACCCATTAGGATAATTGGTCATAATTGTTGTTCCACATCTTACGCAACCTCACGCACGCATCATCCGCCTTCCTTCTGAAACGTTTGCTCTCCGAATTAACGCGTAATGTTGACGCAAAATGCGCCAAAGCAAAACAAAAGGGAAACTATCTGTGATTCACAAGCTTAAGCAAACAAATCTCTCTCACACACACACACACACACACGGAGGTATGTGGGGCGATGCTGACAGTGGGAGGCGGAGGTGGGGGGGGGGACGAGTGCAGATTCGTGGCCGCAGGCAGAGCCCAGACACCGGGGAGGAAGCACCGCCATGGGCCCCTTGCAGAAAGAAAGAGCCAAGAGAGAGAGAGTCTGGGTTTGCAGCCTAGCTCCATAATCATGTCCATCGTGTGAACTGTTTGGGAGTTTAATTTCTCTGTGTGATTCTATAAAAGTGTCACAGCACATTAAAATATCCGGGATTTTTGTTTTTAAAAAGAGGGGAAAAAACCGCGATGGCAGCTCTTGTTGGAGCTGATTTAGGAGCTGGTGTCAGGCTGGAAGAGGCCTGAGGTCATCCCTGGTTGGGGGGGGGGGGAGGGGGGGGGGGGGATTATTATGAAGAGAAATAAATCAGACTTAGTCCAAATTGTTTTCATAAAAAATGTTTAACAACAAACACGAGAGGAGCATTGTTCTCTCCTCACACCCATGAGGTTCCCCTGCAGCCACTTCTCCACAATCACATTCCCTCTCTCTCTCTCTCTCTCTTTAAAAGAAAAGACAAGCTGCGGCCTCGGTTCTCCCCCCCCCCCCCCCCCCCTTGTGTCACCTTTTGATGGAGCCGGTAACGCGGGGCAATAATCAGCTGACAGGAGGGGGGGGGGGGGGGATAAGCCTCGGCTGCTGTATAGGGACGAATACGCAAGTCTGCAGCCTCAATACACATCAACATGTGAACAGGGGATGACCCTGAAGAGAGAGGAGGCTTCAGTGGGAAATGTTCATTTGGCTGAAACGGCGCACAGGACTGCGGACCCCCCCCACCACCCCTCTCCTCTCCTCTCCTCTCCAGCCTGCACAAGGTAAGAGCTTATTAAAGTTTAAATGGGAAAACAACATGGAGTACACTTAATCAGCTGCTGTGGCTGCATGTGCACTTTAACCATCGATTTCTGCAGAGGAACGGGAGGATTGTGTTTGTGCCGTGGCCGCGTTTGATCAGAAATCAATTTGTGAATCGTTGGTCATCTTTGTGCGTTAAAAAAAAAAAAACAAAAACAACCCCAAGTTCGGGTCAAAGTAGAAACGTCTCCAGGTAGAACCCCGCCAGAGAAACGCACTCAATAAACGTCAGACTCGTGTAGTTCATGTTCCAACAAAGATGTAATTCTCGGTACACGTTTAAAGCAAATTTATACTTCTCCTCCCACATCTCGGGTTTGCGCACATGCACCCAAAACGCACAAGTACATCTTGATGTGAGATTTGTTCCGCCATGCGTGATTAAAAATAAAACCCAACACTCACACACACACACACACACACACACACACACACACACTCACACACACATCCGACGCTGCAGCTTTCACCTCCACTCCGATGGGAATTCAAATAAAAAAGCGAGCGAGTGCAAATATCCAAACATGTATCGTTACAGGCTTTAATCTGAATAATTAACAAGCTGTCAGTATTCATGAAGCGGCGCGTGCACATCCTGCACGCGGAGACTCAGGCAGCGAGTTCTGCTAATTACACGCTGATGAGGCCTGGATTTCTACTGTTGCGTTTTTAGACCGTTTTTTTTTTGCACGAGACAAATGAACTCAAAACACATAAATAAAGATAGTTCTGGTAAAATTAAAACAGCATAAGCCTGAAAATTTAAATCACACGCATTGGAAATGGTGACTTTCGGCTGCTTAGATTAGTTGCAGATATTAATGTGCGATGCTTGAATGTTATGAATGGACAAAATATTTTAGATTATGCACTTTGAGAATTAACTCGTTCAGAGAGTAACAGGTTATTTAGTTGGATCTCAGGTTGTGTTGTTCTTCTTCTTTTTTTTTTTTAAGTAATAAAAGGAAGAGTGGTGCATGTGCAAGAATTCAGATGCTTCTTGGATTCATGCAGAGGTTCATTTTGAAGTTATGCAATGAGGCAACAGGGAAATATTTAAATCACAACACAGGAGGAATCCATTTCTGACACAGAGCAGCTTCCAAACCTCCAAGGTCTCAAGTGAAATCAGCAATTTTCAGGTTGTTAAAGGCACATTTGTATCTACAAGTCAGATAAGATGGTTTTATTCTTATTTTCACACAATCTGCAGATGTTTCCAGTCTTGAAAGAACACAAATATACCAAATAAAAATGGTACAAATGATGGAAATAGAAATACACACAGCCGCATGTGTAGTATTCCACTTATGTTAGGACAAATCCTTATAGCCTTGTATATTCCTCTATATGTTTCGTATAAGGATTAAATATTGGAAATGTATAGAAACGTTTCTTGCAACCTTCCGACTTAAATACACGCATGTACACATTCACTTGCACAAGGTTTTTTATTTAAGGACAAAATATACATCCTTCTATGTTTCATGTAAGAATTGAATACTTGAAATAAATAGCGATCCACCTCTTGTGTATCCCTACTTGCATACATAAATACTCACACGTGCACGTGTAGAGTATTTGTAGGACTGAGCAAGATGTTTAATTTAAATATGTCCGTATATATATACACACATCTATAAATAAATCACATAAGACCTGAATAATGGAATTGTATATACAACTTTCTTAAATCTCCACCTATTTACATACAAATGTACACACACACACACACACACACACACACACACACACACACACACACACACACACACATCCTTATATTCTTAGATATCCTTCTATTGGTTATATGTTTAACATAAGAATTGAATAATGGATACGTGTAGAGAGATATGTTAAATCCCCAAGTACATAAAATTGTACACATGCTTTCATCTATTCAGCGACGTATTTGATCAAAGGACAAAACTCCCTCCACATACATATAGAATTAAATTGCTACACATGCAACCACCAAGCAGACTGGACTCCTCTCCGTCCCCTCTAAGTGCAGCCGAGAGGACTCCTGTGTGTCTGGGGGAGGTGGGTGCTTGTGGCTATGGGGGTTTGGCTCTGGACCAATGGCGGCCCGGCGGCCTCAGCTAAAGGTCACATGGTGTGACCTCACACATTCTCACCCTCACCTAAGGCCTGAGGAGACGTTGCTCCATAACAAGACGCACGGCCCGTCCACATCCGAGCTGAACCCACACGGCGACGTCTCTAATTCGGACCTGCTCGCTGTGTTCCGACAGAAATCGATGAGAGATAAATTGTAGAGTTTGCTTTTTATTCACTGTAACAACATTCGCGTTTGTTTGCAGACTGTAAAAAAAAAAGGGAAAAAGAAATGTATGTCTTTGTGCTTTGTGTGAAAATATTGACTCGCTGGTTCATTTATGCCTCCATGCTTGAGAGTCGGCCCAGGAAGGCACGCATTACTTCCTCAGTGCTGCACACATCTTGAGTGTACGTGTGTGTGTGCATCTGGCGTGCACACATGTATGTGAACATGTGCGTGCAGATGTGTGTATCAGCTCCTCTCGCAGTGGGGGCTCGGTGCTGTTCGGGGGCAGGCGTCTGGCCGGAGCGTGTGAAAGCAGATAACCAGGGCGAATTTCGTGACGCACACACTTCCTGCTCACTGAAGTTCTATTAAAGAAAGATGAAAACAAAACACACACATCTGAGCTGTTTTCTCTGCAAATCAATTTCTGCACATTAAGCGCGCTGGAAAGATCAGCAGCACGGCTCTCATGGACCTTGAAATAGGGAGGGGGGGGGGGGTGGGGGGTGGGGGGGGAGAAATGATCCATCAGGAGAGACTCGTGAAACATAGGCAGGGTTTAAAAAAAATCTTTACGAATACAGTTTACCTGTAGGTGTCACGTGTATTTCGCCATTGTGAGAGGCAGCCTTTCAGGAGCCTGTGTGTGTGTAGGTGTGTGTGTGTGTGTGTGTGTGGTGTGTGTGTGTGTGTGTGTGTGTGTGTGTAGGTGTGTGTGTTTTTGTGTGTGTTATTGCAGAAGAAAAAGCTTGCATGCCCAAACTCCTCTGGATAAAAATGCCATTCAAGTGGTATTACGCAGCATTAAGGTCGACGCACCCAGCTGCGAGGAAAAAACAGGGAATCCTGAATTATGCTCTGCGTTGATCATATGAAACACATCCTGTATTCTTCTATCACATCCTATCCACGAATGAATTCTGTGCATAACCTATGGAAACTTATAAAAATGCCTACAAACGAGGTATAATTCATTTAAACAGGCAGCCCGCAGGCACGCCAGCCGCCTAGAAGTCTTCCTCATGCCTCCTCATGTTAACTTGACAAGTCTAAAGCTGCTAACATTTTAGCCTTATCTGCAGCATCGTGTTCAGACACCTTCAGTTTACACAGTCGGCCCCAGATGGCATCTCTCAGCACTGTTTTCTTTAGGCCTGTCATCTACTGTAACGTCTTAATTGACGTTTACCTCTGCTCGCCGCTGTCAGCCACCCGGAGTCTGACGAGCAGCCTGGCAGCACGGTTTCCCAGGCTCCGGCTTCGAGTTAGAAAATTACACCTGAGCGCTTCTGTTTGTTTTAGGTCCCCCCCCCCCTCTTTTCATTTTGTGTTGGACAATTTTCTGTCTTTCACACGCAGAGCGAATTCAGAAAAATAAATGTGTTGCCTCTCAGTTGATGCGAGTGAAATCCTGCCAGTCTGTCCCGTTTATGACAATATCCCTAAATTTACCTCTTAGAATATGATTAGATCTGATTCATGCTTCAATCAGGGACTTATCAAAAACAGAGAACATTCAAATAATACAGAAAGTAACATCGCACGATAGGGTGGTCCCGAAGGACAGAAAACCCCAAACCATGCAGAGTTGATGTCATATACTCAAAACACTGATCTGACTCCAGCTGTGCAAACATCTTTGGGCATAAAATGCACAACATTATAGAGAGGACCACTCAGAGAGAGCTTTACGTCCATTATTCCAGCCTGATGCCACGTTCAGCTCGAAGCTGGAAGTCAGAAATGTGTGTTTCCTAAATAAAACCTCGGAGCTCGCATGTGATCCAGTTATAGAAGCAATAAGAAAGAAATGGGGACATTGAATAAGGTTTAAATCATTAAACAGCGTAAACAGTTTCTCATTTAGATATATTTGGTTTTCCAGATGGCAAATGTAGGTTTAAATTCTCACAGCAAAAAGGGGAACGTGAGCTCATGCAATGCAAAATGTGGTTCACTTACAGTGAAGTGCTACAGCTTCACATTTTCAGTAAATAGAAATTAAATGAAACTTTCTGAAGCCAGGGAACTGACCAGCAGCTCAGTTTTAACCACAGTTACAAGAGTTACTGTCCCCTTGATTTAAATCACAACTTTAAATCTCCCCTTGTGTTTAATCCGTGTCAGAGTGAGCTGAGTGACATCCCACAGAGAAGCTAACTTTGCTTATTAATAAACAAACGCCGGCAGGAAACCGGCTGTTTCTCACGTGATGTAATCCTCTGTGTTTTGGTTACAGTGCTGTGAGTTCCTGAGATCAATGTGCTCTTCTCTCTCCTCTGTTTCCAGAGCCTGTTGCTGCCTGTGTCCGTCCTGCCAGCAGCAGCTTGTGGTCGGAGACCAGCTATAACTCAACATTTGCCTCCGTCCACAGACGTCGAGCAAAACATAGAAGCTCTGCCTGCTTAGTCACTGAAAGATGTTTGCTCCTCGTAAAAAAAACATTTTTATTTGGATTGCTCCTTTATAAAAAACAGAAGTTGCAAGTTCCAGTTTTCCTGCTGCAGATATGATTTTTTTGTTTTATTCCAATTTCTGAAATTTGATTTCAGCTCTAGTGGTTACAGCAGATGTCAGATTCCCTCTTCTGCGGACGAGCAGCTGTTTGAAACAAGCAACAGTTATACACAAACAGATGTTTAACTGAGACGGAGTCTGTGAAACTGTAAATATTGATTAAATATTGAACGCTTGCTTCATTTTTTCTCATTCTAATGTGGTCTGTTATGTGAACTATCCATTCAATATTATTGTTTTATTGCAATCTCTGTTTATCATCATATAATCATGTCGTTTAATAAGTTGGATGGTCACGCCAGCGATGTCCAGCCGACACGCTCTTGACCAATCGTGAGTCAGTCTCAGCTGATGTTTCCCCCCCGTTTTTTTTATATTCCATATTATAAAATGATATATTCCCCATTTCCATTGATCGTTTTCACCCGTTTGTGACGTCATCTAAGACGACAGAAACCCTTAATGACCACGGTCGGCAGTGAGGTGTAAAATAACGCTCCACCTGGTGTACCTGGTCGCTCTGCACCTCCACCAGCCCCGCAGCACTTCCAGCCCGACGAGAACAGACGGCGAGGAGAGCGACTTATTGGATTCGATTCCCACCCAGCAGTGACTTATACGCTCAACCTATATGTCACAGATGGCAGGATTTCAGTGGGGCTGATA
The DNA here is from genome assembly GCA_006182925.3 of Reinhardtius hippoglossoides. Classification (NCBI taxonomy): domain Eukaryota; kingdom Metazoa; phylum Chordata; class Actinopteri; order Pleuronectiformes; family Pleuronectidae; genus Reinhardtius; species Reinhardtius hippoglossoides. The sequence goes on from CM031676.1 coordinate 22,326,194, forward strand.
TAGGAAACCCACTAAGAAGTATTGATCTGTGCGAGATCTGCTCCCTCTGCCTGATCTCCACAGGATCTGAACATATGCAGAGAGCTGCAGGGGAGAGGAGCCGCTGGAATCTCGCTCTGTACCTGGAAGTAATAACAAGCAGTTCACAAACACATGTTGTTCTTAACCTAAACTGTCCCTGATAAGTATCTGCAGAAGAAATCCAGTTGAGGTGGAGGAAGTGATACAAGGTACGGTTTCAAATGGCGTCAGTGAAACCAGAGAATTTGTAGCTTCCAGGTTGCGTAGGGGGCAGGTTGTCCAGAATGAGTGGGAGCCTATGAGCTGTAGCTCCAACATGTAGGTAGGTAGTATTATCAATATCAGAGGTATAAACACTAAATAGATTTCCATTAGATTTGCACTTAGATCTTGTGTGAGTGTGAATTATGGTTATTATCACCACATTGTCCAGTTAGCAGCGGCTACGTTAGCATCAATTAGCAGAATGCTACCATGAAAATCGGCTCCGTGTACGAATAACAATGGGACATTAGTATTTTTCACATTGACATACATCAACATTGATTCACAATCAATACCATATTGTCCACAATTAAAATAAAATGTGTTGTAATGTTGTAAATACATCTTCAGCTCCACTCACCCTGATTGATCGACCTCATGAAAACCTGTTGCACATCAAAGCCGTCATGCTCATGAAGCATTTACACAGTGTAAGAAAACATCCCACATGCTGTTATTAACAAATACTATTAATGTTAATGCAGAATTGAATATGAATCTTGATTTGATAACTCAAAGCGCTATTAATTTGTCAGTGTATCAGTGTTTTGGCTGAGGAACAAAATAAAGATGAGAAAAGGGTCGAGCTCATTCTGACACTTTATACTTTGACTTGTGATTCCCCTGATTATTCAGATCTTATTAGATTATATTAGATTCTCTTAGACAAAACTATGAGGTTAAACATTTTTGCAGAGAAAACAATTTTTTGAATTAGTTGCAGCTTTGCACGTTTTTCATCCCATTTAATAAAAACAACCTATTTTGTCATAACTTACCTTTGATTTCCAGCACTGAGCCAGTGATTTGCTGTTAAATCACCGAGCAGGTTCACTGAGCAAGTCCATAGATCACTAACATAGTATCTGTGTGTGTGTGTGTGTGTGTGTGTGTGTGTGTGTGTGTGTGTGTGTGTGTGTGTGTGTGTGTGTGTGTGTGTGTGTGTGTGTGTGTGTGTGGTGTGTGTGTGTGTGGTGTGTGTGTGTGTGTGTGCGTGTGTGTGTGTGTGTGTGCGTGTGTGTGTGTGTGTGTGTCTCTCAGACAGTTTTAATCTCTGATAAGACAGTCACGTCCATCTTCGTCGTCTGCCATGTAAACTCTGGTGGAAAGCGACCTGCTGCCTGCGCCTCCAGGTCTCCACGGCTCCCCTTCATTACCGCGCACGGTGGGAGAGCCAGAGCGCATGGTGTGGTAATCCCTGCTGGAAGGTGTCACCATATACTGTCATTAATGATAACACACACACACACACACACACACACACACACACACACACACACACATATATGCAGGGCCAGGATTGGCTGAGAGATTAATGGTTACAGCAGCAGCAGCATGTTGGAGATGACAGCTACAGGTTTATATCTCTGCAGGTTATGTTCGCTCATATCATCCTCCTCTGTAGGAAGCTGCACACGTGCATCACTCTGTTGTTGGGGACATGTGTTACACTGTTGTGTAGTTTAATGCCATTTGCTCAGTTCTGTTTAATGCTGCAAAAATCATGATTCTTTAGAAATAGATGGGGATTTCTGCAGGGAAATTACCCTTCAAATATCTTTTGTGGTTTTTTAATTGTCTCCTAAACTTTTAACCTGCGACCCCCTATAAGACAGAGCTAAGTATACGTGTTACTCCTTTAACAGACAGTTTTATCTATTTTATTTGAATTATATCTAGAGGCCAGAAGTTGTAAAATCATAATGAAACTAATTCACAACATTGTGGAGTCAGGGAAAAAGCAGCCACTGGTTTGTGCAGCAGAAATAAATGAATCCACTCATCTCAGGACCTGGCAGGTTTATTTCACGACCCCTAGAGGGCAGCCACAGCACTGCACTAAGATGTTTGACCTGTACCCTTTGGGTTTTCGAATTTTTTTTTTTACACAACATTGGTTTCAAAGTGTTTAAATATGATTTACTATATGGTGAGATTACTCACTATATGTAACAGGAACTTTAGCCGCTGAAATGCATCTACCTGGATGATGTGTACTTGTAAATGTTATGATGATACTATTTAGACAATAATAAATAAATGTTTATCTTCATACAGTATTTCATTTCTTGTTCTTAGATGAAAATGTGTTCATATTGATTTAAAAGAATTTGGCTCTATCTGAATTAACCAATAAAGTTTTGTGATGTTTCTGTAAATAAAAAGTATTAATATTTAATTTAAGCTCAGGGTTGTAACATGAAATAATTTCTCCACAGGGTTGTTAGATGACCCAAAGTTGTAAACGTTGTTTTCTTGATGATTTGTCAGTGAACACACCACCACCACTTATTCAGTCCTGTAATTAGACCACATGTTCCAGCAGAGGGCGCCACAGACAGTTGATTTAGAAAATTAGCTCCTCTCATATTAAAATTATTATTTTTAAACGTAGTTCAGCATCTTCTGTTTTTGAAAATTTTGAAAATTGACCTTATGCTTGAGTCCAGTAAACTAAAGATATAACATCCATCATATCACTATGCTGTATATTTTCTCAATATCTATCAACTGCACATAATGTTTTAATAATTGAGGCCATTTCTCATTTTCTGTAATAGCATATCCCTAAAATAGAGAGTGATAACTTTTTAAACATATCTATCATTAGATCATTAGCTTTCTTTAGGCTAATATTGCAAGTGTCTTTAATTTAACGTTGATCTTACACATTCACACATTCACAAACACAAACGACAAAAACAGAGTCAAGCAGACGCAGCAAGTGAGAAATAAAAATGTCAGAGAGAATAAAACCGAGGTTGTGACGTGACACTGGCTCCGTATTCTCCTCAATTTATCAGGCATCACGGTGGGTAATGAAGCAGAAAGGTCAGGGGGGGGGGGATTTGTTTTCATCCGCTCTAAACCAATAGGTCAGATTTCCACTTTCCACACCACAACTCTGTGACTGCAGCTGCTGCCCTTTTGGTTAAAACAATACATTCACCTGGGCCACTCATACATCATATCACCAATTCTCCATCTTATTGGCAATGTCACAGCGAGTGCTGCCGGGGGATATTAGAGAATAGATTTACTGCTGCCTGACAGACTCGGATATGATATGAACGGCCGTGTAATGTAAGCCATACATTATGAATCCAATTTGTTTGGGCCACAGCAGGGATGTCAAGAGCAAAGCAGGTCGGCCTGAGAGTCACGCTGAGGCCACTAGGTGGCAGTAGGCTGGTGAATATGGGCCCAGAGGAGGGTTTCCATGGTAATAAAACATTTATATTAAAACTAGAGTAAGTAGGTGTGACACCATCATCCAAATGATGATGAGTCAACCTCTAATAAAGGTATCTTCAATTGAAAAGGCACATTTATTGCTCCATTTTGAAAATGGGCAATAATTAATTTAATGAAACCACAGTTCACAGCCATTTAGTTGCACTTTGTGGTTGTTTTTAAGTGTGCTTTAAAAATAGACCTGACCTGATAAATATCCTGCAGCATTTTACTCCCTAGATTCTCCTACTGTTCATGTTTATTTCTATATAATGACAGAAATAATGTGTCGTCTCCTCTGATTCTACCTTATGTTACTGGTTATTTTGTCTGCACTTTGAAGCCTATACTATTTTTTTAGAAAGCACTTTGGGCCTTTTGCAGGTCTGTCGCCACAGTTACTGGTTTACTGATGACCACACATTTTATTAGAACACACACACACACACAGACACACACAGACACACACACCCTCTATAAGTCTTTGCACTTAATTAGATTAGAAAACAAGCCTCTTATTTAAGAACTATTGCCCGTCTCATTTCTTTAAGAGATGCTTATAGAGGTGGACGTTGAAATACTGCAAAACCTGAACATATTAAAAATATAATACGATGAATATAATATATTCACTATAAACAAAGAGACAGAACATTTGTTGTCATTTTTGCTAATAATAAATGACTTAATAATTCAATTTCACTTTAAAAATGTACTATTTCATACAGTATAGGCCATTATACGTTTACAGTTGTTCAGGGGAAACTGCAAATACACTTCAGACAATCTGAATCTATCAGCGATAAACTTCAGCGCATCCAGATGCAACTGGTTCAACTTTTGTTTCAGGACAGACGGGTTTGTTTCAAGGACACAGTGCATTCAAAACACAGCCAGCAAAAACAGTATAGGAACAATATGCCATGAAGTTAAAAGAGCTGAATGTACAGAAGGGAACGGGTTGGGGGGGTTACGAAGGGTCATAAAGATTCATGATCCCACATGTGTGGTCATGGGAAAAACAGGTTCACAACACAAAACGGTTTTAAAAAAACGTGAAGTGTGTGTTTCTAACAGATAAGAATCGTCTGTTTACAGTGAGGAGGCTGTTTCACGGTCACAGGTTATCTGCTGAGATTACTGTAACCGAAGCTGCTCTGGTTTGTCTGATCTGAAGTGGCAGCTCACAACAGAAGCTCTTGTTTTGTGATTCGACGATAATAACGAGCATTGATACTTGTTCAGGTTTCAAACGTCAGTGTGTTCAGCTCAGGTTCTTGAGACATTGAAGTCCTGCCGCCTCCCACACAGACACACACACACACACACACACACACACACACACACACACACACACACACACACACACACACACACACACACACACACACACACACACACACACACACACACACACACACACGCAAACACACATAACATCTGTGCTGCTCCAGATACATGAAATACCTGCCCTACGTCTTCTTCAGGGCAGACCAGCTACACTCACTACACACAGCATACACAAAGGATAACACAAACACAGACACACACACACACACACACCACACACACACACACACAAACACACATAACATCTGTGCTGCTCCAGATACATGAAATACCTGCCCTACGTCTTCTTCAGGGCAGACCAGCTACACTCACTAACTCACTACACACAGCATATACAAAGGATAACAGAAACACAGACACACACACAGAGAGAGACAAATACCTCTGTGCAGCTCCAGATACTTTAAATACCTGCTGAACTTCTTCTTCAGGGCAGACCAGCAACAAAGGTGCACTCACTAACTCACAACACACAGCACACACAAAGGAGAACCCACACACAGACACACAATGCATGCGCACATTCCTTGACAGCGCTGGAGATTTATTTGATGCGGGGAGAGAACGGGCTGTGATGATGAAATCCCGCATGATGCTGCAGCACAACCCCAGCCGATGCTCCACCGGGACACGTTAAGATGATATGTTCAGACAGACAGGTGAGAGGTCACACCGCTCGCTCCTACGGCTAAATTACACCCGAGAGACCCGTGGGAAACTAATGATGCAATGATGAAATCCAACAGATGATATTCCAGGAAGCATAATTAGGTAACCGGGGAGAAAGGGAGACGGAAGATGCGGGAACATAAGAGCAGTTCAGTCTGTTGGCTCAGGTGGAAGAGATTCACTTATGCGAACACAGAGCTGATATTTGGCAGCGAGCCTCGGCTCTCCTCACAAGCCTGCGTCCAACTTTGTACAAAAGAAACCAGTACACACACATTGAGAGTCCAGTGGCAGCCAGTATGAGGACTCATCATCATCATCATCATCATCATCATCTGCTGCAGAGGATGGGACATGTTTACAGGCCAGAAATTCTTAATGAAATTCAGAAACAGACATGAACATGTGAGAAAAAACGCAAATAACTCGAATGTCCCTCAGCAGAGCACAGACCTCGGCCAAGGGCCCTCTCTCACTTTGTTAAAGAAAGTGATTTTAAAATCCCTGGTCCAAATCGATGCCAAATTTGTTTGCCAAGAAACCATATTTATATATTTACTATTCCAGAGAGAAATGTCAAAAAAGAACACGTACCTCCGCACAAAATCCCCTTTTCCCAATGTTAAAGAAAGTGGATCCACGCCAACTTCTAATGGGTTGTTTCCTCCCATCACTCCACCAACTTTCATGGAGATCCATTCAGTGGTTTTTGTGTAATAAACAAACCAATGGTAATAACTCACTTCACTTATATCATGCAACCCTCAGAATGATATGGATATATAGGGCAAAATGTTGGAGGTCAATCTGGCTGAATGCAGGTGCATCCGAGAGCCACGACACGGGAGCAGAGCACAATGATCACTGTTGTGCACAACTGACACTTTAATCTATTTCTTTGGAGTTAAAACAATTCTCCAAATCTCAGTTAAACACAAAACAGCGGACAACATCTTAATATGACGACCAAGAAGCTGCGTCCAAGAGGAAAACATGAAATGAATCAAAATATATTCACTTCTGCACAGGCCGAGTTTCCACTGAGGCAATGACAAATCCCCCCCAAAACCACTGAAGCATCACACACACACACACACACACACACACACACACACACACACACACACACACACACACACACACACACACACACACACACACAATACTGACAACAACAAGTTTATTAAAACATGAGTGTTAATATGTGAGCTCTGTGTCAATCAGCATCAGAATCCATCCACCACACAAGAACAGAAAAGGTAAATGAGCTCAGACACAACATGTGGATTCACAGGTGAAGCTGGAAGTTAGCGGCCATGTTCCAACGAGCAGCAGAGCAGGAAGTGGCTGAGAGCAAACACACAGATGGAAACACCTGCACAGAGAAACATCCCCCCCCCCCCACAGTGTCTGAGCAGCAGAACCTGACCTGGTGCAGTGACGTGTCCCTGGGGAGGACTTTACACCAAACATCAGGAGCAACAGCTGGATCACTCCACTGAGGCCACACCAGGACACAGCAGCAGCAGTATTAGTATTACTAGGAGTATAACTATTAGAATTAGTAGTACGAGTAGTATTCGTATAGGTGTTTGTGCACATTCACAGTAGTTAATGGCCAGATACGCCAAAACAGAGCCCGCCAGAAAAAGGGTGCGTTAAACATTCGACCCAGCAGGTGGAGACAGTCACGTGACTGCAGGAGCTCACCTGATTCACCAAAGTAAACTTTCATTGTTCTTGTTTACTTGACTTCCAGACAGTGGAGGTCACCATGAACAAGAGTGAGAGGGGATGTCTGTGTCACCTCTTAAAGATTTAAAACATATAAATGTTAATATGAGCAAGTTATGAGTGATATAATGAGAAAATAGCAAACTTTCCCTTTAATATTCTATAAATCTCTACAGTAAAATCTTGTGAAGCTTGACACACAGACAGAGTCACCATGAACAAGAGTGAGAGGAAATATCTGTGTCACCTCTTTAGGATTTTCTGAAATAATATGAAATATGAGCAAGTTGATGTCATAAAAAAAAGTAGCCAACACATAATATTTCATTTCAAAAAGGATTTTGTCAATTTCCTTCTTTCATTCATATCATAGACTAATGGGAGTTTTTATCTGGACATCTTGTGAACACATGACCACAATAATAGATAGTGCAGATAGTTATGTATAAACAATATAAAAGATAATAAAAACAAGTTGAACATGATGGAAATCTGCACTCACTCAATCATTGCTGGTACAAGTGCAGTTCATTTACTCAAGTTTTAAACCAGGTGATTTAAAACAGACAAATACTGTACATTTCAGATTATGATGGAATTCATTCTAACAAAACATGTAGGCCAGCGTACTGCAGTGATTTAATGGTAATATTATTTTGTATTTATTTGATAGCAGCTCCTGAAAAGGCTGTTAGATCATTTTTGGAAGCAGCTTGTAGATATCAACTTGTCTCCCCCCCCCCTGCCGATGGAACAGATGTCGGCGATCGTTTCAACATCCACTGTCAGCAGGGTTGTCAAAACTCAAAGTCCTCTGACACTCAAGTCCTTGACTGTGCAGCGATGAGTTGTCAGATTTCCTCATCTTCACTCGTACAGAGTGGCATGTTGTCACTGTGTAAATCCCTCACTACCTTAGAGGGAATGAGGAGTTTCACCACATGTCGCTGTCACTTTGGTTTCCTCCTTGTTTTTCGGGCTCTGTCAGTGATGAAAGAATTGCACAAGGGGATTCATAATCGAAGACCTGGTGCCCTGCAAAGTTTACAGATCACCTTTACTCAGTAAAGAGTTACAGCGGTCAATGACAAAGTGCTGGTCACTCAGGATATTGTGTATTTGAAGATGCATGTGTCGAGAGAAATCAAAGAGAACAAACTGTTAGAAACTATTCCTCTGACAACATGGCAGTATCAACCAGCGTGTTGTTGTAGACTGTCTCATAGCAAACTATCAAAACAAGATACCAGTCAAGGCGTGGACCAGAACCGACGACGCGTTGACCTCGCTGAGCCAGTTTCCCTTCATACTGGCCCACTGAACAGCTCGTAAAGAGGCTTGTCTCACTCACCAGACCGGATTTACCTGCTTATTTTATGAGTAGGGCTCCCACTGTCGTGGGAAACCTTGAAAAAGTAATAGAATTACAAAAATCAAGTCTTGAAAACTCAGGGAATTTTGTTGTGTAATTTTATTTCATTTCAATGTGGCCCAGTCGTACAATATAAACACCAATAAAACACCATTTTTAAATGAAAACTTTGACTGTCTTTTTTCCTGGGAAAGAAAAACTTCTAAAACTCCATTCTTACCAACTTCAGAAGTTCATATAGATACAGTAGTTGCCTATATACCCTATTTATGTCAGATGGCTTCTTGTAGTCGTGAAAGAACGAACAAATCCTTCATATCCAGATACTGAGAGCATGTTCAGACAGGCTGTTCTCATCTGTTGGTTGAGGGAAGAAATAATCCATTCATCAGTGTCCTGAAACCTTTTTCATCTTTGAATCAGGGGGTTTAGAACCCACGTGTTTTTCTAAGAGATCTTTGTGCCTGAAGTCAATGTGAAGCTGCAATAAAATCAAAATCCATCATCAGGTCACTATTCAAACACACATAGGTCTTCCAGAGGGCACGGTCTGCATATCAGTGCTGAGAGGATACACCCTTTAGCCGTATGAAGACGGCTTCATGTGCTGACAGTATGTCTTGTGTATATCTGAGTAGATCTAGGGGAGAGTTTCCTCGGGCGGTGCCATGAATGGTTCACTCCACCTGTTTACCTTTTTATCAGATGAAGCTTCCGCATGCGTCGGCTGATAAAGCAGGCGTCGCATCGGTTTCTCTAAACGTTGGGAAACAGCTGAAACTTCCGTTTTTTAAAGAATTTGAAATGAACTGAAGTGAAAACTTATCACAAAGCTTTAAATTGAAATTTGTGAAAATCAGGAAATCAGGAAAATCTATCTTCTAATGTCCATTCTTCCTTTTGTCTAATTTATGGAAACCTGTTCTAAGTTGGATTTATGCTGTCTCTCAGTTAGTTGAGATCAGCCCCCCCCCCCCCCCCGGGGGCCGCACCATCTGTTGCTCTGAGATTCTTTGGGATCTTTGTCTTGCTGTAGAAGGAAAATGCAACTGCAACATTGCACTGTACTTGCAAATTCCACAGTTTGGAGGCGAGCTATAGGGCCAGACAATAAAGTCAAAATAACATGTGTCAAACTAAAAGTTGAAATAAACGTTTCTGTCCTTTTATGAAGTTTTTATCACACTGATGTTTTTTTTTGGTAAGTTTGGTTTTAATCACTTATTTGATTTGTACAATAATGGGGTGAAACATCATGATTTACAGCTGAGACTGAGGTCGAGCATGTGTATCGTGGTAAACTGTAAATATCTACTCTTCATATTTCACATTCACTTTTTCCTGGTTTCTTGTGTTTGCAATATTTATATATGTATTTTTATATATTTTATAATCATGCTTGCACTGACAACCCACAGCAAATGAAATCAATCCACCAGATTGTATTTGTTTAGCTCATATTCACACTTTTTGTCTGACGGCAACTTGACAGTGAACCCTATAGAGGTGGGGGGGGCGGGGGGAGTGGTGATCGGGCGGCGTTAGGACCCGGGGAACGCCTCCCTGAGGAAGAGGGCGTTGGAGGAAGAAGGCGCCGCCACCGACAGCTCGCGCACAACCGCGAGGTCCTGGGCACAGCGCGAGCGATGCGAGTCGGGGGGTCGCGTGGAAACTAACAGACTAAAACTGATCGAACCCGGAAGCAGCTGGACCCACGGCCACGTCCCGTTCACAGCAGCAGCAGAACACGGAGCAGCGAGCATGTCGGTGCTGGCTCTGCAAGAGTACGAGTTCGAGAGGCAGTTCAACGAGGACGAAGCCATCCGATGGATGCAGGAGAACTGGTAAGGACCGCGAGCACCCGCCGTGAACACGCCCGCCGCCGAACGTGTGCGTACGTGCCCACCGGGAACCGGGAGGCTGCCCCGGCGCTCAGGCGTCGGGGGATTAAACCCCCCGCCGAGTCCGCGCTGCCCATCAGCCGCACGCCGTGCCTCAGACAGAGACACAGGCCGATGCTGAGCCACGCTTCAGCCGGATCTCACACACACACACACGCACGCACACACACACACGCACTCACTTCTGTTGCATTACGCATCATTTTCACAGGAAGGATTTGTCCTGTAATTAATTATCCTCATCATCACCAGTGATACCACAGCTGCAAAGGTCAGCAGCTGCCTCATCCATGTGTCACTGGCCCAGCAGCAGCCTCCAACATCTGCATCAGCCTCGAGAGATGCTCCCTTCCTTCATTCCACTGACACTATCTGCACTTTGTTAGACCTGTGCACGGGTGTTAGGTTCAAATCTGATTCGGTGTCGTTTTAAAGTCGGTGAAAACAATGCAAACCGTGTTCAGGGCTGAATATAAATGATCTGTGCTGCAGGAATCAGGCTCAGAAGCTTGATTTGTCCAACTAACAGTTCAAGAATCAAAGATATTCCGTTCAAAGTGATGTCAAAGCAGCATATCTGCACATTAGAGAAGTTTTCATTTGGCCTTGATATGACAAAAAACACCCATATTAGTCGATATCGATAATTATTGTCATATTTAGCTTTTATAGACAGGACAGCAGGAGTGTGTGATGGGGATGGAGTGGGGAAGGGGAGCGGACCGAACCTGCTGACGGCACAGGAGGCCTCAAGCCTCAGCACAGGCCCCCTCGATAGCAATAATTATCACGATAAACTTTTTAAACTGCTAAACAACTACGAGGTAGAACTTTAAAACCAACTTCCTCATACCGTGTCTCACAAGGCATGAATATAGTGATGTGTTTTAAACTTTTTTCTACATTGCTGCTGACTTTATTGCCCATAATTGAAATGTTAACTCATCAAAAGTAGCTGCAATCGACTATTAGACCGTCGCCCTGGGTTTTAAAATCTGGTTTTCAGCCAAAGCAGGAGCAGGAACACCTATTAACTGACAAATGATTAATTGCTAAACAATCTCCAGTAGAGAAACGTGCAGATATGAATCACCGACTGAAAATCAAAACAGCTTTCAGACCGGCGTGTGTTTACCCAGGGAAGTGTCTGGCAGGGTTTGCACATACTGCAATATTGCCCTGGACTAATATTTCACTGTTGATAGTGGGGGTTAAGTAAATATTGCTCTGCGGCTGTGTGCAACGCCGGTGCATCTCAAATGTAGGTTGTGTCCAGAAAAACCTCCCCCCCCCCCCCTTTTTTTTTTTTTTTTGCATGAACTCACTGAAGGGGCCATTGTCGCTGCAGGTCTGTGCCAGGTTGGAGCTTCAGAGCAGAAACGGATTGAGTCATGCGTTAAGTTGGTACAGGCTTCATTAGGCATTCAGCGGCACTGGATTGGTAAAAAAAAAAAAAAAGTAGCACAGGCCGAGCAGGAGGCATTCGTCTGGATTCCTCTGTCGTCTGTGGGAACGCTCACATTCAGCAGAATCTGGATTGAGTCGGGTTCACAGGGCCCATTTCAGAGCAGTTTTATTATTTCTATTTGAAATAAATGTGTGTGTGTGTGTGTGTGTGAAAGAGAGAGAAGAGAGAGAGAGAGAGAGCATGGGAGCAGTGTGCAGGAGCTGTCCATACCCTGGTACTGGACAGCCGGCCAATAGCGTTCATCTTCTGATGTCTGCTGACTGAGAATTGGCCAATCACGCCCCGGGCAGGATCTGTGCTGACTCCTCTCTGCTGCTCCTGTGGTGGAGGGTGTCTGGACTGGGGGGGCGGGGGGCGGTGCACATGGCCGACAGGGGCAACCACCACAATAAATGGCGTTTCCGAGAAAAACTGCCGTAATGTTGCCCGAGGTGACTCAGTGTGACTCAGTGTCACGTGTTTTTTTTTTTTAGGGTTTAAGAAGAGATGGAAAGAAGAAGGCTTGAAGCAGGAGGAACCGATAGAAATAGACTTTATTCACACACTTGTGCAACACACGTTGATTTATTAGTTGGGGTTAAAACGCCTCAGTAAACCTTACGTCCACTCAGTCAAGTTCAAATGCTCATTAAATTAGTTTTTGGCCGAGGAACGATCACTGAGCTGAGTTGGACATTAAGTTTGAAGTGTTTATGAATCAGTTTTATGAAGTTCAGATCAGAGTTTCTTTTGTTTAAAAACAATTTAAAAACAATCTGTCCTCAATACAAACTTTTTTCCACTTTTCTCTATTTCTCTGCCAGTTTCCTGTCTGTGCAACACAGGCGGTATAATTGTGTAGTAAGGGAATGCAAATCTACTGCATCATTACATATAGAGAGAAAGTAGGACTCTTGTTTTGTTTTAATATTTGTCAAGATGTACTCACCAGTTTAGCAGATTCTGAGGCATCATAACCATAACTGCAAATGTTACATGGCATAAAAAAAACGGCACAATATTCTTTAATATGTCTTTAAAAATAGAAAATCTGATGTTTGTTTTTGGGTCCAATATGTTGATATACTATGCTAAAGTGAAAAACGCATTGTCGAGTCATGTAGGCAATGCTGTGCTGAAGAGTAATACAATAATTAATGTGGTATATAAAGGCAAAATCTAAATTAGCTCAGGACTCCCCAGGGTTTACATTCTACGCTCAAAATAGGCTTTGTCTTTTTAAAACAGATACTTCTATCCAACATAATATTGGTTAGAAGTATCAGACGTAATTCTCAGGACAGTTATTGGTTGAGCTCGTCGTGCCCATTTTACACACCCTGTGTCTGTGCTGAAGTTGAGCAACTCAGAGTTTCACTGTCAGGAAAAAATGTTCTATCGGTTCAGACACTTACACACTTACATACTTACATGCTTACACACTTACACACACCCTTACACACTTACATGCTTACACACTTACACACACACAGACCCAGACAGACAGAGAGAGAGTGATGCCACAGCAGGTGTTTTACCTTTGACACCCTTTCTAATAAATGCCTGGAGTGACGGAACTGGATTGGGCGAGGCCAGAACTGCAACATGCGTCACAATCGGAACCTATAGTCTCCATGCTGTAGGCGAACCGTTCCCCTTTCTTCCCTGATCATTCCCCATTGAAATCTGATAAAACGAGGACTGAATAGATATGAAATTTGATGTCGGTGGTAGATCTTACATTTTGACGCTGCGGAGGCGGAGCAGACACCAGAGATGGAGGATCGGGTTTGATGAATGAAGAAAACTCCTCACACCTCAAAGGTAAGACATCTTTATGTTTGGATATCTCCTATTTTGTTTAATATATAACATTGTACAGTGGGTGGTGCATGCATGTGTGCATGTCAGAGTAATTAAATCATCAAATATCCAGATTAGGAGTAACGTAACTATCAAAGCACGTATCAGATTAACTAGACAATTATATTCCAGATTAATTACGATAATGCAACACTGGCTTTTACTCTTTCTATCCATCAGTACGACTTATAGAATCTTTCTTTATGTGATGATCACTTTGTCCATTTTAGCCTCCGTAAACACAACTGCTACTTTTATCAAGAGCTAAATTATATTGTTGCATTTCTTTAATCTGTTGTTGAAACCTCAGCTTTTGACTCTTTTTCATATTTCATACGTCATTTGAGCTGCTCAATGAGTCACAAGTAATTTTTTCTGTCAGATGTTTTCAGGTCACCTCATATTGTTATGTTAATTAATCCAGTTCATTGGTTCATCCTGTCACTTTTACTTTCTGTCACAGTTGGAGGCGACACAGTAAATTAATATGTTTCAGTAAAGCAATTTGTGTTGTCTCGCCTTGAGTGACGCACGCTGTGATCCATGTGTTGACGCGGTGTGTTTATAGTGTGTGCATGTCATTGTTTTGCAGGGTTGAGTGGAGACTGGTACTCTGATCTGATGTGTTTCCTGGAGACCGGCTGCAAACAGATCAGCATTGTGAGGCAAAGACAAAAGAAGATGAAGAGGTGGAAGGAGTGGACATGGATCAAGATGCGGCAACGACCTCAGTATCGGCCCCTTTGACCCCTTTGACCCAAGCATGAGGCAGTGAAGGAGCGGGACAATATATTGGCTTTACATTTTAATTGGAAACTAATTGGAAGATGTAAATATGAAAATAACATTATTAATTAATATTAAGTTTACTTATTATGTCCAGAAAATTGTATCCACTGTACTTCTGGATATACTGTAGAATTTGAACAGGGGAACTTTTCTCTATACATGACAGGAAATGTAGACCTAGTGCTCTGTGGGTTAAGTTTTAGTCGTGTTTTTCCTTATGAGGGTGGATGTGGAGCTTTCTATGAAATGCTGTAGGTTTACACATGTGCTGTCAGATCTTTCCAAATAAAGGATGTTATATCAAACATGTCATGTACATTTCATTGTGTGTGTATAGTTTGTGGAGATTGCTGTGTTCCCTCTCATGATTATAGGCTCTTTGTTCTGCTCCACATTGTTGCTGGACTCATCAATTATATCACGGGACATTGCAAAAAAGAACACAACACAAAATAATAGAATCGTCAGATTACAACTATCAGGCAAGTGATTAATATAGGAATGATCTACTGTCATTCAGATGGATTTGCTTTAGCCCCCTGTGATCCTCTGAAGGATGAACATATAGATAATGGATGGATCCAGATGGAGCTCTTGCATTGTATCGTTTCATTTGGTCTTTGTGTTTTATTTTCTTAATGCACTAAATGCAATTCATTGTGATGGGTTAAACCTGCAGTTTAGCCTGTTCTGTATGGAGGTTGCGTGTGTTTCAGTTTGGCATCACTGTCCTAAGGAGAGCTGCTCTCTGCTGTTACACACATCTTCATCCTGCTGACTCACAGTGCACTCCCACAGACGTCATCGCCCCTCATTGCCATGCAGGTTGCTGGAGATCTGTGTTCCCCGTCTTTGAAAACGTCTGATGGATCTCTGGTGGTTTTGCCTCTGGACTGATAACAAGAGATCCAGAGCCAGAGAATGTTGCAGTGAGAATTAACAATGACATCGTTGTGGTCTGTTTTGTTAATTCTGCCTCTCCCCACAAACTAGCCACACCTTTCCTCTTAACTTGTAGGAGATGTTGTTATTCCATTTCCCTTAAAGCGTAACATCCAACTTCTTGTTTCTTGGCAGTCGCCATGATGCATGTCAGAGATGGCACGAAATCACCACAGGCTTGTTTTGTTCACCCTGACCCTGATCTGAGAGGCATCCAGCTTAAAGGGACATCTAGTGTGTTGTGATTAACTTGCTAAAGGAGGATCGTGATATTTGTGACACATTAATGATTTATTCCCAGTGAAATTAGATGAAAACATGAACTGCTCCGTCCTTTCGTTTCCCTGAACTGCCTTTCACTGATGGAAAGTGAAAGTGAAACCAGAGAGCGGTGGCACTTCCGGCAGATCTCTAGTTTCTGAGAAGCCACATCCTCATCTTGAGCTTGCAAACATCCGGCCTGGGGTGGATTCTGTGTCAGGACTTATTAAAATCACCATGTGCTGCTCTTGTTAAAATGGCAGCAACATGCTAGGGCCAAGACTGTAGATTCAGTGTGACGATCAAGAGCAACCTCTAGGACTGGAAAGGAACAGTTTCTATATATGAAGCCTAGTATAGTAGCACATGTCGGTTTTTGCTCATGCTTTCTTTAGTTGTGGAGTTTTATCATTTGATTTAATACAGAATAAAAAGCCAGTAAGACGGTATTGAGAAGAACATCGGCAAAAAAAAAAAACTGGCATAACTTCGGATAGTTCTGGACTCACCTGAGACAGTCCCAATTATTAGCTTTAACAAAGTTTTAAATCTAACCTTAAATGTAGAGATGGAACGTCCCAAACCCAAATTGCGACCTGGTTTCAGAGAGAGGAGCCTGACAGTTGAAGGCTCTGCCTCCCATTCGACCCTTAGAGACTCTAAAAACAAGAGTCATTAAACATTAGTCCATAGCACCAGTAGTGGTGGATGGGTATGGATTGGAATGCATATAACTAACGTTGTGCTTAAAGTGGAAAGCTACAAGTGTCCTTCAAGCCATTGTCTTACAGCTAAATAAGCTGACTCAAGATGTTCTTAAGGGTTCAGGTTACTTAACAGGCTGAAATAATTGCTGCTCAACAAAAGTACGGTTTCATGAATAGACAAATGATCATTTTATGTCGGCCACCAGATGCAGAGTGAACTGAAAAAGTGGTGCATAGTTTTGTTGGTAATTTTATGTCCCACCAGAGAGTGCATGCAGGGGAGGGGAGGGGAGGGGTCCGTGTCACTAACTGGATTATATCGGGCTCTTCCTGGACGAACTGATGCTGTAATAGCTGTGTCTTATTTCCAGTCTGATGCTGTGGTTTGCTGCTCATCCCACACAGTAGCTCTGGAAGCTTCCTACAGTTTTAGATGCAGCAGAAAATATACTGTGGTCACACACTCTGAACTGCACGCGCACAATTGTATGCACATGCATTCGTTGTGTGTGCAAGTTGTGTCTGCATACGTGACAGCATATGCTTTGCCGAGACAGTTCGGGAGCAGCTCAGTGGCCCAGGCGTGCAGACTCATCCTCAGAATGCAAACTCAGGATTACGTAACGGCTGAAATCTCCTGGACCAGCTAATACAGATCCAAGTTCCACAGCAGGTTACCCGGCGGCTTTGTGCGACACTGTCAGTGGGGGAGGGGAAGGGTCTGAGGGATCAACATCCTCATTATGTTATGCAGTGTCCAGCGAGGACACATGCAAGTACACAGAATGTGCACACTGTGATTTACTTTGACAATACTCTGAGCTCCTGTCTAGACCTGGACATTTACTGTCAAAATGTGTGCGATGCCTTTTCGGAGTCGTCTGGGAGTCTTGTTTAAAGTTTCAAATAAGCAGAGGAGGACATATGATGCTTTTACACACACACACAGAAAACACTGCTCCTGAAGCTCATCATGGCCTGACTGATACTTCCTCATCATCGCGATGTCATCTGACACTATGATGTCACACATTTGCATTACTTACAGCTAGTTGCTAGTCTGGCGTGGGCCGTAGCGCAGCCAGGTAGAGCGAGAGCGGAGGCTGACGTTTTCCTATACGCGCTGGAAACCAGTTGGCCAATCACAACCTGTGGACCAGCTGGCCAATCAGAGCAGGCTGGGCTTTATCAGGAGGGGGGGGGGGCTTAAAGAGACGGGAGCTAAAACCAAGGCTTTCAGACAGTTGCTGAAATCAGCTGCAGCAATTATGTTAAATTTAGATCGTGTAAACCTTTTCCAAGTAATTCCAAATTAAATTTATGAACCTGGATATGAGGATATTAATATACCTGCGTTACCCATCCTCATAAACGTTATATTTATAGGAAGCTTTTTGATGTGAACAGTTTTGGTTGAGCCCGGCCACAGGGCAGCTCCAGAGTTTTTTTTTATTTGTTGAATTTATATTCTTTACTTTGGCAGATATGAGCATCCTTTTTTCAAATTTTTATCTCGGTTATCTAGCAGAAATTGGCAGCGGTGCAAACTGGGCCAGTGTCCAGCATCTCACCCTGCGATAATAATCTCACATTAGAGAAATAGATGCCAGCGATGCCTAACCCCCCCCCAACCGAGCAGCTCTTGCATACTGTGCTGGTTGTGCACATCGATAACGGCCTCTGGAGTTGGCAATGTTCCCGTAAACTTAATATTTGACTCAGTGTTCCAACAACATAAGGACTAAACAGTATGATTTCTCTGTAAAAAAGACCAAAATAAAAACGGTAAAGAATTGGACCGTGTAAAATACGTATGCAGCGGATCTAGGACACCTACTGACTTGGCTGCTTACTGTTATTTTGGAGGAAGTCTCAGCAGGAAGAAAACAGCTGGTTTCCAACCAGGCAAGACATATCTGCTGATTCTGTCCCTACTTCCTGCTGATCCTCCTCAAAAGAGCGCTGACGTGTAGTTTTTCATTGGTGCTGTCGTGGCCCACTTTCACTAACAGCAGAATCGAGCCTCTTCCCACACCCTTCTAATAAATATGTTTTTCTCCAGCAAAGGACGAGCGGTCTCTTGAGCCTTTCAATGATTCATTTGCCTTATTATTGTAGTCTCCCATATTATACCTTTCTAATTGTTGTTGATAAATGAGAATAAAGAGGATTACTTGTCTGATCTCCCTGCACCAGAGACCAGGGATGGAAGAGATCTCCTCCTACACTATCCCAACATATTTCTCTATTTTCACAGAATGGATTTATAAGAAACCTACTGTGATTTTTGAACAAGGATAAAGGTTTTAAAAAGGACGAGCAGTGTCTATAACCTCGAGTTGGTCCGTAGTGGTTTTGAGCCGGTGGATAAAGTCGGGTAATAAAAGGCAGAACTCTTTGCAGGTGGTGAAGAAATGTGTTGAATGCACAGTTGGAGCGATGGTATTTCATTTGGCCGTGGGAACGATTTCAAGAATTTATCACTTGTCCGATGGCATTTGGTTTCAAGTGTCAGAAAATCCGGTTTAATTCGAGTAATCCCGTTTTATTTCTCAGATGAATTTAACTACTGGAGCTCGTGGGGGCGGAGCTAAGGACCCATGGTGTGAAGGTGTGATGTGAAATGACACTGACGTCTGAAATGCATTCCTGTGACTGCACACGGCGCTCGGCTGCAGTTGGCACTTCGGAGCATTTGCAAAGACAACAGCAGCACCTCCCCCACCACTTCCACCACTTGGCCAGCTTTGCCCCTGCCCGTGGGTTTCTTTACCCTTGCATTATTTCTTCTGACAGCAGTGGAAACCATCAGGCTGTGCACATCTTAATCTTTGAGTTAGTAGTAATGTCCATAATTATAGTGATAACATAAAGAATGACACAAAGAACTTATCGAGTTTGTTTGTTGTAACTTTCAGTTTCAGTCGTCCGTGTCTTGATACGGGCGGGGGTGTAAAGTTACCTTTCAAACCAGTTCAGACTGTAGACTGTCGATAAAGCTGGACGACGTGACGGCTCCTGAAAAATCAATAATCCCCAGTTTTGGGCTGAACAATGGCCACAACAATGATGTCTCCGCACTTTGACCTTTTTAGCTTGTGCCAACATTGTTTCTCCTCTGCGGTTCCTCCGGCCAGGCTACAGTATGTAGGCCACTGTGTGTTTGTGCGTCTCTGTTCTCCCCTCATTAGTGTGTGGTGGAGAAACAGTGCTGTCACTCTGCCGTCCAGGCCTGTGGTGATTCCGTGAAAGCGGCTCCTCTTGACTTTGACTGGGCTGCATTGTCCTTTGTGCACTGGAGGGGGCCTGAATCTGGGAGGGTCCGGGAGTTGGCATCCTTCATCCTTAGAACACTGACACACAATGAAGTCTGTTATTATTTTTTAACAATTGACTGTTATTGAAACTTTGGAACTGATGTTCATGAATTTTTTTTGGAGGGGTGAAGCAACATAAAAGGAAGAAACCATTCAATTTCTAACTTTATAATCTATTATTTGAATGTAAAATAAGTTTTATAGTGTTGATTTAATATAGAATGGGAAATGGGGATATCCAGACTCCTGCGCACTTATATACCAGAGCAGACAAGTTTATAATATTATAAACTCTGTAATTTTTTGTGTGGCTAAGGGGAATAAACACCTTTTCTCTTTCTTGCATAGCTTCACACCTGATCAGCAAAACTCAGTGCTGCTGTAGCCGAGCTGTGTTGAGGCTGCAGAACGGGATCTACTGCTGGTTTTGCAGGTTGCTCATGTCGCGGTTCTGTGATAAATGTTTGCAATTGCTTTAGAAGGAAGTATGCAGGGCACTTGTCAAGTCCGCTTGTGGGCATGTGAACTTCAGAGACAGATGACGTTAGATGGCATCCAGAGATACAACTTTACTTCATTCCTTTCCACTGAGTAATACATTTTTTATTTAGTGATTAATTTCGCGGTCATGTTGTGTAAACTCCGAACAGAACGAAAACAACATCTCTGAATTGGCTCATCACTCCTTGAGCTAGTTTTACACAGCTCATAATCCTGAGGTCCCTGAATGCCTCATTCCTGGTACCTGTGCACACTCCTCTGAGAACAAACCTGATTTTATTTATTTGTGTAACTGTAGATGCTTCGTTTATCTCTAAGTGTATAGTTAAACACGTGCGACTGCACACTGTGTAATGCTTTGCACACGGCTGGTTGGGTTGTCAGCAGGATTACACAAAAACCACTGAAGGGATTTTCCCAGAAAAGGACGAGACGTGGGCCAAGAAATAACCACAGACTCCAGGAACTTTTAACCCTTTATGTAACATTGCAGGATAAGGAGTCGTTTGACCTTTTCACATATTTCTCAGAGAATAAGGGCCTGGACCCATACGCAAATACGAAATTAGGCAAAATTTAGATTTGCCTCGCCACAGAAAGCGATAGCCACTGATTGTAATGTGTGACAGGGCCCTAATTCATGGATTTTTCTTATTTTTTGGATCAGGCATGTTTAGGAGACTGATATTCATGAATGTTTGCAATTTGGTCCAGATAAAAATCCACATCTAGTGGATTGGAATGTGGTTTTGCAAGGGGACTTGCTCCCTCCTGAGTTCCATTCACCTGCAACCTTCCCATTGTTCATTTCCTCACCTTTTTTTTAGACTAAAACTGGTCCAAACAGTTCCTCTGCTCTCTGTCCAATACACCAAACAGTTCATGGACAGAGCCGCTCTAGCTTTAGGCAGCGTGCCCCATCTCCCGCTCAGCATCGAGTCTGCCACGTCCGACCACCTGAGCTTTGTGATTGTGCTCAGCCCAAATGCAGCTGGTCCAGGTGACGCATCATCACAAGTCCTCACACGGCACAGCAGGCATCTCTGAAAGCTGAAAGCTAAGCGTTTGGCGACAGATGGAGCTGCACAGAAAAGTGAATTATATCATCACTTCGGGTATTTCATGAAGTCGGTGCAGTTTGGGGTTTGTGTTGTAAACAGCATGTTGTAGTGAACTGTCAAAAGAACTTAATAGTAAGGTTTTAAAATAACTTAAAGTAAATAGCTGCTTGTAGTTTAAGGATGGATTTCTAATTGATAAAAAAAGGTTGTTCAGAAAGAAGACATCTTTTATATAATAGTTCTCCTCACTCCTTTCCTGCAGAACATCTGTTAAGCTGTGTTTTCTGTCTCAACGTGATGGTCACTTGAACCTGGGACCTGCACAGGCGATTTAAAAGGTCACAGAGACTAAAGTTGCTCTCTTTTCTGTTTTGTGTTTACAGGAAGAAGTCCTTTCTCTTCTCTGCACTCTACGCTGCCTGTATCCTCGGCGGCCGTCATGTCATGAAGCAGAGGGAGAAGTTTGAGCTGAGGAGACCTCTGGTGCTGTGGTCGCTCACGCTCGCTGTCTTCAGGTCAGAAAGAAGTTTTTTAATTTATTGTTTTTTAAAGTGTATGTGGATTTTGTATCACATAGATTAACCCAAATTAACAATATATGTGTAAAACATGCAGCATATTTGACCAAATTAAACAAACTGATGAACAGTGACGATATAGTCGGTTTTAACTAGATGTATTCAATATTTCTCCACGTTAATACTCTGCTATGTGTGTACTGTGTGTTCTGTGTGTGCAGTATATTCGGTGCCATCCGCACTGGGAGTTACATGACGTACATCCTGATGACAAAAGGCCTCAAACCGTCAGTTTGTGATCAGAGCTTTTACAACGGGCCCGTCAGCAAGTTCTGGGCGTACGCCTTCGTACTCAGTAAAGCACCAGAGCTGGGTAAGTCAACACCTTCTTAGAGCTCACGTTGCTCAGCATGCACACCGGTAAGATCATGTTTTCATCAGTTCAATGCAACTGCTCATCAAAAATCGTTTCTCCTTTATTCATCTCAGTTTTAAAGTTAAGATAAAGACAACAGCATGTTCTCTTTGAAAATCAATTCATTGCAACGAGTGTGTTTTTATTTGCCAGTGACTGACGACATTGATTTCAGAGCTTTGCTTTTCCTTCATTACTGAAACGATAATATTAAATATTGACATTTCTTCATTTAATTGGAATAGATCATCGATAATTGATTTTTTTACAACTCTGCGTTTGATATTTCACGCATGATTTCACTTTAATACCTGAAGAAGTGAAGAACCTTTTATTTTGTGTGTAATGTGACCTTATAACTTTATTTGTGTGTGTGGTCCCTTTTCTCATCTGTGTCCTTCTGACGTTTAAAATGCCACAAGGTTTAAACTTGGAGCAGTTGTTCCACTCGGTGACAGTCAAATGAAAGGCAGCACATAGGTCACGAATTACGAAATAGTTTCACGCTTTCAAACACGTGTACACTTCCTGTATTTTAAAAATATAATGTCATAGTGATGTGACATGAAGGTTCCTTAAATTCCTGGGTTTCGTTTTCTTCTTTACTTCCTAAAATGAGTCATTTTACTGTCACTTGTGTTTCTGTTTATTATCTCAAGTTGTTTGAAACATGTCCGTCCGGCTCTGTGTGCCAACAGCTCGGTGGCTTTACCAGTTTGAGTGTTCCAGTCATTTTGAATGGGCCAACAGCAATGATGGTCTCTTTCCTCCTTGTCCCATCCCTTCATTCATCCTCCTTCTTCTCCTATCCCACCTCTAGGTGACACTCTCTTCATCGTCCTGAGGAAGCAGAAGCTCATCTTCCTCCACTGGTACCACCACATCACCGTGCTGCTGTACTCCTGGTACTCCTACAAAGACATGGTGGCCGGCGGCGGCTGGTTCATGACCATGAACTACTTGGTCCACGCCGTCATGTACTCTTACTACGCCTTGCGGGCGGCCGGCTTCAAGGTGTCGCGCAACTTCGCCATGTTCATCACGCTGACCCAGATCACCCAGATGGTCATGGGCTGCATCGTCAACTACTGGGTGTACTCGTGGATGCAGCAGGGGCAGGAGTGTCCATCCCACATGCAGAACATTGTGTGGTCCTCGCTCATGTACCTCAGCTACTTTGTGCTCTTCATCCAGTTCTTCTTCGAGGCCTACATCGCCAAGTCCAGAGCAGCATCAGCTGCGGCGGCCATCACCAAGAAGAGCAAGTAAAAGAGAAAATGCCATAAGTACGGGAAGATAATGACGAAAGAGGCAGTTTGAAACGGAGAGCAGGGACCACTGACTGGAGAGGGAGAGTGGCTGGTGGTGGTGGTGGTGTTTAATGAAGAGGTGGGGTGGAGGTTGGGGAAGCGGGTGGGGGTGGGAGGGACAAGAGGATGGCTGGTGTTTGTGCTTGAGCATTACTAATAATGTGCAGATCTTAAAACGCCTCGTCCGAGGTGACGTGTCTGTTGCGCGGCGCCACTTTCAGAAGCCATCGCCATGAGTTGTCCCCCCCGAAGTGTAAAAACCCCCCTTTTTTTGAATCCAACATTAAATCGTTTTTAAAATATTATTAAAAAGATTACATTTGCCACAAGCATATGTTTATTCGATATTTAAAAAGAAGAAGAAATCCGTACATATGAAGATGGATGGAGTCAGTGTCAACTGGAGCCGTCTGAGTATGTTTTCGTCATCTGTGTTTGTCTGTTTTGTTGGGATCTGTCTGGAGAAAAGGTTTGAGACGCCGGCGAGGGCTCGGAGCTGCCGTGCGTTGGCGGCGGATGTGAAACCGATGGTTGGTGAACGGCACTGGATCTTCTGTGTCTTACATTGCAACACGCGATATATATTTCTCAGGTCTTTAGGTTATCTCCTTTATACAATATGCATATCAAGACGAGGTAGACGTGGGTTAACATCAGCACGGGTCTACAGTGCGGTTGGGGATGACTGGACTGACCCGGATGATCACACTGCTCCGGGGCACGAGGGGGAACCAGACGCTGACAGTGCCCTGCTTCACCGTTCGTCATGACCTTGCAGAAGCTGCCGACCACACTTGGGGGGGGGAAAAAGGACCTTTCATTGATTTCCAAACGCTTTTCTGTGTTGAAGGGTCCCCACCAGTGAAGAGACTGTCGGACACTGAAATCATAAATGAAGGACAAACATGTTTATGTTTAGCAAAAGGCAACAAAACAAAAAATCAAACATGCAAATTGTCAAACTCTGCTGTTATTGACTTAAGTATGTATCATTAATGGCGTCTGTTGTGCTATCGTGCATTTGCACTGTGTCAATGTCAAAAACAAATGTTGCTGAAAAACGTAACGTGCGAACAAAGAGTGCTCAAATGTGACGTGCCTGTCGTCTGCTTTTTTCTTTTGACTCAGCTGTGATGTCTTGGTTTTACACAAATCCTTTTTTTTTTCTTGGTAATACTCAGGTCAGAGGGCGATTATCAGTTATAAATATCAGTTTATCTGTTCAGCTGTTTACACAGAGACTGTTTATAAAGATTAAGCTTCAAAACCTCTCATTTGACCTAAGGACGCCAACGCTATGCTGAATTGTATTATTGCCCCAGTTAAACAGGACACGCCTCTTGGTTGTAGATTTTAATGCTGCTTATATTTGATATGAATTTTACTATTAAAAAATGTAATTGATCCAGTTATCTCATCTTCAAACTGGAATTTATTGATGCTCCCTAAATGACAGCCCTGTCATCCGAGGTGAAAGTCCAACCTGAAACCAACTTCACTGTCTACAATGGGAGGGAATGGAGGCAGTCGAACTTTTATTTGTTTAGCCCGTTTTCCTCATAGGGTTTAACGAGGTGGAACGTCCTCGGACCTTTACCCTCGACTGGACAGAGGAAAAACTAATCATCAAAAAATGTTTTACCCAAATTTAATAAACTGCTCCAGCGAAAGAAGTTTTAAAAAAGGTCATTGGAGAAAGTAAAGGATGACAAAAACAAAACTGTGTCTCTTAGTTTGAGTCACAACAATGTGTTCAAAATCCTAACTGCCAACTGAAATTAATATTTCCTTCCGGCTGTATAAAGGAGTCTGTGGAATCTGAACAGATCTTCGAAACTGAGGTAAGTGACAGAAAGAAACATCCTGAAAGGGTTTAACAGGAATGGATTGTTTTTAATCCTCAGTCGACTCGGATGCTTCCTTATCTTCTCTCATCTCGTTTCACGTCACTGAGCCTCACCTGAAACTGTCCAGAGCCACTTAGAAGACTTCTGGCGCACGTGTTATACAAACTCAGATTATATTGAGCAATACAAGACCGTATCTTTTAAAGCATCCATTCCTATGATCCGTGATAAATAACATTTAAACACCTGGTTCTGTTCAGCCAATGAGATTCTTCAGCCTCCAGGTTAATCACTGCACTTCCTCATCTCAGATCTGCTGTGGATTCAACTGGGAAGATGTTAAACTGGTGGAGAAGAAGCCGAAGTGAACAGAACTGAAGATCCTTTGAGGTCTCGATAATTTAAACTGATTTGTTTGTTTATCCCTAAAAACTGGTATTTTCTTAAATCTTTATTGTTACTGAACTTCACACAGACCGGCCTGAAAAGGGACTTTTCTCTTTTCCCACTACTGTGAGAAATGTTTATTCAAAATGAAAGTTGCTCTATGGTTGAAGCTTGCAGGCCCCATTTCATATACTTGCACAACAGACAAGGAATGTAGGCTAAAACCCCTTAAGGGACATTTTCCGAGATAAAACATGAACAACTGCAGATGAATTATACTTCATTCACGAACCAATTTCATAATATGAAAAATTTCTCACAAATTAAAGCTTTTGCTCTTCACTGATTATAGATTATTATCATTGGATAGATTATAACTTTATTCCCTTACAAATTATCTGTCACACTTTGTGCAGAATGGAATTCTTTACACACTATCGCCATCTGCTGGAAGAAAGACAGTACAGCCTCATGTAAATGATTAGGAACAAGACAGACAAATGATCCTAATAAATAATATTATGGTCTGTATGGTAGATCTGTTCATGGAACTAACAGCTCTAGTTATTGGGATTTTCTAAAACAAGGTGTCTACACAATAAATGATGTGTGTTGATTTCACTTTGGGCTGAACATGGTTTTAATGTGAGAATATTAAATGTTTGATAAACTTTTTATCTTCACAAGCACACAGGAGGAAACAGAATACTTGTAAATTTATATGAAAATAATTTACATTACATTACAGCTACAATTATAAGTTGTTTAATCAACAACTATTATGATCAATTTAAACAATTGTTATAGTAGTTTTAGCTGTTTCTACCTTCTGAAATATGAGGATTTCATGCTTCTATTTCATACATGACAGTGAAATGAATATTTTTGAGTTTTTGGATTGTTGGTCAAACAAAACAGAGCATTAGGAAAAAACATCACCTCGACCTGCAGGAAATTAAAACTGGTACTTTTCACCATTTACTGTCACTTTACAGACAAAATGATTAATACAAATCTATTTAAACTACACTAGTTGCATCTTCTCTGTGAACCTTTTAAAACTACTAAACATTTTCCATCATCAGCTGTATGTTGCCTGAATTAATACAGTATTTGAAAAAAGAAAATATATATTTAGGTTGAAATTCATAAATCAAATACCCCAAATACATCCTCTGATGTAATTCAATAATTGAAATAGCTCCAGACAATATTTGAATGTAAATGAGACACATTCATGCTGTAACGATGCATGTTGCACCACTTAGAGGAACCATTTCAGGCTTTAAACCAGTGAAGTCTAATGGTTCCCCGCTGCCCCTCAGGAGATTAAACTAACAAGGGAACTCCCAGGTTCTGTTCTTTCTCTCCCGCATAGATTCTGGCTCACGTATCTATGTCTAATATATGTATTAGACCACCCCCCCCCCCCCCCCCTCCCTCCACTTTTTAGACTTTAAATCTGCCAAAATCCTTTCAAACCAGTGTTACTCTGTCCTGCTCAAGAGCCGAGGAGACCAACTACTGACCTGGAGGATCAGAGCAAAGCCTTTGAGTGGGCAGCTAATTCCCTCTTTAGCCCTCATCAGCTGTCCTCCGGGCCGTGATGGAGACGGGAGCGATGAAGCAAAGCTAGTCCCATCTGGCAGAAACATACTAAACTCGCTAATAGAGAAGGAATTATAACACTGCATTTGTTTGAGGACTCGCACAATCACATCTCATTCCTTCACCGTTTAGTTTATCAGAGTAACTATTCAACTAATTAACTCTTACTGCCTTTTCTTATAATTGTATTCATCTGTTTCATCTGACTTTTAAATGACAAAAAGTCGGGAACCCAAAAACTGAAGGTTTAACGTTGAATATGTCCACAGCATAAGTGACGTGAGATCCCATCGAGTGAAGATGAAACTATCCTCTTTCATTCTCTTACACAGATCTTTACATTTTGTAATTTTGTCCATTAAAGTTTATGATATCACACATTGTGCCAGTTGTGTCATTGGAGTCCGGAGCTGTCGACCTGTGAGTGTAGAGAGAACACTTTGAACTAACCTGTAACTTAATTACCACTGCATTAAAACGGCTAATTCATCTGATGACTTTAATATGAAGAAGTAAGAATTTGCTTTGCATCAGAAAATCAATCAATGGTTGTATCAGCATCGATAATATCTACGTGAGGCCACTACTCATTGCCATCGTCTCAACCCATGTTGTTACTCAATATGAAACTTAAATTAAAACCTAACAATCTCAACCAACGTCTTTTAATCAGTTAAACCTAATGTGCAACAGCAACAATCCAAACCAATAGAAAAGTTTTAAATGGCTCATATTCTGACTTTAAATAAACGGCTGCAGGATTGATGAGTGGACGTAGAAGGTTTTCATACAGTGTAAATGAAGCTGAGCCACGTTCACCCTGATTCAAACCCACTGCTTATTGCCAGCAGGTCGTTGAACTGATCAATAAATATTCCAATCACACGTGCTGCAGAGTTTCAGCTTCATAAAGTCTGCCCTGATTTGAAGGGATGGACCTGTGGGGCTGTATATGTCAGTTTACGAGGTACCTCTAAAATACAGGCTGATACAACACTCCTGTGATTTATTCCACCGTAAGAAGGTTGTATATTTCTAATAACATTTGAATCAATGCTGCTTCCATAAATCCGACCCCCCGAGGCCCCTGTTACTTACAGTGTCAGTGACTCTATTGCCCCCTGTTGCCCCAATTGAGGAGTAATGCAAGATAAATTGACACTGGACCCAATTTCATCTTTACTTGAAGGCTGATCTGCTGCTGTTTAGAGCGGTGCCCTAACCTATCTGTCCGCCCTAATGGAGGCCAATATATATAGATGAGTGTGTCTTGCCAGGAAAATCAATATCTATGTGGCGGCTGATGGTTTTCAAGTGAAAGTGCTTTGTTTTCTGCCACTGCCTCGAAACAAAGAGGCTGCGGCTGCTTCTATTAACAATCCCCAGTCAACCTTGAGACGGAGTCGCAGACGGAGACTCAGAGAGAAATAGACAGATGGGGGGGGTGGTGATGGTGGTGGTGGTGGAGGGTGGCAGCAGTGGTACCAGCATCACTAGAGCGTTAGATTTGGTGGAGGATAGAAAAGCATCGTCAGTGGAGCATGGGCAGGAGCTCTGGAGAAGTGATGGGCTGTGACGAGCTGTGAATGGACAAAATAATCTCTCAATTATAACAAAGATAATGTCATTATGAACGTGTGTTTTAAACATGGAAGTGGACGATAGAGAAGAACGGACAAAGTTTACTGATGGTCAAAATGATCACGCAAACTGAGGTTAGTGGTGAATAAGTTGAAGTTATTAACGAAGCCATTTTTTCAGTGAATGTAGTTTTATTGGAATAAAAACAAGCTTCATCTTGTAATTTTCTAATTCCAGTGATAGTATCAGATATTCAGAGCTAAATCCCAGTTGAACACAATGCGAATAAAAAAAATCGTACCCACTTTTGCTTTATTGAAATGAGAAATAGGTCAATAGCAACATGTTTATCCAAACTCTTCAACAGTTCTGGTCTTATTCCTAAAAGCACTGATTCAAGAACTCTTTTGAATAAAATATTTAAAGCACAAACTTGCAAACAGTATCACGGTTGTCATGTTAGGTATTTAATGTAGTTGTTCTTGGGTGAATGTGACATGTTGATGCAAACGATTTTTTTTAGCAAGAAACAAACCGTTTTACTTTCTTGACCAGAACCCGATAATATAATAATATAAACCAATATCTAATGAGTCTTTCAAGTTTATGGTTAAACTGTAAAATATCAAACCTCAGTTACATTTCTTTGTCATAACGGTTTGATCTTTTTACAATATATATATTTGGCTGATATGTCGGAATCAGAAATGTTTTACTCCCTATTATCGCCATCGGCTCCAAAAATGAAAATATTGCTCAGGCTCTAAACGTTTGTCCTACAATTACTCCATTAATATATAACAAAAACATGTAAATAACTGCTAAACAACAAAACACAACAACACAAAGTATGTCCCTTTATAACACTAGCAAGCAGTTGCACATGTGCACATGACTGAGAATCTCCACAGATACACGAGCAGTCACGGTTTATTATTTGCTCTCCTACAACCACAGTGATCCAAGGAAATCAGATTTGTTTGGATATTGGAAAATTAAAAACGTTTTTCAAGTAACTGCTGTTCTTGTTCCAGATCCATGATAAAGATATGTTCAATGTGAGTGTGTGTGAGTAGTTTGGCCTCTACTCTAGAGGTTTGTAGGAAAGACGAACTGTACACATGTATATTACGTAGCAAGTCTTTTTGCCAGCTACAGGTAAATTAGTATGAGAAAGAGTTTCAGTCCAAATACTGTATTTTTCTCTAATAGTTGAGAATATAACTTAATAAACTTACCGATTACTAAAATAACTAGGAATCAGAGCGTTATGCTGCATTACACCACGATATTACTTCCAGAATATACTTCTCTCTCCATCATATTGTGGATAAGGACACTTACTCTACTGTATATACATATTCTGCAGC
The DNA here is from genome assembly GCA_006182925.3 of Reinhardtius hippoglossoides. Taxonomy (NCBI): domain Eukaryota; kingdom Metazoa; phylum Chordata; class Actinopteri; order Pleuronectiformes; family Pleuronectidae; genus Reinhardtius; species Reinhardtius hippoglossoides. The sequence continues at coordinate 22,356,663 of CM031676.1, forward strand.
TTCATTATGTTTTGATGTAGGAGCGCTCGTTGCTGTTTTTCAATGCATGGGACTTCACCTCCACTGAAGAGGTCACGTTTGTTAGTTGGTTGTTTTTGTTATTCTGCAGAACGGATGGGACATGGGCCAAGAAAGAGCCCATTAAGGTTTGGTGCTGATCCAGACCTGAAAGAATTTTTTAATAGTTTCTTGATGATTTCACCAATTTCCCAGGGAATGAGAAAAATCAGGCATATCTGCGTGTGTGTGTGCGTGTGTGTGTGTGTGTGTGTGTGTGTGTGTGTGTGTGTGTGTGTGTGTGTGTGTGTGTGTGTGTGTGTGTGTGTGTGTGTGTGTGTGTGTGTGTGTGTGTGTGTGTGTGTGTGTGTGTGTGTGTGTGTGTGTGTATGCAGCCTAATTGAATTAAGGGGGACTGATAGTTTTGGAATGAAACTCTTCATTTGCAGTTCGTACATCAACCAGATATCTCAGCACGTCTGCGGTGCTCAAACTGTTCAGCGGTGTGTCGGTTCCCTCGGCTGAACTAGGAAGCCGGTGACTCCAGGCTCGTTGTCTGGGAGACCGCTGCCGTTGTCTGTGGCTTGAAAGATGAACACGTATATGAACTGGCTGATGACGGACTTGTGGGTTGTGGGATCTCCATGGCAACAGCCGACACCATGGAACACTCATACCCTCTGTTGTGTTTGGACAATGTTTCCGACTCCTCAGACACGTGGTTGTCACCTGATGGACAAAAAAACAACAATATAATTCATCCACGAAGAAGAAAAGAGCATAAAACAGTTTAGTTGCAGACTCATTTTGAAAGTAAGGAGATAAAGCGTCAGCATCACTTTGAGGTACCTGTCTCTGAAGAGCAGGACGGACAGATGGCTCTCCTGGGACAGCCCATGGCAGGGACGGCTTTTCCTTCTGCACCACTTTCCATCAGCAAGTAGAACTGCATAATCACACAGTGACTTATTTAATGACGAGAGATAACTGATTTAACCTGAATCAACATCGCTTGATCAACTTGTAACCACGGTGATGGCGGTCTTACCCGAGGCACAGTGGTGGTGTCTGACGTGTTCTCGTCTGTCACGCTGGTCTCACTCACGTTATCCACTGACGGCTGTTTGCGGAAGAACTTTCGGGTTCTGTAGAGAAAAGTAAAACTGTCATCAGTATCATTTAGTATTTTAATTGCTCAATAAATTAGTGCTCAAAGTCAACCCATTATTTTATACTCACAAGGCATGGATTTCCTGATTTTACCTGAATTTTGATTCTATTTTACAGGATTTTATTTATTTAAATTAATTTTAAAGAATTATTTGCTGCCCTTTTAAATCACTTTGTAACTTAGATTTTAAATAATTAAAGTTAGAATTATGTTTTACGATTATTATGGGAAAAAGGAAAAAAGGAAAAAATTAAGAAACTAAGAAAACATGAATACACACAAATGGTGAAAAACTAAATGAAGATTTAGAAAAAAAAAATTCAAGTTATGATCACAGCTATAGATGTTTCTCATCTCTCAGTACTTTTACATACCCGTTGACCAGAGAGAGTCTAGATTCACTACATTTGTTTTATTTGGTATAAAACCACAGAGCACGAGACACACGTTTTTATCCCACACGGTTCTATATGATACTTTACTTGTTTGTGTCTCAGAAGACACTAAACCACAAAACTCAAAACCTGCCCAAGTGCACTTGCAGTCAAGTGCAGAAGGCAATTTGAGGCAGAGCTATTGGCGGCCATGTAGCGTTTCCACTGGGGTCATACCTCAGCGGCTTCCATTTTGTAGCCGAGAAATGACCTATTTTTATGTGTAATTGCTGTAGAACAAGCTAAACCAAGCATGTAATTGAAAGCGTGCCACTTCCACAGGGGAACCAAAGGGCTGCGAGCGGTAGGATGTGGTACGTGTAGGGGGAGGAGGAGGAGGAGGAGGAGGAGGAGGAGGAGGAGGAGGAGGAGGAGGAGGAGTGTGCTTTGTGAGTCAAAAGAGTGGAGGATGCCAACAGCCTTGTCCGTAAGCCAGCGAAACAACCGTAAAACAAATCAGCTACTTAGAGACAGCTCAGGTGGAAACACAGGGGGGGGGGGGGGGGCGGAGGAGGAGGAGGAAGAGGAAGAGGAGGGTGTGTGGTTTTACGTATACGCTCCTCGCTCGGCCGGGTTAGGGATGCATGCTGCCATTTCGTTCCACGTGTGATCTGCTCCCTGACCCCCTGCTGTCATGCCGAGACACTGACATTACACGGATCATGCCACCATGGGTTTGATAGACACCTCTAAATTCTGTCAGCTCATTCATTGCTGAGGCCGTCTGTGCTGCACCGTGCTTCCACTGTCCAGACGAGTACACACAACACTGCTGATGCTATACATCTTTACAGGGGTGAATACACAAGCACACACTGTGACATAAGGTATTTGTGGATCTACGCGTCAGAACTTCCCCTAGAGTATTTTTTAAAGCCCATAAGACCCTTACGTTTAACATTTCGATAAAACCCAGTTGAATTGAATCATCTTTGGTCTCACTATGTCCAAACAAGGCAAGTTTTTTAGGGGAAAACCAGGTTAACCTTTGTGGAAAGTAGTTTTGATCAAATGGTTTAAATCCCCCTCAAATGCAGATTTAACATCCCCCCCCCTCGTCCTCTCACCCGTAGCAGTAGGTGACACAGGCAGCGATGGAGAGCAGGGAGATGAGGAGCACCATGCAGGCCGCAATCACCACGTTCCTCCTCTTCTCCTCCTCGGCCTGCTGCAGATCCCACCACTCCAGATCACTGAACTGACAGCGCTCGCCCATGTAGCCCAACAGACAACTGCAAAGACACAGGTTTAAAATTAAAGTTTATTCTCTCTCTTTCTCTAAATGTACTTTATGCACATTTAGTATTCTCATATACCAAATGACCAGAATCTATTAGAATCTATTATTCAGCAATTAAGTGCACACTTTCAAGTCAGGGGGTAATGTATTGATGCCACATTCAACAAAATCCTAACAAAAATATATTTCACATTGTGCTAAAAATCGACTTGCTGCCCTTATCTGAGGCCAGATTTCTGAATCACAAAATTATCAGCGAAGGTTCCCGTTACAAACTTCACATAGAGAATATCCTAATGAGCTGTGATGTCAAACTGCCAGAGAAAAAAATGCAGATTAATTGAAATATGTAGTCAAGCAATAAAATTAACGTTTACTTTCACCACAGATATGAAACAATCCTTTTGATGCAGTGGCTTTAATCATGGGACAATAGTGACACCTACTGGTTGTCAGCTGTTAAAAAAATAAAATCACTAAATGTTTGGTTTCATTCCAAACTGAAGCGAGATGCGACAAGAAGTTTGGGAAAAGAAACATTTCCTGATATTCTACATTATAAATGATCATGGTTATTATCAAACTTCTTTACTGACAATCAGAAACAAAAACCTGTCTCTCAAGCATCATTGTCACTCACTTCCTCTGAGATATGAGCAAACTGTCTAACAAGGAGGTTGCACGTGACATGAGAAGGTTTATTTACTTGCAGGCATATGACTTCATCTCAGGAAAGTAGAAGCAGACCCCCTGGTACAGACAGTAGGACTCGTGGGAGGAGGGGCAGCTCTCCACTGAGTTACTGATGTGGTGCAGGGTGGTGACGTCAGCAGGGCTCCCGGTCGTCACCCACGTCGATGCCGCCTCCGGCTCTTAAAATCAGATTGAATTTGACAAATACACAGAATGTCACTGCTGTGCATCTTTAATTATAATCTGCTATTTCAAATACAGGTTGTTTCTTAAAGTATACACAGGTTATACAGGTTACTTGATCCTTTAAACCACTACTATCACATACGCTATTTAAAGTGATGAGACATCAGGCTCAAAATGAGTAATACCTGGCCATATAATCGTCCTGGTTTCAGTCGTTGTCAAAATCTAAAATCATTTATAAAAACAATATATTTGAATATTTGCTGTAAATATTCTACACACACACCGTGACATGTTTGCCCGTCGCTCTGGAATCCAGCCTGACATTTGCAGAGATACTTCCCCAAAGTATTTTGGCATTCTGCATTTCTGTTACAGCTGTGTGCTCCCAGGTTACACTCGTCGATATCTGAAACCAAGGGGGAAGAAAAGATTAATAATATATAATATGTGACCGTATTCTGAGTATCACAAGTCCACAATTGTATTCATACAGTCAAATCACATAATATATAATAACATTGTACAATTTAAAAGTGTTATTTTATTGATCAACTTAATTGACACACTATTGATTAGCAACCCAGGAAACACATAAACGAGTCGGCAAATGAATTTACTACAGGAAAACTAAGCTCCTCTCTTTCATATTTATTTTAAATTATGCTCTATATCATTTTCTACCAGAGCAGCTCTGCCTCTGAATAAAGTCTCTGCATCAAAAACTCAGTTCCATTCCCAGCACCTGTGCTAAAACGAAGGCTACAGCTCAAAGCCCTGCTGCAGCAGGTGAGATAAAGAGTTCTCTGAGGCAGATGTGATGCCGGGAGCTTTTTCTGCAGGATGTGTACAGAACGAACTTCATCCCTCTGAGATACTCACCCACACACACGTGTCCATCCCCTGTGAAACCCTCCAGACACAGACAGGCTGGGCTTCTGGCCTGAAGGAGGCACTGGGCGTTCACGTCACAACGCAGCGAGTCGCATTCATTCTGGTCTGACAGAGGAGGGCACACGAGGGGACGTGACATTAAGTGAGAGGAAGATAACGGGCTCGTGATAAGTGAAAATAGATTGATTTTAAGATGTTACCTGAGACCATCTTGTCGGTGAAGAGAGTTGATTCACTGCGTTTCAGGGACGTTACATCAGTGGGGTCACTCTCTCCAGATTCTACACAATTAACACATGGAGTCAACTTTAGGGTTTAGTTTTTATTACATAACTCGTCAGTGTCTCCACCTGAAATAGGACGACAGGAAATGAAATCACCTGCTGTTTCGTTAGAGGCGTCAGCAGAGGAGCAGCTTCTCCCGTCAGCTGATAGGATGTAGCGCGAGAGACAGGAGCAGTGAGCCAGTCCCAGTTTGCTTTCACACACATGAGCACAACCTCCGTTCAGATGAAGGCAAACATCTGCTCCTGGAGATGAGGACACAGAATTATGAAGCTCAGCAAAGGGTGATGATTGCTTGTGTTTCAGCAGGATTACGCAGAAACTACCACGCAGGTTTCCACAGAACTTGGTGGAAGGATGAGACATGAACCAAGAATAAATCAATTCAATCTTAGGGTGGATTTTAACTTCCCAAGAATTATGCATGTATGCTGATGAAAGAATCAGGCACATTTAGGGGACTGATATCTGAGTATGTGCAATGTGATGCAGCTTGATTGAATTTATGTGGACCAATGGGCCTGGCTCTCTACTGAGAACTGTTCTGATTGGATTATTAGTTTTTTTCTGTTGCATAATGCACATAGTGTCTGTACAAAGTTTGTTTTGAAAATACTTCACACAAAGATTTAAGCTGTTTTCAGACTTGAACTCTATATAAAGTCCAGTTTCGAGTCCATCACATATTCGAAAAACTTTGTCAACTCACTCACTTGCTGGGAATCTTTCTGACATTTTGCTTCTGTATTCACACACAAGCTCACTCAGACATTTTCTGGACTTTTAAAAATGTCTGGACTTCCGTACATGTCTGAAAGCAGCTTTAGCTATGGGGAATTTAAATAAATTTGTTTTGTTTACATTTTTGCACAACCTGATAACAACATAAATGGTTTAACGCTGTTAAGCACTATTTGAGGTAAGACAACATTTCTCTCCTCCACCCTGCTTTAAAACATGACTCTGTTATAATCACCACAGCCCCAGCACTCCTCCTAATCAGAGCTGTAAACTGAAACTCCCTGACTGGTCAGAGCCTCATCCCAGTGGTCTCTTTGTACCTGGCTTTGCGAGAGGATGAACCACCACAATGGCTGCTGGCTGGACCATGTTGCCATGGATACTCTGGAGTTTCTTCCCAGTCCGCTTGTGCACGCTTGTCAGCTGCCGGTGCTCCCGGTCAGAGATCCAGAGCCTGTCCTCGAACACTGCCAGGTCAAAAGGTCGACCTGTACAAATCAGAGAGGAGGAGGAGCACAACTGAATTGAATTGGTGGAACCAAGTGGGAGTCGTTTCCTCTTTGTTCAGCTGTTAACTCAGTGATGACTGTAACGGCAAGATCACACTGGTTAAAGGGCAAATTCACAGGATGGGTCAAGCCAGGGAATGGACAGTTTAGTGGGGGGGGTATAACTTAATGAAGAAATAATTAGAAAATAAAAAGATGAGAGCTTGTACCACTGAGGTACTCTGGTGAGCACAACGGCTCCAAACTAACTTTCTAAAGAGTTTTATCGGTAGAATGTTGTATTGTAGAAGTGAAAAGACAATTTAACGAATGTCTGGTTATATTTTGAAACAGAACCTGTGTATGTTGATGCCTTGTTTTGTGTCTATTAACACAGTCAACTTTTAAGGAATAAGAATAATGATCAAAGTGGGTTTAACGTAATTTAACAAGAAAAAAAGTCATTATATTTCAAGGATAAAGTCGTAATTTTACGAGGAAAGCCAACATTTAGAGAATAAAGTCCTAATATTAACAGAGTAAAGTCTTAATTGAATAGAGAAAATCATAATGTCATGAAAATAAAGTTTTAATTTGACCAGAAAAGTAAATATTTAGAGAATAAAGTAATTTAACAAGATAAAAAGTCATTTTTAATCTTATAGACTGTAAAAAATGTGTTGTCATTCACATAACTGTGAAAAATTTATCCTTAAAAAGGCCTTACCTAAATGTATTGATCATATTTGTCCATATTTGTTCATACCTGGTGTCAGAGACTTCAGAGTTCAACATGGAAGGAAGCTCACACAGCTGAGGATTCAACTGAGGGAAACTTCCTGTTCGTCTGTGACTTTCACCACAGGTCAGTTAATGAGGTTAAAGTTATAAATATATATTGATGGAGTGAAACCGTCGTACAGAGAAAATACAAAGAAGAAGAAGACCCCAATGTAATGGTAGCCTGTAGGCTAGGTTAGCTAAGAGCTAACGTTAGCTAGCTAGCACTGGCTACAGCTAGCTAGCTAGCTTTGCCCCTGGTTAGTTAAAACTGCTTTATTTCATAAAGAGACTAATTCAGTTTCTTAATGTTGCTTCAGTTCTACGATAATGACACCAGAGGGAATTTAATGGTATTAAATTAAACAATATACACAATTTTATGATGTGGCAGATATTAGATAAGGCAGACATAAAAGTATTAGGGCCACATGAAGACAAAGATAATCCTGAGATTTCCAGAAAAATGTTGGATTAGTACGAGAATAAAGTCACAATATTTAAAGACAGTAAAGTCTTAACTGAGAAGAAAGTCACAATGTAATGCAAATATAGTCATAGGCTAATGTTACAAGACCAAAGTTGTACTTTTACAAGAAAAGTCAATATTTAGAGAATAAAGTAACTTAATGAGGAATAAAGTCACAATATTTCGAGGATAAAGTCGTAATTCATATGTAGGAAATATTGACCAAGGAGAACCCAGGCTCGCAGGAGTTCCACATTTTCTGGATCCAAATCTATTCTTTAGAATTTACGACATTTTTAAAATACCATTACAACTTTGTTTTTGACATCTGAGTTATTATTTTCCCCTTTTAAGTGACCCTAACCCTTATTTCTTTAATTTTGTTAATGTAGAAAGTTGAACATTGAACGGCAGCAACATAATATAAAAGTTTTCCTAGAGCCACAGAACTTCAGCTTCTATAAAATATTGTTTTTTCTTGTTTTTTCTTGTTTTATGCAGTTTTTCTTGTATTTGCCGCCAGTTAAATCAGAAGGTTATGTTTTCACCCCAAAAAATGAACAGGGACGTGACATAACGGCAAAGTTCCCACGATGGGCCGCTCTCACTCTATTAGAAGAAGAACAAATCTGTTAACCTGGGTAATACTAAACTTATGGGATTAGTTTAAAAGTTTTAAAAAGATCCATTTGATAACTATTCTCCCTGTTCTGACCTTTTTGACATGTTCTTCCCCTTCTATGGAGGCCGCTCGGGGCATTTAAAGCTCAGCTCGTTAGGCTTAACTCGGTCAGATGCTGCAGTTTCTAGCGTTCTGAGTGGGCGGCTGTGGCTCAGGAGGAAGAGCGGGTCATCACTAATCGTGAGGTCAATTCCCAGCTCCTCCAGTCTGCATGTGTCCTTGTGCAAGATGCCGAACACCAAATGGCTTCTGAGGGCTGTGTAAGAACGGCTGTGCCAGACATAGAGGATGCACTACGTATAGCAAGCACTGTCTGGGTGTGTGTCAGATATATCAGATAGATGGGCTTATAGTTTCTCAGCTGTAGCTAAAAAAGCCAACTATATTTGTATTATTATTAGCTGTATGAGCTATGTTTTCTATTCCCAGTACACCTCTACATGTTTGCTTGTGCACGTTTCAAACAAGCCTCACCTACTTGGTTCTCTAACAGGATCCGTCGGTCGGAGCCGTCCAGGGCAGCAGTCTCCACCAGACCCCGGTGTTGGTCGCACCAGAACAGACGATCCTCTGTGAAATCGATGGCCAGGCCGCTGGGTGACACAAGGTTGGTGCTGGCAATGATGGTTCGCTCTTTTCCTTCCAAAGAGGCACTTTCCACCACAGGCTGGGCACCGATATCAGTCCAGAACAACTTCCTCAAAACAATAAAAAGAAGTATATTAGGTGTATATATATTTATTCCACAGACCCTTTCCCTCTTGTCCATTATCACAATTAGGCACAAAGACATGTATCCAATCATTATGAAGCAGGACTCAGCATATTTTTGTGATTAATTGAATTAGAGTAACACATGCACGAGAAATGTCTTTTTTTATATAAAATTTTATTCCGCAGTAATTAAAACAGAAAATACACAATATTCTGCTAGTGAGTCACTGTAAATTTCTTCTTAAAAACTCACTTTTCCAGGGGATGAACTGTGATTCCTCTTGGTTTCTCCAGCCCTTTGCTCACAATCGTTTCTCTGCTTAGTCCAACCAGGCTACTGCAGTCAACAGTTGACCGACTGGAACGCAAAAGTACACAAAAGTGTAAAACTGAAAACAAAAGTCATGCCAGTTTTGCTATTTTTTAGCAACGGAGCCTGAAAATACTCCCTATCAAACCCTATCAATCCAAACATTACATAAAATGCCAATGTCCCACAGGATTTAGATGAGATAAATAAAAACTAAACAGACAAGCAGAATCTAAAATGACCCAAACATTAAAAGTCACATTGACAGTTTTGTCAAAACAAAATAAAGTTAATACCTTTCATCCGTCCAGTACATCCTGCGATGGACCCAGTCAATCGCCAGTCCCTCCGGAGAGCTCAGATCCTCAGAAATGACAACGGCTCTGGATCCACCGTTCAAATCAACCCGCTCAATTGTCTTTCGGTTTATACTGGAGAAGTACACCTTCAAAATGCATAGAAATTTAATAAATAAATGTGTTTATCACATAAAATGGTTAAATGATAAACCAGACAGACAGAAAAGACCCAAAACTGCTTGTGTCACTTGAGAACCTAAAGGCCATGAAGTTACAGTATCTGTCCACTAAGGGGCAGTAGATGTTTGCACCTGAATCTGCTCCTGTTAAATTCAGTTTCTCTGTATTAGTTATGACATCTGAGGTTAGAATCACACACCAGCAACGAATAAACACAAGAAGGCAAAAGAAATGTTCATCTTACATTGTTTTGGACAGGGTCATAGTCCAAAGCTACGATTGTTCCTCTGGGCTCCTCCACCAGGGTTTGATCCCCTGTGCCGTCAGGGTTAATTCTTAGTACATCTACAAAATTGGCAACTAGCAGATACGGTGGTGGTCCTGAAAAATACCAGTGCAAGGTTGTTTTTTTGTGTCCTGCAGCAAATATCAACCCAGTTAATAGTGAGATTATGACAGACAGGAAGTGTGTTTATCTGCGTGGGCTCACGTGCCTCAGCCTTCTGCTTTGCCATGGTATGACTCACCGGTTGCAATGCACCGCTTGCCGTCCTGGTGGAGCCGGTAGCCTGGCAGACAACCACACTGCCACGTACTGGGGGTGACAGGAGTACAGAGCTGGCTGCAGCCCCCCATGTCCGTCGATGAGCAGCCTGCAGCAGCAAAGAAAAAGACGTTCCACCGATGAGCATTTGATCTCTGCAAACAGGCTCCACGTAACATAAACACCGATACACATGTGTCTGTAAAAGGCTCATATTGGAAGATATCAGCCAACAAATATATCGCCCAGGCTGTAGTTTCTTGTAAAAGCAGCATTAAGCGTGCATGCATTGTATGTATGCAACACCAGTTTCCAGTATAACACAGTCTGGAAGGCAAATAAAGAAATACAACGTACCTTCAATCATTATTATGTCCTACTCCTAAAGTTATGCCACCATTTTTATGACCGTTATCTGTTATCCAGTAATATAAAGCCACCTGTCTACCGTACTGCTTCTGTGGTCAGGCTTATAGCCGACCACAAAGGGCTGATACACTAACACTGTACATACCAGTACAGGCTTGTCCATCATCCTGCAGTATCGATCCCTCAGGGCACACACACAAGCTGCCGTCAGCTGTTGTCAGACAGCCATGGCCGCAGTTGGTCATATTCCCTCCACATGGCAAGATCTCTGATAGAGGAAAGAAAACGTCTTGAAACACTGCAGATTTTTTTCATTGTGACAGTTATCGTAAAAATCTGATGAATTAAATCCAAGGGAGATAAACTCAGACAAACAGATTACAGGCTGAAGGAAGTTAATGAGAGTCATGTAGTGATGTTACATGTTGAGTTATTTCCTGGGTTATTCTTGGGCCCAGCAGGGGGTCGACTCGAACGGAGCCAGATGGACAACAAGCTTCTTATTCCCTGCTCTGCTAAAATCCCTTTTATAAAGTCAACCATAATCCCATCAAAATAGGTGAAAGTGTGATGGCTGCAGGGGAAGCCCTCGCGGTGATGTAATGTTACCTCACAGGTATGTGGTATGTCCCTGTATCTGTCAATATGGGCCAGGTACTGTATACACAGGCAGGGTACAGGTATCAATGTAATGTGAAATAGTTACGGGACCTGTCGCTGACTGACTTCCTACTGGTCCGATTATTGCTCCGGCCAAGTTGATCTTTGCTTTTTTCCAGTCAAAAAACATCTCATTAAATGCATATTATAGTTTTAACATTAACTGAAGACTACATTTGCAGGAAAGCTTCGAGATAATGAAGAAAAGATAATGAAGGAATGAAAGGCAACGTGAGAAGTACAATATTCAAACATTGCATTTCAAATTCACATAAAACTGCAGTTTTCTGTGTTTTGTTTGTTTATTGTAAGTTATTCCCCATTTATTTGAAATAAATTGAAAAAACAAAGCCATATGCAGCGCTGCGATATCCTCCTGCATGTATCCTCTGCTGCTGCCTCCATTGTTTAGTCTGCTGCTGCTTGGCTGCATGCTTGTTTTCTCGTGGACCTTGGCAAAGGTTGTCTGCTAAACAGCTTAGACAGACAAAGCTGCTGACCAGATATGTTCCCTATCGCAAATGTCACCTCATCATTTAATCTGATTGTGTCTGTGAACCTTTCCCCCGCTCTTGGCCTCATAGCAGCGAGATTAGAAGAGAAGCGATTACGATAACGTCTTTAATATGTTAGGAAGTTAATCACAGGGTAGACATTAAAGACATTAATGGTGAATTGGACACTTCAAACTCTTGCTGTTTCATTTTTTGGGGGGGTTTTATGGTGGCAAAAGATGCACAATACAATCATAAATATCAACAAAAAAAAACACTACTATTTTATCATTAAACAAATATTTTATATTAAAAAAACAGCAAACACATTGCCTATCTTTGCAGAATGTTACAATAACAATGCATTTTAAATGTCCACGATGATATTTTCAATAGAGGCCTTTAAATTGATATATTGATCTAATCCCTACAGACAGAGATTGTAAATAAACTACTATCTTCACTGTGACACCCTTGTTTTTCGTCTCTTCAGTCTTTACACAGCTTCTCAGGCTAACCACAACTAGGCCTTTAGGGAGTGTGACAAAGTGTCTGTGTTTTGACCCGCGTAACTTAACACACAATTGGCAGTTCACATAAGTCCAGCCTGTCTGGTTGTCTGTGACCCAGGCTTTTTATTGGCCCCGCAGGGTCAAGATAGTGTCTAGGGGACAAATGCCACCTTTCATAGTCCCCAAATAGGGAAGACGCTCCAGTTCAAAAGCAGAGCTACGTTTATTATACTGACCGAAACAAAGCACAACTGTTATTTCAATAAAACTAAAAATGTTTCTTATCTCTTACTCCATATATTTAAGATTCTTGAATGTATCATAGATACCCTTAACATCTGAGCAGCATCACCCAGAAGTTTATTTACAATCTTTAAAACCTTTAAGTGAAACTGCATTAAGTCTGTAGTCCGTCAGCAGCGATCCTGCCAAACCCCAAGTAGCAGCTTACACTAAGTGACCTTATTACATGTTAGTTTCTTGCCATAAAACTTATTCTGCTAATTTATTTGTTATTTAATAATAAAATAATTTAAGGAATCCTAACAGAGAATAGAAAACAATATAATAGAAGACATTAGAGCTAATATAAACTAGTTATATGCTTAACTTGATAGTAATAAAAGAAAATCTGTTTCCACTCTACCTCCACATGTCTTCCTGTCCGGTAGGAGGGCGTATCCTTTTGGGCAGGTACAGAAATAGGCGCCTGGGAAGTTCTCACAGCCAAGAGAGCAGCCATGGTTCCAATGGGCACATTCATTCACGTCTGTGGCAAACACAGACAAACTGATTGGTATATTGTTATGAAATCTGTGAGACTCAAACCCCCTTGATTAGAGAAGCAGTCAACGGATCACTTTAATCAAACAGCTTAACCAGTATTTTTACATGATTCCACAATAACTGAACTATAAACTGATTTAACTACAAAATATTTTCTTTTTCTTGTGAGTAATATTTAATTCTTTGATGTTAATGTCAAAATACGAACCTTCACAATGAGTCCCTTGCTTACTGAGAGCGAACCCCTCAGTGCAGTGGCAAACCCCTTGTTCAGCCATGTTGGAGCATACATTCATACAGTTTCCACTGTCACAACCTGTTTGAAAGGGTTTACAAAATACATGTCACTAAAACATCGTCATTTGAGTTATAGCTAATAAGATTAAAATGCAAGTAATAAAATCATGATATGTTACAGACTAACGTAAATGTCAGTGCAGTTCAGTGGCTACCTGGGAATGCAGATAGGGAGTCGGCCAGTGGCTGGTTGAGGGGATGTACCACCTTGATCTGAATCGGGGGTTTTGTCATTTGCTTTGTGTTCACATCCAGTGCATTTCCACCAGTGTACTTGTTCATTTGTTTTATAATCCAAGATTCAGCATCAGTGTAGTATAAGTTCTCCAGAAAAACTGATATCCCCAGCACCCGAGACCTAACCAAAAATAGAAGTAGTAAAACATCAATAGAAATAAAAAAGAAGTAAAAAATATGTGTAAGTATTTGGAATACAACATACTCACCAAAGTGGCTGATCTAAAATGTGAAGGGCGTTTCCGTTAAAATCACAGGAGGCAATGGCGCTTTCTCCTTGGAAACCAAACTGGACCCAGAACAGTCTCTTGTCTTGTCGGTCAATCGTCAGTGAGTTTAGTTGCTCTGCCATCTTAATAAGTGTAGTTTTCCCCTGGCCGCTCTCATCAGACCTTTGGATACTGGGAGTCATCCCACCAGACAGCCAAAAAAGAAACCTGCAAAAAGTATGTTTGGAACTGAGAGAGAGGACTTTGCAAAGGAGCATTCCGAACCTTCTCCATAGTTTTCTCCATATCCATAGATGCTTTTAATAATGTCCCTGAAATTGGAGCATACCCTGCTGATCAGAAGCCTCCGAAACATTCTGTCATAGTCATGTTTAGGAAATGTAAGATGCTCTCTAGATACAAATGGAAACGGACTAATTCTGTTTTTGACATGAGCAATTGGTGGCATTCCACTGAAGTGTCTTTACTAGTGTCAGACTGACTTTTCCCATCAAGCTTCCAAGTTGTGAAATGCACATGGCTAATTTAACCCTTTTAAAATGTCACGCCAAATGAGTTGTGGTCAAATGCGGGGCATTGGGGCAGGGGGTGCAGGGGTGCAGTTTTTTTACTAGATTGTCAAGATAGTCATACACACCTACACACACTTGCTCCTGCTACATACACAGATGGCCTCTTAGTGCCTCTTACTACAAATGTGCCATTATAATAGCAATCCGTCCGAGGCACAAGTGCACTTAGCTCGTAAAAGGAATATGAAATGGATCTCTGCGTGGTTTATTGCATGTTATGCCCAAAACACACCTCTGATTAATCAAGAGGTTAAGAAGCAGGCTTTTCGAACGACGTACCTCCTGCTGCGATCTTTTATTCCTGCTCATAATCTAGCAAAGGGGAATTTTTACACACACTTCAGACCAGGTGCTTAGATCATTAAAATAGAGCCCCCAGAGTCGGTCTGGCATTTTGCACCTCTGTGTCAAACCGTGCGTGACGGAGGGAGATATAACATCTGCAGAGTAGTAACACACAAACAAAATGCCTGGAATCTGAACCGTGTGAGGAGCTGTATGGGAATTTTAAATTTGTTTTTTTGAATTAACCTACATGAGATTAAAACAGAATTGATTACCTGTTTGTGGGGTCAACAACTATGGAACTCGGTTGGTTCAAGTGTCTTAATAAAGTTCTCTCATTTTTCCCATTTAAATCCATTCTCTTGATTTTTCCCTTTTCTCGACTTGTCCAATAAACGCTGTTCCAGATCCAGTCCACTGCCAGGCCCGAGATGTGCTTGTCAGATGAGTGCAGTTTCTGGAAAACAAATATTCAAATGAATATGTTGTTGCTCAGATCTCAGACCAATACATAATTGTAAAATCTAAATAGAACATTTTGAATTATTGGTAATTTCTTGGACGTTATACTGATGAGTTACCAGTTTAATAACCTGTTTATGTGCTCCTCTCACTGACGCCTTGTAGATGACCCCAGTGTGTTTGTCAGCCCAGTAAACATCTTCCTCTCTGTAATGGAAGTCGAACAGGATCGAGCTCCCCACACCGGCCAAAAGTCTCCTCCGGTGCTTCCCATCCAGGTTCATCCGATGAACGGCTTTACCGTGACCGAATATCAGGAAAGGCTGCGAAGCTTAAAAACAAAAAAATCCAAACATCACACACCTTCCCAAAATGTAATGGGCTCTTTCATGGCCAGTGTCCCATCCTTACACCAAGTTGTGTCTTAATCTTTTCAGACGTTTTTGCGTAATCCTGCTGACAAACAAACCAATCCACCTCAAACTCCATGTTTGAGGTTATGACACAATATTAGTTAAATGGCAAAGACCAATTCTGCTTGATCTGCTTGATCTGCAACAGCATATGTACTCATTTAGTACTCATTGTCGTCCGTTGAAGAGAATCCCAAGGACACGTTGGTAACTAAAGCTGCTATTAACATTTCAATAGCAGCTTTATTTCTGTTTGTGTCATTCATTTTGTCAAGTTATATGATGAAAGCTCAATCATGGCTGTATCGGGGTGAAGTTCAAGGCAGACAAAACCTTGTCTCTTAGCAACAACTTGCTCCTGGCATCGACCTGAAGTTGTGAAACAGCTCTTAGCATTAGCTGTGATTTCTACATTTGTCAAATATATATTTTACTTTCAAAATTAGTGTTGTAGAAATCTGTTGTTTAAACAATTGTCTTCTCTAGAGACAATTACATTTTTGACAAACTGGGCTCTGAGGCCAATGTTCGCTTCTCTGAAATGCAGTAGATAGAAGGTGTTCCGGTCAGTCATGGTCATGGATACTGCTCCTAACTCTATGGAATGAGGAAAACAATGAGCACCACCAGAGAAACAACACAATGAAGTGTCTGGCCTGACATCCCTAAGATGGCCACTGGTGCTGAGTTGCTAGGGAAGCATCCTAATGAATCACTGATTGACAAGTTCACAGGGTGGTCAACATGATTCTTCACCTAGTTATCTCAGTTCACTAGATGTTGTCGACAAAACGGCTTCTGTCAAACCAACATTTTCCATTTTACAATTAAGGTATTGGACCTGGCAGCAGAGGGACACAGCAGAGTGTGCTCTAAATGCGTGGGTAGGCAATCAGTAGACATTGATTTCCCATTTTATATTATGGTAAAATTCTTTAGGACAGTCTGCGTGGTTGTTTTGGCTGCTGAGCCAGTTCACTGGGTTTGCAAATGCAATCCTGTTCCTCATCAAAACATCAAGCTTCTTGAGTAATGGAACTGTGGATGAATTGTTAAAGACACACTTCAGAGACATGAGACAGATATGTATCGGTTGGCCGATATATCGATTTGAAGAAAATGTTTGGTTTCCATATCCAGATATGTAGAATGATGTTAGTGAAGGCAGCATACGGTATTAATTTCTGTACTTATTGTGACCAGAGGTATAATATCCATCTTGCCACAGCATGGCCAACTGGATAAGGGGCTTAACTGTGACAAATACATTTACATGAGAGGGAACAAAAGTAATATAATAAAAAAATGCCCCTGGATGTTTTGTTATCTCTTGTTTCATGTGTTGGAATAGTTATCTTTACTGTTGTAGACACATCGTGTGCCCCTCCAGGCTTTTTAAAATAAAATATTTGTTTAATTGCTAGATTGGTTTTGGATTGGCTGGAGTGGAGAATAACCAGGTCAGAGGGGTATTTTCTTTATCTGACCATGACCCTTGACACTGTTTGTAAAAACAGCACATTAATACAATTTATCACAAGATTTGTATGTTGTTTCTACTTGTTTATATTCTGTTGAGATAAAGATGCTCTGGCCATCTGTTACAACAGTGGCTGTTCCTACAAGAAAATGTAGTCACCATTTGTAAGCTCAAGGTGAGGTCCCTGTGGCATCCCGCAAAAAACCTGGGCTCATTGTGAGATACACCCACTCATCACAGGCCGTCTTACAGTGCACATTTGGTACAGTGCGTCGTATTGTCTGTTAAGCCAAGTTCAGTGAGTGGCTGTGTTTTACCATCTGTTGCTCTGCTGTTACTTGAGATGGGGTCATTTTCGTCCAAGCAACTTGTTTTGTTATTTTACATGATAGCGGATAGCAGAGTTGCATACACACTTGTGGTTTATACTGTACCTGTAAATTAAAATGTAGTCCTTTTTCTTTGCCAACCACAATCAATCTTCAAGAACATCTTTAAACTACTGTCACAGATGGTCAAAGGACCCTACGACCTCAACACACATGAGAATCTAAACCAGTCTACAGTACTTTCGGCGTCACTTCTGTCAGTCCTCTGAGTTGGGATTATCAGTCTTGACCGTGAAGGTGTCAAACTCACCCACACAGCTGCTGTTCCTCCCCGCTCGTGAGAGGCGTTCATCCCAGCAAGCTGTTCCGAGGGCCAAGGCTCCAGATCTTTGCACCATGAAAAAGATCAGCGCTGCTGTGATCGCTGCAGCCAACATAATCCTGCGCCTGGCCCCTGCCACGGGAGCTGCACTTGTTCACTACTTCTCAGGCATTCCCACTATCAGAGCTGGCACCCAAGAATTCTCCAAAATTAAGCACGTCTGCTCATTGACTGTTGGCATCCTTGACCAAGGTCTTCAACCTGCTGCGCCGGTGAAGCTTCACATACCAGGAAATGTCCCACTAAGAGATGAGCCCAACGCCTAAACCCCAATGGAAGAGATGGAGAACTAAAGGAGGTGGGATACAGAGGGTAGTACTGCTAAGAGGAGAAAAAAAAGTGAGTGGGATCCTGCTCGCTCCCCAGTTCGGCCCCCGCAGTGCCAGTCTGTTTTGGAAGCAAAGATTGAAATTCCTGACACCCCCGTGGTAAATTTTGCACATGCTAGTCCAGCATCGGAGCAGGATCTTCTTTAAGCTGCAGTCAGTGTCTCAAGCAGAATGTGGAATATGCAAGAAATGAGGCTGGGCTGACGATAGGTCCCACATAACAACAAGTCTTACCCTCACCCCACCCCCTGACCCATGTCCTCTCTGAATGTGGATGGACGAGTGTTTTTGTGTCTGCGAGAGAGAGAGAGAGACGTCGCATGTGAGGCTATTAGACGAGACACGAGACGCAAGACTGACATTTTTTATTTATTTAGTCATTGGGAGAAAAATTGATTTTTTGTACTTTTAAAACCATATCACCATTCGCAAATGACCCACACTTACAGTAAAAGTATAATTGACACATGCCACACAAAACAACAGGCACTCTGTTTTGTGTCCTGTGGGTGAATGAGAAGTCAGTGTGTCAGACTGTCTCCTGCTTGACGTTCATGTGGCTCCCAGAGGGAATCTGTAAAATTAGTCATTTATAGAGAACGGAGCAGGAGTTGAGCCGATTATCCCCTAATTGTTTGTCCTCCTTTTACCCGGGAGAACAACTAACAGACAGCAGGAATCAAAACCTCCATTCATACGCTACATGACTGGGATATTGTCAGCAACAACGTCACCAGTAAGCTTGTAGAGGAGAGGTAGAAGATTTACACTGCTGAGAAAGTTGCCTTGTCTCCTGACTAATGTTAGCCGTCTGAAGGGCACTGACCTTTTCCCACGGTATCACCCTCAGCAGATCACAATGAATATGTTAATGTGACTTCAGGTGACAATTGGACCGAATGACAGCCGCACATGGGCTTTGAAACATCGGTATCTAGGATACAGCAACAGAGTGAAGATGCTGCAGCCATGTTAAATGCCACCTCACGTCACTGCTCTTCCCTCAATTCTGAGTGATGGATCTTGATTAAAAGAATCTGCCATGTTAGGGGACTGATATCATTTCGTTCATGGAATTTGGTGCAGATCCAAATAAAAATCCAGATCTAGTGAATTAATAAATTAATAATAATTAATTATTGGGAGTGGGCGTTTTCAGCTGCTGCACATTAACTAGAAACTGGCGACAACCACCAAACTGTAGCCGAGATCAGCAGGGAATCAAAAGTTTGTATGTGTCTTCAATAGTTTGAGAACAATGTCCAAAAGATCATGACCGATTTGGTGCAGAATTGAAGGGGACTGGTGGACCTAGTTGAGTTATGAGCTCTACCGTAAATCATGTGTTTCACCTGTCTCATCAGTGTTTAGTTTGCTTCAGTGTATATACACCCCAGCTTTTTGTAATTATTACATGTGACCAGTTTTCCACTTCTCTATATCAACGATGTTCCTGGATAAGAAGAGATTTGTGATGCAACCTCTTGAAGTATCTTTCTTGCAGTTGCAATGTGAAGGTTTGATTTAATGGACTCCAGCCAATTGGCAACTATGACACAACAGAAGAAGGAAAATCTATCAGCTATGAAGGAGAGATAACTCTGAGGCAAGAGGACCAGGGCAACAGAGAGAGGGGGAAAGAGAGAAAGACAGACAAAATGATAGGGTAATTAACCGTCTGTTCAGTCACAGTTTATCGATCATTAACAGCCGATCCTTGTCTACCTTCCATTCATTCTGTTGGTTAAACCTGGCAGTTGCCATACTAACAGCACAGCTGGCAGTAGAGATTACTTATTGCTGCATGCTCCTACAGATGGTGGCACAGAGGTATCCATGGGAACAGTTTCCCAGGTCCACCCATCGTCTTATCGGGATTTACAGCAACGCCTGTTCAGACGTGCAAAGACAACTGACGTAACAAATGTAACCCATTGATTTTTTTTAGGAGGAAAATGCTGTTGTTCATAACTGAGTGAGCACAGCGGACATGTCTCACCTCTATTCATAAATAACACTATTACCAATTTACTAGTAGCAACCTCTAATATTCTGTTAATAATAGATAATATACTTTTTCAGGCACTCTTCTCCTCTTAGTCTGTAAGCCTCTGCCTGAGAGTAGCATGATGGATGCACTATATATAGCACATGGAGTGCTGTGTGTATTGTAACAATAACATTTTGTTTCACCTATTAAAGCCTGGAGAAATAATACAATATTCTGATAAGAGAAAAGGCAAAAAGATGATCACAAAAATGATGAATGTAATATCTAAACTGGAATATGAATAGAATATTATATTATCATCAGAATAAAGTCAATAGCTGGTATATTGCCGTCCATGTAAAACAAAGTCACTGATGGGCAACAATTATTTTTGATTTTGGAAACTCATTTACAATATGATATATCTTTTATTTGACAGTGTTCTGCATTTACCTATTCAGATAACATGGTACAAGTACATGGCACAAATATACTTCAACTGTTTTATTAATGGTTCATTAAAAAAAAACTCAAATATATACATAAAGTAATAGAAACTGGCATGGATTTTCCAGATGTGTTGCAAAAAATTCTATCAAACACACTGACAGTGCTTTTGTGTCCAGTAAGGCAACAATCAGCTCAATGCTTAAAGCAACAGTGATGTTGTGAATGTGATGTGTGGTTAATGGGGCCTCTTTGACACACCATGCGATATTCATATCTTAATCTTTGGCATTGAAATAGTATTGAACACCACACACAGCAGGTTCTTTGTACGATACTAGACACAATTCAGTTCAACAAAGGTGCTGTGCTGTAGTGACAAAGGTGCTGTGCTGTATTGACAACTATTGAGATTTTTAAAAATGAAATATAAGGCTCCAAAATAAATAAGGGCATGAATACAAAAAAAACACGTCAGTCATTGACAGATCTGATTGTGGTTTTACAAACAGCATCCAGTTTTCATGTCAATTCAGTTTTTCTAAACCATTGAATAAATCTTAATACATTGATAGGAAGTGGAGAACAGCAAATCGATGCTGTGTCACCTCACAGATGTGAAAGTATTTATAAAGATTTATGAATTATTCTGTAATTAATATCACTGTCATGAAAGGCAAATAAAGAGAATGTCACATAAATGTCTCTCTAAAGTGGCATTTGGGCGATGGCCATGGATTCCTGACGTCAGCAGAGATACTCAGACCGGGAACTGTCACTCTTATAGGTCAT
Source organism: Reinhardtius hippoglossoides (assembly GCA_006182925.3). NCBI lineage: Eukaryota > Metazoa > Chordata > Actinopteri > Pleuronectiformes > Pleuronectidae > Reinhardtius > Reinhardtius hippoglossoides. Next base: position 22,377,836 of record CM031676.1, read on the forward strand.
CTGAGAGTCTATGCTCGACCTGGAGCAAAGGAGCATGCGCTCTGAGTCATGGGTTGCTCTCCTTGCCCAAAACTCCGTGGGATGAGAGTTCAGAGTTCGTTGTTTCATTGAAATCGTCTCGAACTTGACATAGCTCTCCTTTTCCAGCTCCTCCTCATCCAGAGCTGGGTCACGCCCTTTGCAGTACAGAGCGAGGATCTTGTAGAGCAACAGAGCAATGAGAGGCAAAATCAAAGCACAGGCGATGCCGCTTATAATCATGAAAAGCTGATTCTCACCACCATCCTCTACAATCTCCAGTGTGTAGAAATCAATGCACGGATCCTTTCCTACATCACTACCTTTTGCTATGAGGCAAACTGAGTACCTCACCCCAGAGGAAAGACCCTCAAGAAGGACCTTTCCACTGCCAGCATTAGTTTCTTCTGTCCTTTTGGTGTCATCCTCACCATAGGGGGAATAAACAACTGTAAGTGGGGCATCGTTTGGTAACCCATCTGCTGTCCAGAGCAACACTGCACTGTCAGCTGTCTCCTCTACAATCTTCAGGTCCTTGACGGACTTCGATGCATCGCTTTTCTTGCTTTTTTCATCTGCTGCGAGCTTCCTCCCCTCCCTGCCCTCCCCTCCCTGCTGGTTCTTCGTTTGTTTGAGTGAGCCTTTCTGTAAAGCGTTGCTGGTGGTAGTTTTAGGCTTCTTGGTTACAGTAGGTTGGGTTGGTGTTGTTCTCGGAGGAACTGTAGATGTTACAATAGTTGAGGCAGATATTTCCGTAGTGGGAGTCAGTGTTGTGGCTTGGCTGGTTGGTGCAGTCTCCGTGCTTTGCCTCACTGGCGGCATCGTGGTACTGATGGTACCAGCAACTGAGAGAGAAATAGTGGCTTCTGCGCTGCCAGCAAAATTCGTAGCTTTGCAGCTGTAGTTCCCAGCGTCTTTGGGCAATATTCCATGCAAACTCATGATGGACCACTTGATGCCCTCTCCAGGTGACTCCTGAACTATAGGGGGGGGGAAACACAAAAGTCAGTATATGGAACAAGTCTAACATAGTCTTGGCCTGCTTTGTCTTTTTTCAAAAGGCTTATGACCTTGTGGCACCAGCCTTACACAGCTTATTTGAATTTACACGCAATAGGTAACCAAAAATGTCATTCTAAAATTGGTCAACTTTCCAAAGACTACATTTTATACCTGTGTTGTTAACTGCTGAGCCTTCTGCTCTAGCCCAGTACAGATTTGGTGTTGGCATCCCTGTGGCATCACATCGCAGGAGAACGTTGCTGCCCAAATAAGATGTGATCTTGGTTGCAGAGGTCATGACTACTGGTTTTACACAATTGTCCAGTTCAGCACGTTGAAAAAGGAAACCAGCCAGATTCTCCGGTCCACTGCAGGTCAGGATCAAGTCCATTAACACCACTGGGCTGTCTGTCATTTTGGAAATCTCTATAAGCTTGGAGATTTTACAGTCACAGTACCAGGGATTATCTTGGAGACCTAAAGGTGAAAAGATAAGACAAATCAGAATTAGTCTTTGCTTTTTTTCAACCATTGCACCATCGCTTAAATGCTATATTACTTAAAGCCCTTGTTGTTGGACATACTGGAAAGAATCGAGGATGGTGAGAAGACAGTGGAGCAGCAAAGCAGCAAAACAAAAGGGTAGCGTCTGCCATATTTCAAAATAGAAGAAGTTTCCCACTTTTAAAACAAATGCAGTGATGATTTTTACAGAGTTTACAGAGTAAAAACTTAAAAATACCACATTTTGTGGAGTCTGAGGTTAGTTGAACACCACTATTTAACAACCACCATCACTTTTCTCTTTCTGATGTGAAAAACCATGACACTGAAATTCAAGGGCTATGGAAGTGAACTAATTAACCACTCCCATACCAGTTGCGCAGGTGCAATAGGTAAGCACATGTACTGATGCACATGAAAGCCCCTTAACCAGATTAGTTTGTCTTAACAGTGGCAAAGCAGCTAAGCCGCCTCTGGCCCTCCTCCAGTTTGTGGCAACACTCTCTTTCCATTACCTCCTCTGTTAGCACAAACGTTAATGGGTCACTAAAAGCTCTTACCCATTAATATCGCTGTGTTTTATTTTGAACGGATAAGTATTTGTATGGTTATAAAAAAGAAAAAGAAAATGGAGTGATCAGGTAAATTATCATTTAAAGTCCAGACTGTATTTACTTTTTTTAGATATTTAAAAATCTGTTTATTTGTACTGAAGTTGATATAATTATGAAATAATACCAAGCAGAACGTCTCATAAAATATAGACATGCTTTTAGGACGTGTTAAAGAAGCTGTTTGTACTGAGTCTGTTTTTCTTTTTTTCCTAACGTCTAATCCTGTTTATCCTTCAGCTACACCAGTGGCCTGGTTAAGCTAGTTTGCCCTTATACAGCTTATTGACAATATCCCTCCCACTCAGTGCTATGCAGATACAGCAAACACACCCTATCACTTGCATATTAGTCAAAAACAACATCTGACAAAAGTGCATTAGCAAGTTGCTATGGTTGAGACAATTTCTAAAATGAATCCTCTTTTGCCAAAAAAGCTGTTAGTAATTTCTGCCAGTTATTGCCAATCAAGCTAATCAACATATTATTAGCAGTTATTAGACTTTGAAACTGAAAGTAGGTGACAACACCTATCTGTATCTGTAGTCCCTCACGAACACAACTTAATTAACCTAAAATGTTGAAAACATTTGTTTTGGAAAAACCGCAAAACGTTGATTTCCTGCATTTTGTATAATAGGTTTAACTTTTAAACATTTCTTCAAATTATTACATTTCAGAAATCCACAGATTTTATCTTATAAATTCAAAATTTGAATCGCATAAACACGAACACAAAGAACATTTCTGCATACTTTTGTAATTAAAAGGATAAATGCTTCACACACACAGCAACTTAAGACTTATGGTTGTTTTACAACAATTAAAACATTAGATATCATCTTGCCTTTAGAAACTTTACGGAAAACGATGTTCTCTACTTTGTTCTGCATGTTTACCAAATTGCATGGTCATATGGGATCTAGTCCACTTGCAACTTAAACCTAGATTGGATTGCCACGAGGTACCTCGTTAAACATTCAACATTAATTAGGACAAAACATTTATAATACAAATTAAGCGTCAACTCTGCCACTGCTGGGACTAAGCTTATTAAACTGTGTCCTGGCAGTCACTATCAAGGCAGGTTTGAGTCAGTCAGAACAAGTCTGGCCTGATTAGCAGGTGATGGACTAAAGTTCATGAAGTAATTACAATTCACCTCAAAAGTGTCCTTCCTTGGCTTTTACATCCTGTGCAACCAAGTATTTTCTCCTTACCTAACACGATTTTCTGCGAGGAGTTCTTAGAAATGGGGGCTCCATTGAAGGGAGGCCAGATATCCATGAGGTTAGAGGGCAGGGTTGCTAATTTATTGCTGGATAGATCCAAGTAGGTGATGTTGAGGAGGTAGGGGATAGCCTCAGTGGGAACATTGGTGAGTCTGTTGTTGTGCAGATCCAGTGTCCGCAGCCTTGGCATCTCTTTTAGAGACTCCCAGGGGAACATGGAGATCATATTTCCATCCAGCCTGAGTTCGTGGAGCACTTTGAGGTTGTAAAAACTTCCAGTATCCACTGAGTTTATGGAATTGTAAGTAATCCACAGGTACCGCAGATCCGCCAGGTAGTAAAAAGCTTCTGTTGGGACTCGGCGTACAGCGGTTTTCTCAATGCGAAGTTTAACCGTATCCACTGGAACGTTGACAGGGATATCAGACATGTCTGGGTCATTGCAGAGCACAGATCTGAGAACAAAAGATAAATTAACTGTTCAAATCTATGGACAGATAACAAAACTGATTTACAAAGTCAAAATGTTCTTCAATCCATTGTCCAGTAGGAAAGCAAGTGATGGATATTTAAAATGATCAATCCACAAGGTTATTAGTATCTATCGGTATCTGTCCATTAATTCATCCATCCATCCATCCCTCCATCCATTCACCCAGACTCTCTGTTGTGATGTGGGATGCTGTTTCTGACATGACTCTAGTCCAAGGCCACTTGCTGGATGGCAAGGTCAGAGCTTATCACTGTCATCATAAATAATGACTGATTATGTGGATGCACTTCCACTTCAGGAGGAGGAATATATGAAATTCATTATAGTCGTGGACAAAGAGAGAACGATTTAATTATAGTTACTTTAGCATTACATGATTACAAGGGAAAAAAACTTGAGCTATGGCTTTTAGCTTTTCGCCACGACTGTAGACTTCATTTGACACATTTTCTATGTTTCTATTGTCTAACTTGTTCGTGGAAGAGGGATCCATCGTGGAATAGGGTTCAGTGCTAATACGACTAATCATGCAGGGGGCAATGAGATCTTTCTCTGGGATAAGTGGATTGGTACCGTGCCAGAGAACGTACATTATGCCAATACAGGTCAGGGCATCCTGTACAAATAACACTGTGGTGGATTTTGGATATAGACTTGCCTTTATTTTTAGCGTCCGTGAGATACCTAATTCAAAGCTGATTATTTTACTTAATGCTGGTCTAATTTCCCTCCATCTTCACTTTAACAGTACAATGGATGGCTCTGTATTTTAGTTAAATGTCGCTCATCCAAATTAAAAACACCCCGATGGACATTAGCAGCTTTATGCTCCTGATTCAACATGTAAATATACCTTGTTAAGTGCAGGTCCCATTGATTTAACATGGATCACATACCAGGCGGTCTGAGAGCTATGGTCCTTTTTCTTGTGCTCATTCAAATGGGTCAACAGTGCAAAATACGCCAACTTTTTAAAAACATGTCCCACAAACTTATTTCAGGACGACAGTCAGGTGAAAATGTAGTAGGACCTGTATAGGACCATATTTTTGTTTATTTTGTAGGCGAAGGTCTAGCAGAGGTGACCTAATTAGACAAACCAATAACTTTCCAAATTCACAAAAGACACAAGTGTAAGTGAAATGAGTTAAATGCACTTTTTACCTGCTTCCTATTCCATCACGTCCATGGAAGACACAGGTGCACTGCGACGGACAGAAGGGATGAGCCATACTGAGGCAGCATAGGAATACGTGCACGCAGAGAAGTCGACGCATGGTTTCGCACCAAAATTCTCACATTGAGGAGAGATCAGGAGAAAAGACATCGGGATTCATTGAGCGCCTGGAGAATTATCCTTCCCAAAAAGCACAAAACCAAGAAAAATACCAAGTGGAAAATAGAGAAAAGAGCTTTCAGAGTCCATCAGAAGCGACGGTACGCAGGCTTGGAGATCTAATTACAGTATAGGTGACCTGTCAGATTGACGGTGTGTGTGTGGGGGAAGGGGTGGGGGATTAGCAGAGGATTTCTTGGGTTTGGCTCGGTCACGCAAGCTACAGGTAGACAGCAGAGCAGGACCAGTCGCTTGGACATGGAGCTAATCGGCTCATTCCGAAGGGTTCTCCTCACATGATCAAGCCATGCCTCTGGTTAAGCCATTCACTTCCCAACCACGCCAGTGCGTTTTCAAGGTTTTGCTCAATCTCCATGTTCCCCAAGTCAAATTTATTGTTGGACACATTTGAAAACTAAGCTAGGATCAGCCTTGTCAGGTTTTATCCAACCACCTTTCCTTTGTAATGATCGGCACTGGGGTTTTGACCCATTGTTGTGAGCTTTCTTGTAAAAGGAGGAGACTGTTTTTCTTGCATTCTGATGTAAGTTCCTCTGCTTCTGAAGAAATTCCTTAAATGTAAATGTATTATTGAGCTAGAGGACATACGTAAGATGTGTGAGCGAGCTCTGTCTGGCACCAGGGTGCAAAGTGTAATCTTGGATGTGATTTATTACCTGACTGGGTGCAGACCAGCGGCTTGGGCTTGGGGCCAAACTCTCTTTCATATTTTCTGCACACGTCGGTTTAGCTCGGGAATAAAACCGGTGTTGACTTGAATGGGTCAAAAACCTTCATAGCGTCCAGTTTCCTCCAGACAGTCCTCTATCTCTATACTTGTAAATATATCAGGAAAAATAAATTGATCAAATCAAATAATAGTCTTCTGCAGGTCAAATTATACATTTTAATATATCTTTAGAATAAGCTCATATATAACTTATTGATAACTCCTAACTTAAATGCGTGAAAGTGCTTATTCATACCCTGTATTGGTTAGTAAACTTTAAATAATGGATTTAATAATAGGGGTCCTGTTACTCTTAGTTCAGGCTAACTCTATTTTGAACGAGTAAGAGGAAAGGGAGACATCTAGTGGTATGAGGTAGCTACTGATAAACATCCATTTTCATGTTGTTTCATGTTTCAGTGGGAGGAAGTGACATCGAAACAAAAAAAGGACACGAGAGACGTGAAGTACTTATTAACAAGTACACAAGTGAGTTTTATTTATGCAAGCAAATTTGATCATACAGGTCAAATAAGCCACCTCAAGCTGTTGGCACATGAATGTACAAAACAGATTCAATTTAAAGCCTGCTACTAGAAGCATTCGTAGTGAAAGTACAAAAGACTAATACAAGGAAAAAGCAGAGAGCGTTTTTTTTTTTTCTTCAGATCACTACAGAGTAAGCAATGTTGGTATTAGTTTTAAGACATGGTTGAGAGCTCATCACAAACTAAACAGACACAAATCAAAGACTACAGTCTCTATTATCGGTAGCATAATGCGGTAAGCGTGGGGGGAGGGGGGGGGGGTTAAGTACTGCACATATAAACAAAGGGTTGATCCAGCAAGACAGTCATAATCGTCAAAATAAAGAAGTGAAGTAAAGTAACTTTTGAGTCAATAAGACTATATTAATGCATGTCCATGCCACGAGAAACATCTAAATTCACAGTCTTTACTAACAGTACAGTTATCCAACTTTGAGTTGAACATCAATGCGCTTACATCTAGAGATAGAGCACAGAAATGGCCAAATAAGTGCATGAAACTAGCTTCTTTTTTTTTGTTGGAAATACTGACAAAACAAACTTTGCCAGCCGATGAACCGACAGTTTGTAGTTGTATGGCATCGAGATGTGTAAGCAATACAGTTACTGTCATGAACAAAATTACTGTGACACACACTTTCTGACATCTGATAATTCCACCAAGGAGAGTGCCATCACACCAACAACACTTCACACCGTCAGGGTTTGTTTTCCAGTTGAGACTAAAAGTGGACGTACAGTGACCTCTTCTTCTTCTTCTCACCGAACTGTCCCTTGATGTCAGTGGTTAACATATAGGTATGCTTTGATATATCAGTATTTACAGTGCAGAGTTCTGCCAAAACAGGAGTTTCATATTTATAAAGTTCCACTTTTAAGAAATTAAAAAATTGGTCATGAAAGCATGTTTACATGTGCTTTTTGTGGCTCGTGATTCAAAGACAATGGAATCATTCACAGTCCTAAAATACATTTAAAATGGCAGGATTATTATAAAATAAGCCATAATTTATATTTAATTCACTAATTTCCATCTTTGATAGCTATCAAACTTGTTGTCTCCTGTTTAACAGGCTTGGCACGTCTAGCAATATTTGTTTTAATCTAACGATTTGGTATTTGTGTCTTCTTGCTACTGTGTAACTTCAAATAGAAAAAACAGATTGAATTACTTTCACGTGAAAGTGGTTTTTTATCCCTGGGAATACTGGTATGACAAAGGCTTACGCTGCTTCCTATTGTTGCATTGTGAGTTTAAAAATATTTCCAAAACTAACCACCCGTTACAGTACATCGTTTTTGAAGATGAAATCTCCGCACACACACACACACACACACACGACATGAGAAATGTGCTTGAAAACCTTTTTAAGCCCCTGTTGACCCCCTCAGAAATCAGCAAAAAATAAATAATGCATGAGCAAAATGACACTTAGCATCAAATAAAAACTCAAAAGAAAAATAAAACAATAATATGCAAGTAAAAAAAAAAAGGGAGAAATACTACTGCTACTTCTGATTCTACAAACTACACTAACACTACTATCAGCACTAAACAACTTGTATTCAAGAATAGTATAACTGCCATAACGATAATCGTAACACCATCCATGAGAGAGGTAAAGGGGCTTGTTTCATCTGAAATGCTGTTTGTGACTGGAGAGTTTGAGTGACGTTTCCCCCCCAGACCACATTGTCATATGACGCACCAGTGACATCAGCGGTGGTGAGGGCCCTAGGCGCCATCCGCCCCCCCTCGGGAGGGGATGGTAGAGAGACAGAGAGAGACAGAGAGGGAGAGGAGAGAGAGAGAGAGGGAGGGAGGGAGGGAGAGAGAGGTCGGAGTGGGTCAGGGCCAGGCCTCCCGCTGCTCTTTATGTGTAGGCGTTGAGACGCTCCTTGGAGCGAGTGGAGTGGATGTCGTGAAGCTCCTGCTCCTCCTTCGACTTGATGTCCTCGTACTTCTGCATCCGGCAGGCGTCCTTCACGTAGGCCCAGTTGGCGGACAGCACCATCAAGTAGTGGATCTGGGGGGAAAGTTCGGAAGTGTGAAACATTGCTGCTTTCAGGGTCGAAGCTAACACAGTTTAATGGCTGTAACGGCTTAATTGGCTTTATTATCTCTTGTGGATGTGAATTAACAAGCTACAGTAGTTGCATATTATTCTGAAATTCAATTAACAGATTTCATAGTTTAAATTACAGATTATGTTCCCAGTGGTCCAGCAGGGGGCAGCATGATGCTAAACGTGGTCTTGGGCTTGTTACCATGGCAGCTAAGGCTATAATGAATGTATTGTGCTTTAATGACTGAGGTTGAAACACAGCCTCTCTTTGTGAGGAGCTGTCTGATGTCTGCAGTCAGACAGATCATTATTCGACTGGGATTCGATCACGACAAGTACACATATTGTATTAGTTTTTCTTGGTAAACTTATTTGTTAGGTGTATTTTTTAAAGAGATTTTTTTTAGCACTGCTTGAGTTTGCCGACATCAAAACTGACAAATTATCTGTTGTGATGATTTGTCTCCACCATTTGCTGGGAAAACAAACATCATTATCATTGTCCTGCTATAATTTGCACCATCATACCTGAAACACTCTCTGTTTTCTCAGAAAATGGCTCCTCGCAAATTACCCGAGCGATGTTTGCAACAATTTCTGAGCCTTTCTTCTCCCTGTTTCCATGACAACACATTGACATGTCTGGCGCCTCCGAAAGAGGGAGGGAGACAAACCCTGTCTTTTCCACTGCGCCAAAATGCCTTCCATCCTATCTGCAGCTATTCTCTCACAGGCGAGCACGACGCAGGCCAAGTAGGAAGCAGCCACAACAAATCACACATATTTTCCCAGCTACAGCATCTCCCCTCAGTTACCCCCCCTCTTTTATTCAAAAACAGTTCCCTCCTACCGCTGCAGAAATGATCTGCTAACAATGAGGGGAAATCAGTGCTTTATGAAGAATGTGAGACGCTTCACTCGTTGGTGCGAACGCTTGATTTACGAGATATTTAGTCGCATCCCTCGAGAGGGAGGTGGGACCTTTATAGGTGTCTCACCATAGCAATGACAGCAGCTCCTGCTCCAGCGAGGGCACAGATGAACAAGTGGAACGTCATGTCGAGCTGGAGCAAAAACAAATCACATATTAATATCTGACAATCAAACACCTACATGAAAAGGCACCTGTTAAATGTTTCAAAAAATTTGAAATTAGTTATGATCACACAGACTCAATAATAAAAAGACAACAACAACAAGGTAACATGTATATAATCAACACTAAAATGTTAGTAAAAGAAAATAGAACAAGATGAATAATAGTAACATATAGATAATAATACCATAAAATAATAAAAGCCAGACTAAATAAGTGTGCATTTAATTTATGCATGAAATATCAACAATTTGATATTTCTCCTCTCGGATCCTCTGGAAGGCTGATAGTGCATAACTATTTATTTTTCATACATGATTATTGACATTGTTCGATTACTTAAACTTGCTTCTATCTCACCTCATTGGATTCGCACATCTTGAAGAATTTCTCCGATCCAGCACACACGGTTTTCGCCTCGGCGATTGGCACGATGCCTGAAAAGAAAGTCACGTTAATCATGAAACAAGTGCTACGCAATAAAAATCTGACAGAAAACAGGTGCAAAAAGTGTCGAGAGGCTGATGTACCAACAGACCATTACAACACTGTGTGCATACAGTCACACACAGGTCTCTAATGTGATGGTGGCAGCACAAATAGTTGTTGACACAGAGGCGGCATTAATGGTAGCTGGTGGCTAATGGAGTGGAAGAGGTGGCACTAATTAAAAATAACGAGCCGGCCATATAAGCTTGTGATATGATGGACTGTTATGGAGCAGTTGTAATGTAATTTTTATTTTGGGCCATTAAAGTTTACAGGACAATAATACGAGGAGGAAACAGGGAGCATCACCCTCAAATTGGACCCTTTGCTGTGTTTTATTTTGAAAGGGGGTTATTTATTAAAGTTGCTTGTAACATAAAATAAATCTAATTAAGTGTGAAATGTATCTTGGTGTATTAATCCCTGTGTTTGATAAATGCATTATTTATCCACAGTATAAAGATATTTATTTGTAGAAACACAAAGGGCCGTGAACGATATATTCTCCAAGACGTTGAAACAGAAGCAGCAGTTGAGTCAGTGCCACGTTCAGCAGTTGGGGCCACAGAGATCAGAGCAAACTGAGATCTGATGTGGTTGTATGAGGGAAGAGATGGAGACAGAATATCCATTCTTACCATACTGGCGTGGGTCCAGGCAGAGTGTGGCCCCTTCCAGCACGGTAGCGTTTTGGCAGATGTTCCAGATGTTGAAGTATATAAAGACCGGCAGGGAGGTGAAAGCGGTGACTCCGAGCCAAGCCAGCATGAAGATGTATGTCAGCATGATGAACTGAAAGGGCAGCAGAGGAAAAAAAGGATCACAACTAGACACCGTGTAAATCAAGACTCCTAATTTAATCTGTGTACGATTAAATGATTGAGGATTAGAGCACTTTTACTTCTTCCACTACATTATGGGTTTGGTTCCAGTTCTTGAGATTTTACAAGTTGATTGACGTTAATCTGTGATATATATTATATGTTACAAGGTGCTCCTAGTCTGCTCCATGGCACACTCACCCATTTCAGCCAGCTATAGTCTCATGTTGGTGTGGATATTTCCATGGGCACAGGATTAACCCACACTAACTTAATGAACTCATCCATCACAAATACTATAGCATGGCTTACATCCTTTGCCTCCATGTGGAGGCTCAGATTGGCTGAGCAATTATATTCCAGCCATAATCCTGTTAGGACAGCTCCCAGCTCTGTGATGTGCTCCAGATGAGAGTGCTCCTAATTTCTTTATTGTTGTCAGCAGTATAATATTAAATTATTTTGACTGATGTTTTTAATAAAACAAATTTAGCGCACGTGCAAATCAACACTTGTTTTCAGGACAGAACCATTGCCATTGGTTTGACTGCCACGCTTGCTTAGATCCCATTTAAACTAAATGAGTAAACCTTAACATTTGAGGAACAGAAGAACTGCAACAGAGATGGGTGAAAAACCAATGACCTGCATGGTGTTTGTCACTGTGACTGCAAAAATGTGTGACCTACAGAAACCTTCATGGTCTCAACCTTTTTCAAGGGAAACTCCCTCGGGAAACTACCTGACATTTAGATATCCATGTGATTCCGGCAGCAGAAGGCTACACTGTCTACTTCAATACAGTCATAGGGTCGGACACTGAATAGATACATAGATGATACGTCTAAAAACAAAAGAGAAAATGGGAAATCATGTATATAAATCTAAGTGGCAGCCCACCTACACCTACGACCTGCACCCATACTGTATCCACGCCCCAATGCTTACCATACTTTATCATTCTTTTTACTTTGAATTGGACCATATATGATAAATGAACATCATGCTGTTTTCAAAAACACCTGAAATTAAAGATTGAGACCATAAACACTTTAGGAAAATGTTTACTGACGTTATAGATCAAGTGAGAAGTCATTTTCTCATAGACACAACCAAAAATCTAAAGCACAAGCACTAAAATGTTGGTCATACCCAAGCGCTGACACAGCGTCCACAGGTGGTGATCTTGAAGTCTCCATACAGGTCTTTGATGGCTCCACTGGTGAAGAAGCCCTCCACCATCAGCAGGATGCCATAGACGAAGAAAGCTGAGGCGATGCCGTAGATCACGTACTTTATGATGTCAATCCTGGAGAATGAATAGAGAACCAATGAGAAATTGCTAAACTAACCATATTACACATTCAGAAACGGCTACGAAAAAACTCGCAATATTCGCTTTAAATTGTCCTTAGTAACGTAGACAATACAAATCATCTATTGTTTCATAGGTAAAAGATAATGTGGAGATTGGTGGTGGTGCAAAGATAGTATGTCATGCACGTATGGTTTTCCATTTGTGGGCAAATAACCAATTCCTAAGGGTCGTAATGTTTTCTTCACCAACACTCAACGTCACTTTTACCACTCACATGGTGAACACATCCAGTGCGTCCACAGGGCTCCGCATCACCTCAAAGTAGTTCTGCAGGATGGTGACGGTGCCGGAGAGGGCCTCATGTCCGCAGCCGCAGAACAGAGCCACGCCGGCATACAGCAAGATGGTGGCTATAAGGGAAGGGTACGGAATCCCACCCAGGCATTTGATGCAGCATTCAAGGCATCCTAAACACACACACACAAAATATGCAACTGTTAGTCAACAAAGACAGAAAAGGAAATTTCAGTTTTGAATAATTCAACAAAACTTTGCCGACGGGCGAATGCATTTGCATGTTTCACGCTTGTAGAGCCATTAACTTTTTTGAGAATCTCCACCAATCAGAGCACGGTTGGGCGGCAGCCATGCGTGCGTGCGTGCACAGTGGAGCAAAATACCAGAACTTCTTAAAGTGGCCTGACCTCAGTACAGTACATCTTCCCCCTGATGTACGAGCAGCAGAATTCGTAGTATTTAAGCCACAAAAGAGAACGAGATATTTAATGGCCTCTTCGGTTTTATCTCTGCCATTGTCTAGAGTCACATTTTGCCCTTATACTCTATCAGACCACACACTATATTTGTTGTGTCAGTGGCTCAGCCCTACAGAGGATGCTGACATTTTATTTAGCACTAAAAAATGTCCGGCTGAGCTCTACATAGTAATCCTGACCTTTAGCCCTATTCTTCTTTGGCCCCGCTTCTTTCCCCCCGGGGCCCCTTAAGGTGACTAATCACTGCTCAGTTCTAACTTCAATCTCCTGTCACATAGATTGCTCACAGAGAAGCTGAGACTGTAAATACTCGCGCACACAACTGTGTCTGTGTGAATCTTTTAGATTTATGAGTCTCCATCTTATATCTGTGAGTGTGTGTTTGGGGCACAGGCACTCAGTCATTTCTCAGCGTAGCAGAAACAGAAGTAGAATTTATTTCCCGTGGAAGCACAGAACATAACCAGACTTTATGGGGTCTTGCAGCGCATTGCGATATATTAACCACACAGTCCCATTTTTCACAAAGCCAAGCCCATTCTAAATCAATTTGTGACTCCTCATCCGCAGTTGATGGTTGCCTACAACCTAAATATGTGCAAAACTGTCTGAATCAATACACGCGTGTGAAATGTGCAACATGTAATGTTGTGTTCATAAAACAGAAAACTCCCCTCGATCGGTTACATCACAATCATGGCCCATGATTAAATTCATCTGCATTCCGAGGCTCGATGGCAGATGAATTTAATCATGGGCCATGATGTGCACAGACAGTTTTCGTCGTCAGTTATAGAGACGATGAACGATTTCAGGATCGTTCTTCAAGGCAGATTTCGGCACCATCTCTTTTGTGGTTATCTCGTTGTCTTTGCCTCTGTTACAAAGCAGGAGTAAGAGCAAACATCCCCTCTCCTCCTCCTCCTCCTCCTCCTCCTCCTCCTCCTCCTCCTCCTCCTCCTCCTCCTCCTCTCAGCTCTTTGCTGGTGACTCTGATCTAAACCTGAGTGGAATACCAAGTAGCTGGTCTGTGCAGAGCACTCCGATGCTCGCTGCAGCTCCGAGCCCAGCCTAGACTTCCCTAGATTATCTGCATCCTCGCTGATGTAATCCAGTGCCAGACTGTAGAATATCTGCTCTGCCTTTAATTCTCAATTTATCTTGTCCATGAAAGGTTTGCTGTGAATATACATGTTTCCCCAAATTCTGGTTATGTGCTGGTCACATTTTTAGCATCTGTTTGAGGGTGTTTTTCAGATCAATTGTGTAGAGTTCGAAAAATGTCCCGTTTATGAACAAATGGTTAAAAGAGGACATACATGTCTGCATAGGAGGGTTTTCTGTGGCTTCCCCTTCTTCCAGAGAACCCAGAGAATAGCGCGTCACGATATGACAAATATGGAGAATCCCTCTCTGAACAGTTTACACCATCTGCCGGCTGTATACAAAATGTCTATGTCATCACTGCCCTGGTGTTTCTCCAACATTCGCACCAGCTCATTCTCCCAGGAGGCGGACATCGCCTGGGAAGAGACATCAAATTCAGGGAACACTTTAGCCTTTTGGTGCCTTTTAGACCATCGGGTAGTTTCGGTGCCACCTGACATCCACAGGAGTTTTTCACACCAATTCACACCTTCATTCATGTTACACTGACAACCTGCACATAGGACTCCCCATCAGCCAGAGAAACTGATGCCACCTCACGGATGAGAATAGGAATAGTGGTTTTGTCTGTCGTACATTAAAAGGGAAAAGTTCTCTCTGTGAAAGTTCCCACTTTCCTTCCTTTGACTTCTCTGCACAGTCATTAGTTGAGTGTTCTATTTGAGGTTGTTATATCCATGAGGAGATACATTTGTGGTTTTAAGAACCAAAACCAGAAAATTAGTTGAGAACAGGCCGCCCCCCCCCCAAACATGCAGGATAGTCCAAACCAGTGGAACCTTAGCAAGTGGTACCATGATTCATTTCATTGACTAGTTATATGCAAATAGACGACATACTTTCTTGATCGTCACGAGAAAAGATAAAATTACCGACTGTTTTAACACGGGCCGTTTTTTCAGTTCGAAAGGCCGCTAAGACAGAAAGTGACCCTGTCAGCGCTTCCTCCCTCAGACTCATTATCCTGAGTTACCTTATCGTCTCAGGAAGCCGGGAGTGACAGGATTTATTGATGCGAGGGTGTTTACTGACGAGATGAGAGTGACCGATGAGCCAGTCACAGTTATCCCTCTCGCTCTGGGTCAGTGTGCCTGTTTAAGCCACAGTAAGAACCGACTGTCCAGTCTTCTGAAATACTCACCCAGTGGATGAGAGCATTGATTTGCATGTAGCTTTGTTCTTTTGCTGGTCGTTGAATCTAAACTATTAAAACAACACTTTTTTTACTGTGGGTTTCTTTGTTAATTTCCAGTTTTTGCTCCAGTCAGACTTTTGAAAGACCTTAATAGAGATGTTTTCGTGGAGGCAAATTATAAACTCACTCCAAAACAAAATCAGGTTGTTATTCTCTTTTTATATCCACCTCAGGGACATCCTGGTTAAATTTGGTGCTGTGGATGTTTGGAGCTCGTGCTCTACATGAAGAGGGATGAGCAGGAACATAAATGATTTATGTCTTGGCCTCAATCAAGGTTTACTACCTCTGCATTATTTACATTCTGCACGCAGATTCAACCGGCTGAAGCCAGCATCTCGGCAAGTCCTTTTAAATCATATTTTTACTTCCCCCCCCCCCCCCCCTGGTGTGTAGCACCACCGGTCATATGAGGAACCTGGAGTCACTGCTGCTTATTACAACTCTAATTAACAGAGCTGAGCGACAACAACATCAAATTGCACGTGACTTGACTGAAGGAGGGAGCGTCTCCATGGAAACAGTTGAAGATGAAGATACAGGGTAGGATGGGAGAATTGGGGAGTTGTTTTAACAGAGTGATGTTTAATTGATCGTGTGCTCTTAATTCTGTGGAGAGAAACTCCTCAGAAAGGGCAAAATTAGAGGCAGGTTAACATGACTGTTTAATAGTGAGTCTAATATAATGTTGTAACAGAATAAAATGAAATCAGACAACATTTTATTTCTGTATTCAGCTGTTCTGTTTTTTAAGTCTTCACCTTTTTATGAAGACAATAAAAAAATATGGGCCGTGCCATTACAGCTTTACGGCTTTTAATTAGATGTGATTTATTTTCGTGGTTCTCTTATCAAGTGTTGTCGCCGCCGCCGCTGCGTTAAACAAAACCTCCTCCCCATACCGTCACATCCTCTCACTTCCTCCCCGTGACTCCTCATTGATCTTAACTGACTCCCGAATCGAACTGGTGAAAAATGGCGATAACGGCGGCGTGAACAGACTCGAGAGAGAGAGAGCGACTGGATGCTTGATCCATAATTTAGAGGAGGCACAGAGAAGCAGAGCGCAAGTCTCTCACATTCATTATTCATGCTCTCTGAAGCCTGAAGCTCTTAGCCCAACATTACCTGCGATGTAATAAAAGGATCTTCAGCTTGACGAGGAGCTCCTCCAAGTATTTGAATTGATCACGCCCGCAGATGTAGTTATTACTCGTCTTCTGAAGCCCACGCTGACATGTCAGTCCAGTTGGGAATTTGGCCTAATTGACTTTGGCTAATCTGATTTGATGGCGGAAAGATGTGGACCCTCGTGCACTGTATGTATTTTACTTCATCAGGTCTATGACAGGAAAACTGTTTTGATGGCAAAATAGACAAATTTCTCACTGACATTGCTTCATTTCTTTAGATTATTATAGATTAAAGCGTTATACCCAAAGATTCATGAGCAAAAAGCTTTCAAAATTAAAAATGTACAAGTCTTCTTTATGAGTCTCCCACAAGGAAAGAAGATCTGAGGATATTATTCCCACTTTCACATGTATCATAATGTAAAATCTGGCAACACATGGATTAGTCATAATGAAATCTGAACAAAGAGGCAGGGTTTTAGTGGATACATGTGGGGTTTTAAAATATTCTATCCTCCGCACAAAAACAACTCTGTTTAGGGAAAAAAAAGTGAAGCCGACATGACCCCAAACACTGCGGTCCAATCAACAGAAGGCGTCTCCCTAATACAAAGAGAAAGGATGACCCCCCTCCCAAGGCCCCTCCTGCCTCCCACTTCTCCTCCATCTGTCAGTGTCATATCCGACAGGCGCACACACACACTAAACACACACATGCTCACACTCTCACTGACCCAGTCAACATTCACATGAGGGATGAGGTTATCCTTGAATTAACCGTAGAGGTAAATGACGTCCTTCAAAGGAAACTTGGCTCCAACATGCGGCAGACAATTGGAGTTAATTAACCAAAGATTATCTGCCCTTGTTTCGGTACTAATGAGATGGATATTGTTATATTTACAGTCCTTTGACCTCGCTGAAGATTATTAGTCTTACTGTGACGGACCCACAGCAGATCCATGATAACATAACATGACAGTTTAAGCAGTCAATATTCTTATTAGCTCACTTTTTCAAGCCAATGGGTTCTGTTTAAAGAGTAAGAGACTTTTCATAAACTGTATATATAAAAATAGAGACAGACTCCGACTCTACAAAAAGAAGCGAATGTGGAAATGCCTTATTATTATTATTATTATTATTATATAATCAAATAGACGATAAAGCATTGAATGCATTGGGGGTTTGCATACCGTGTGATTGACAGCTAGTAGGCGGGAATGCAGCCCTCATTCAGACCCCCCCCCCCCCCCACACACACACTCTTCTTAATACTGGCTGCCAAATGCCAAACTCGTTGGGTTGCCATTTGGCAGCCAATATATTTTAAAGTTTCAAGAACCACCAGACATGCTGCTCTTCAGAATGTCTCAATTACCATAATGGTTAGTTTAAAAAGTGATATTTCACAAATGGAGCCTTAATATTGCAGGACGAGTTTAATGCATATGTCCGTTTGAGTAATATTTTATGTTCTGAGGTGGAGACTGCCTCATTATTTTAACCGCATGCAGACAGAGCCTTAATTGTTCCAATTAGCATAGGCAGCTGTGGTGTGAACTGTATCAGTGCCAGTAAAGTCCCCTCTTGAACCTAAAACAAACAGTGACTCAAAGCGGTGCAACTAGCATCCGTTGAGATGCACACACTCGTAGAATCCCCTCCATATTTTCTGTGTTGTCATTTGAGATGCCGACAGACACAGAGACCAAAAGATGAGGATTGTTCACACCAGTAAATGTCGGGCTGTTGACGTGAGTGCAGAGAAAAGGTGTTGGAATGGACTGGTAGCATTCGGAGATGGCCAAATATTATGTCAAGATAAGTCTATCATATAATTATCACAATATTATTTCTATTATACCTTCTAAGGTTATTTTATGCTCCTGGGTAAAGATTTTTTATTGCTATTGTTTATATTTCCAATATTCTTTAAAATAATGGAATACTACTGATCCTGATACTGATGTGCTACAGTGCTAGAGAATAAAAATCAGTAAACCATTTTTCACTATATGATCTCTCTTCATGTATTAAGAAATATGTCTTAAAAATCCTAATTCGCTTTTAATTTGTTGCCATTTTGTCAGAGTTACATGTAAATTATAAATTGAATACATAAAGTAAACCTATACATATAACAGGAATATAAATTGCTGGTTCTACACAAATTAACATCAGGCTGATTCCAATTAATGCTTTTTAATGCAGATCTGGCCTGCAATGATTATACATGTCTTTGTTGGCACATGCTTAATTAAAATCCATCATATAGGAATGTTAAGCTTTGCTTTTGGTGCAGAGAGAAATTAATAAGATGCAGTGCCAGAGGAGGAAATTAACCAAATTGAATAAAGGAGGTGACATAAAAGGGAATAATAATCAAATTTTATGTCTGTTGCACGTTGACTGCAATTACACACACGAGACGTCGAATCAGACTCAATGTTTGAGCATCCAACTACATGTTGTTAGTTCCTTGTTAGTGGAGGAGTCTTGCATGGGGGGTGGGGTGGCAGCGAGCCTGGTCCTGGAGAGGGAGGGAGGGAGGGAGGGGAGGGAGGGAGGGAGGGAGTGAGTCAGGGAGGGAGGGAGGAAGGGAGGAAGGGAGGTAGATCTCAGTGGGGGATGGTACGTCTGTGTCAGCCTGAGAGTAATGGGCGTATACGTGTCTCGTTGCTTTCCTATATTTAATGCGAAGCCCCCCTTTCCCCCTGAAGCAGGCAGGTTTTTTTTTTTTTTCTCCCGCTCCCTCACACCCCCCCATCTCCTCTGCGCATGTTTAATCAACCAGTATGGTTGCCATGCCAACCGCGGCACAAAATCTGCGAATAGGCCGGGTACATCAGAGCCGTGACCCACTTACTGTATGTCAACAAATTCAGTGGGACAATAGTGAATGAGACACACTATACACAGATAACCCCGCTGGGCAAAAAGGACGTTACAGGCCAGGTCCAAAAGCTCAGCCGCTGATTTCCTCTCTTCATTTCTTTTCTTTTTTTCCCGCTGAGAGATGGAGGAGGCTGAACACGACTGCGTGACTGCTGAGATGAGCAGAGACGAGTCTTTTGTCTGCGTCAAATTCACTTCAAGGGAACTTAAGGGCAAATGTCAAAAACTCAGGAGGGGAGAGCAGGGCTGTTCTTTTACTCTGAAGTCGTACACTTGACTTTGTAAGAAGCCAACACCAAGAGGTTTGGGGATTGAAGTCACAGATACTAAACTATAAATCTTTATAATAACCTGTCTTCGGTTTCTGATTGAATCTGCGCAATAGCGTTCAGTTCACAAACCGTTTCCACACACTCCCTTTGAAAAGAATGACATTTAAGTTTGATTGTATCTGTGAAAGTCTGTCTTTGAAATTACCATAAAATATAGGAAAAACACTATAAAATGCCCATTTATGTGTCTAAATTGTATTTTTACTTTTAAATTTAAACAATTAAAAAGCAACTATGGGAGTAATCATATTACAAACCAAAAATATCATATTGATATATTAAACACCTGTTATCCTGGATATAAAAACCTGTAGCAGGGAGTCATTCCTGTGAGAACAATCAGAAAACCCTCCAGTTCTCCAACAAAGAACAATTGGTGGAACTCCCCAAACTTCTGCTTGGCTCAGACAAATTAGGATTCAGAACAATGAGGGAGAGAGCGAGAGAAAAGAGGGGGGAGGAAATCGCCGTTGATATTTAGAGGCCGTCATGGGACACAAACTCTCCATTGATGTGTTTACCAGTTTAATTAATTAGGATAAGAAGCTCTTAAAGGCAACATTATCAGCGTCAGAGTGAATGGCAGGAAAACTCAAGCTGCTACTACCTAGAAATGAAAGAACACTTTCACAAACACAATATTAAGCCCTAAAATTAATTGCTTTTTGCAAATATGATTATGTATCACATAGCTTGTGCATTTCCAGTTGACCAAATAACGTCTGTTTGTTTTTCTGTTTGTTACTATAACACAAACACTCATG
The DNA here is from genome assembly GCA_006182925.3 of Reinhardtius hippoglossoides. Taxonomy (NCBI): domain Eukaryota; kingdom Metazoa; phylum Chordata; class Actinopteri; order Pleuronectiformes; family Pleuronectidae; genus Reinhardtius; species Reinhardtius hippoglossoides. The sequence continues at coordinate 22,398,365 of CM031676.1, forward strand.
GATGGAGTTCCATGGAAACTTGGTGAAAGGATGTTGTGTGGGTCAAGAAATATACCGTTACATCTTGGTGTGGATCTGGATCAGGGACAGGGCCAGGATATTGGTTTTACTTTCTTTAACTTTCAACATTTTGGTTAATTTAAGGGATCTTGATGAAAAAAATCTGGGACTGATATTTAGGATCTTTGCAATTTGGTGCAAAACCAAACCAAAATCCAGATCTAGTGAATTTAAATATGGTTTCCTAAAGGGACTGTTGGGCCTTGGTGGAGGTATTTGCTCTATGAGTGCCATTCCAGTTTTGTCAGTGATGGTCATGTACTGTATATTGGCACAACGGCTTAATATATTAAAAGCGGCTTATTCCGAATTCACCAAGCCTGCACATTTCACATTTATTGCCGGAGATGTAAATTAAGTTAATTGTTTATTCTCTCATTTTACCAAATCTCATGTTGTTGTGTTTTATGAAAATAAACGAGAAATATAAATGACATTCTCGACATTTAATTGTTCCCAAGTTAGTATCCTGATCCAACAGAAGGGAAGCGGTGCCTTGCAGAGTCGATTCTTGGCACGGAGAAGGTGAACAGTTGGGCTCTTTCTTCAGATTTTTCATTCAGTGCTAGAACAGAACAAATGTGAACGACATCTCCAGAATATTCTAACTCATTTTCTTATGCACTTGTGCTCATTAGCAAAACTCAAATCATTTCAACCCTGAGTTCACACGAGTGGAAAACTGCTTTGTCAACCAAAGGGTGTTGGTTCGCTCCCTGTTGCTCTTGGCCCTATTCGGTACATGGTGTGTGCCCTGCTACATTTGGCTAGCAGCTGAAGTGAGCAGTTCCCACCTGGTACGTCTGACGCATAATCAGAGATTTGCACCTTGAAAAAATGAAGACAGAAGGACATTAGCATGCTGCGAGTGCACTCGTTGACACCGACACCTCGTCTCAGGTTGAAGCACGGATTTGTTCGCAATTTGCCATTAGCTATGATGATGATGATGATGTTTAATCAGTAGAATCATTGTCCTTTAAGAATGTCATATACATACCAAAGGTAGGACCCAGTTTCTATTAAAGCCCCTTTAAAACAGAGCTGCCTCATCATAGGAAAATGTGGCTTGACATTCATAAGCTTTTAAAATTGTTATGGCCGCACAGATATTGTTGTAGTGCTTGTGTTTGAGAACTTCTGCTCTGAGCAATGTTTGCCAGATTATTCATCCCTGTGTTAACTCCACCTCTGTGTTGACCTTTGATGCACTGAGGTTTATTCTGGGAGAGAGCAACAGCAACGGAAATCATTGTTGATCTTTGATATTTTTCTTAAAGTTATTTAATACCAAATATGATCCTGGGGTACCACTTGCTAGTTGCATCTTATAACTTCTAATAATACTTATAACTCAAGTATGACCAATGATTCTTACTTACTTTTACACAGACAAACGCGACAGGACATCTTTAATGTTCATCAGGCCTCATCAGAACAATCACATCAACCTGTTATCTTATATAATGCAGAGCTGTCGCTTCTCAAGTCAATCATTTGATAAAAGTGAGCCCTGCTATCTTCCTAACACATTTATCTTACATTGTGTCACGTCATCAATCAGAAAAATCTCCTGAAATTATCTATCATGATCTCTCAGAGGCCTGGTGATAGATGGGAACGTGACTTTAAATCTACTAATAGCACCGGGTTTTTCACTGACAGGGAAAACTTACACAACCTTCAAAAGGTTTGGAGAGAAACCTTTTTCCTAAAGTCGGTTTCATGGCTTGAACACTTGACACTTGAACATTGCTGTCCCCATATTAGAACACACCGTTTTATTCAAATGTTTAACATTGTAATGGTCACCCTGCTGTGTGGTCATATCAACATAACCAACAAAGTGTAAATTAAACAAATCAAATTTGTCTTCACACGTGGCCAGTGACTCATGGGGCCGTGTCACCATGGTAACCATAGGGCTGAGATAGGGTGCATCTGTCTGTCAGGGACCAGATTGAACGTTAGCTGGTAACAGGTTGGGCATTTCCTTTTTTATTTTTATTTTTTAAACAAACAAACTGTATAGGAACACTAACAATGTATTGCATTGAAAATTGCAGCCATTAATATATTATATTTGGCCAAAAACTGTAAATGTTTGTTTATGTTTCCATGAATGCATCTTACATTTTACCTGGACTTGTTTTCCCAGCTGGATATTTTATCAAGCTCCACATCCTTCCTTTCTAATCATACAGCAAAACAATTACGTCACTGCAAAAATATAAATAAATAAATAAAAAATAAATAGGGAAATTACCTTTCTTCTCTATTCTGACTGTGTTAAAAAACAAAATCTATGTAAAGCCTTCTGCTTGCACGTTAGCAATCGTTTTAGATTTCCAGAGGAAAATGCAAGAAAACTGAGATTTCAGTATAAGTGCACACTCACATACACACTGCTAATGTAATAACAGAGTCTTTACAAACCCACACTTCACCCATGTAAAAGGACACATATGCACAGCTTGCATGGCTGCATCTTCCAGTTGGGTGAGCATTTGCGTTAGTGGCCAAGGATGACAGCTTTTGCTTTCTGAATAGGATCGTGAGAGTGCACACCTAGTAATGGCGGCCAGGAGGTATTGGCTCAAAATCTGTTTTCAGTGGCACAGTATGAATTGTGGGCTAAACAGCTCCCTCATAAATAATCGTACCGCAATTTTATCAATCCCTTCCATCAGCAAAGGAATCAAATAATATCTATGAATTACTAACATACACTCAACCATGATTCTCTTTCTATAGATGATTATGCTTTTATGTTGCGCCTCACGAATCCCTCATCCCTTCACTTTCACTTCATCTCTGACTCTGTATCTCCTTCTGTCTCTTTGCTTCCCACACTCAAAGATCTCTGCGAACTATTCCTGTGTTATTGAAATGTCATCAGCAGGAGTGGGCGAAGAAAGAATAGATAATGACTACACTTGGCCAGTGCCATGGCAACTGTTTCAGCTCATGTATGTGCCTGAGAGGAGTGCTGGGCTGCAGGGAGGAGAGATGGGAGGAGGAGGAGGAGGGAGGAGGAGAGGGGGGGGGGGGGGGGGGGGGGGGCGGGGGGCGGCAGAAACACAACACAAACATACGAAGCCATGCCTGACACATGAAGTCAATCTGAAAAGATAAGAGATGCAAGTGTTTTCTACATGACAGCATTATCCTGGTCGTCCGTGTTCGTGTGTTATTTTGGGGATGGCTTTTCAAAAATAACAAGCCCATTGAAAATGCTGCAGTCCGCTGGTAAACACAAACACATCAACAGCACACTCGCTTGTGTGAGTCCCAGCAGTGCACTGAATCATTCATGCAGAGAAAAGGTGATGGTGCTGGCTGGGGGGGTGTGTGGGTAAAGTATAAATAGCAATTCCACTTTGAACAAAGCAAACACTGCCCCTCTGAAATGAACGCAGAGAAACCCCTGCTCCAGCATCAACATGAATGCCGCAAAACCGGCCGGGTGTTTGTGCCTCTGGACACAAAGGACAGAACCTGGCAGCCGATGGATTCGCGAGTGAAGAAGCTTGGTTTGGTTCTTCACTCTTCGTGTCCCCCGTGACAGGCATGAAAACCTTATCACACAAACAAAGACAGCCCCAGCCCTCTCCTCTGAAGCAGTTCACACCCCTCAGACTACCCAAACACCACACACAGACACGCACTCCTCAGTGGAGTGGCTGAATCTCAATGGACAAAGGAATTACCCCCAAACAGCTGCTCTCCGATTCAGAAAGGGAGAGGCACCCATTTGTGCATTTGTCCCTGCGGAGGGAGGCAGCACTGACACACCGACAAAAACACCCATGTCAGATTTATTAAAGGGAATCCACCCAAACGTGAGCTGAATACTTTCTTACCTTTCTGGGTCTGCCCCTCATCCATGTCCTCTTCCATTGTGCTGATGCTGTTTTAGAGCAACAAGGGATGTGTGATAAAAATGCTGCTTTTAAGTCGCAGGCTCGAAACCCTTATTTGTTTTTAAGGGGTAGTCCACACAGCACCTCTGCCACCTTTCTCTGGATCTCACTTTCCCACTATCTCTCTAGATGTCCCTACTGAGCGCCGAGATTGCCTGTCAGCTGTGGTTTCCGTCAAGCGTCCGGGTGATGCGAGGGAATCACTGAGTCTTTGTGGTGCTGTCCATTGCAAAGCTGCTGTGGCAAGTGCTGAAAACCCCCTTAGTCCCTGGACCAGGAGGAGGAGGAGGAAGAGGAGGAGGAGGAGGAGGAGGAGGGGAGTAGGGGGGCTGGATGAAACAGAGGGTGGTCTCTATGTGGCAGGAAAGCGCATGTGCGACGGAGGGGTATGCAGCTGAACAAGGCAGGTGTGTGGATAAATGTGGAAATAAAACAACGACAGCAGCAGAGGATTATAAACTGAGTGAACCTGGAGCCTCAGACTGCGTCATGTTAAGTTGGGGGTGTTCACAAACTCATTTTACCCTTCCTCACCCAACACACCCAAACACCCCTGGCTTTCAGTTTGAATGGTTAAGCCTGACAACCCCCCCCCCCAACCCACCGACAGCGGCTATGCTGCATTAACTGAACCTTTCCTTAAATAAGGGGGGGGGGGGGCATCTGATTTCAAAAAGGGGATTCTCCTAATCTTATTAGTCATACAGATTCAATTATACGATCAGCAAGGAGGTGTCATTGGATTCTTATCACAGTATGTGTGTGTTTTGGTGAATTTAAGAACTTAATATATAAAGGGGTAATGTGGTTTTCAGTGAGTTGAGGTTTTACAGCCCCTGGTCTCGAGAAACTTTTAACAGCCAATGAGTTCTTCCTTTTTATTTTTTATTTTTATATGTTTCTACTGCACAAGAACCATTATGTGTTAAATTCCATAGTGAAGATCACGTTTAATTGTCTTTTTGGGTAGCTAGGTTAAGAGACCATTTCAAAAAGAATAGTCAAAACTACTCCCGGTAACTTTTGGACACCAACCTTTGACCCTATTTTCCTAGATTTATAGTTAGTTTATAGTTTCAGTGATTACTTTGATATAATTCAGAATCTGTTAGAACACCAAGAATTCTGACTTCTGACTGTCTTTGGCTTTGAGAGCAAGATAACTTAGTCATTTACTGATACTAAATATTGTGGTTAAAACTAAAAACAATCTCTGTTTTATCCTTCTTTAGTTAAAAATCGTTTTGGCTCCTCCAATCATTTATCTGGTTTAAACAATAACAAGAGGTCTGAGAACTGATCCCTGGGGGACTCCGCAACTCATAGAGACACACTGTCAGATTCATATCGTCGTGACAAAACAACTCGGGCTTTCTAAATTTTTATTAGTATTCAGCCGTTTGTCCAACGTTTTAATTTACTACTGTGGTGAAGTCGGAAGTTTATTCGATACAACTTTCTCAGTAATCATAGCCAGAGAGACATTTAGTATTTGCTGCAAATCAGTTTTTCTGACTTCAAAATTGTTTTTAAAAAAGTCTGATAGCAGTGTGTCAAGACAGGAAGTCAGTAATATTGGATTGAAAACTGTTCATCGAGGATTTTTGGTCGTAAGTACGAAATCGTGACAAACAAAACAAACAAGCAGACCTATTCCATTTCTCTATGGAAAGTTTCTGGGGCTTTCTGGGGGGATTGTAAGCTTCTCAACTATATGGGAAATGGAGTGTGGGTATTATTGATGTTCCTGTAAATCATCCGAGCTCATGCGATGTGACAGCGCGACAACAAATTCATACACAGAATGTACAATTTATCAAGTTTTTATGATCTAAAATGCGTGAGGTGATGGACGTAGATAGATGGACGATGACTGAGGTACATTAAGCTGCCGTGGGATGGAAATGTGCTGCATGAGGGAGATCTGACTTGACTTGAAGCACAGACAGATGGTCGAATGGGTGGACGATCAGACAGGTGGATGAGATCAAACTTTAATGATCCCTGTGGGGAAATTGAGCTTCTGCTGCAGCAGAGAAGATGAAAAGAGGCAGGAGGGAGGCAAGTGGAGAACTCTGAGAGCGATCCAAGTAAACACATTTACCAAAATAGATTGTACATAATACAGAGATGGGAAGTGTTGAAAGCACAGTGAGTGATTGAACAGGTCGGCACCAGCACAAGTGGCAAATGAGGTGACAACCTGCCACTTTACACATGAACATACTGGGAAAATGTATTTTTCGTCCAACAATATAGTTTATCCGCCCTAATTAAAATAATGATGACAGCTGCATTCATAGGCCTTCTATCACATCCTCTTTATATTAATTATGTTTAAAATTATTGTAATTATTTATTTATGTTAAAATGTAATGATTTATTCATGTTTCATGGCTTAATGTAAGATTGTTAATTAATAATTAAATGAACCTGCTTTAACATATTGTCCAACCAAAGGGTCGAAACACCTGTGTCCACCGAGCATCTCTCTTTAGTTTAAACGAAGCAGCTTAGCTTTTTATAAGCCATACGCGTGGCAATGGTCAAGAGACAACTGACCGTCTGTTGTTCGGACAGACGGTCGGTTGATCGCTTTGATCCAGATCAAGCTAACCTTGATTCTTCATCCAGCTTATTAGCTTGTCCATCTTATACCCCGCTACAACGGGATGATTCTTGGTATCTCTGGTAAACAAAAGTCAAAAAATTAGTCCTTTGGAGATTGTGCACTGAATCTTTTTGGTCCAGCCATTTACCGTGTTGAGTTATTTGCAAACTGAGAGCTAACCAGCCTCTCGGCATGATAATTTGGAAGACTCATGAAAAGAATTCAGCAAACCTTGCTTAAAAATAGCAGCGTGAAGCAGTGGAGGAAAATATTGCCAGTCGCTTAGAAGTACGAGCAAAAAATAACTTAGACATTTAATTAAGGTTGTATTTTGCCAACACAACTCTTGTGTTGTCCTTTTCTGCTGTTAGTGGTTTTCTTTAGTTTTAAATAAAATGTTGTGATTAAGTTTGAATTTGAATTGTATCTAGATGCCCACTTTAATTATACAAAAGTATATATTATATATACATTTGCACCGTGATCAGTAATTTGACTAAAAAGTATTGTTGAAATATCACTGGCTCCACCGCTTAACAAGATATACTGTTTTAGTTTTTTGTCCTTTGTACTGAAAAGTAAATCGTCAGTCTGAAAAGGCTTTTTCCTGTCGTGCTTTTGACCCTCGTGTTGTATTTTTACTTTAATGTATCTTCCTGTTGCCAGTGACCTTTCTATTGAGAGTCTACTTGTATCAGGTTTGCTCATTTTAAATCAGTGCAGTGTTCTTGCATGTGCAGGATGCTGCGGTCACTGGTCTCACTGTACTGATGCATTTAAACTCCACTAATCACCTGATTCTTTTCAAGCCGTTTGTTGCAGCCGTTGCAGTTTTTGATCAAAATCTTGTTTTGAGTTTTGCTCTTAGATAAATATTAGTAGACGATTCTTAAATCTCTATAAAGCAGCAGTAATCATCATTATATCAATATCTAATTTTATATTTGATATCTGTTTAAGTTCTATTTGCATATGGAACATAAAAAAATACTAATTGCACTTAATTATCTTTAAGCCAGTAGCTTTTTGGTGACTAATGTTGTTGTTGTGTTGCTGCTGTCTTCCGACTGCTCCCATGAGGGGTCACCACAGAGGATCACCATCTGCTTATTCGAATTAGCCCTGGTTTTTATTTTATTCTTTCATGCCAGATGATCTTCCTGATGCAACCAGGGTTTAGGGATCGAACCACCAACCTGCTTTACCTCCCGAGCCACAGCCCCTCTTGTATTACAAAATAAATTGAAGATAAGTATTTAAATAAAAGCAGAATATCAGTGGATAATGAATATATATCACAATCTGACATGCACGCGACTTTTCAGACATTTGTGCGCATACCACCACACAGACACACAAAGTGCCCCACCCTCGGCCTGGAAAACATGGCTACACACTAGCTTGCAGCGGCTTTGTTAATAGGGGTGAGAGATTTGCAGTCGGGTAAAGGGGGAGGGCTTTTTTTTTACGAGGGGAATCCTGAGCTTACAAAGCCTCACAATACCCCCCTCCCTGGCCAGTCATGTTCCTGCCTGTGCTTCCAACAAGGCGTCGACCCCTCCTCCCCGTGCTGCATCTCCTCGCCTTCGCCACCACAGCCTCCTTCTCACCGTAGGTACGGTGATGCCGATACAGGACAAATCACCAGATGGTTGTGAACACCTCCTCGGGGCGTTGCAGGCATCCTTATGGCTTCTAATGTTGATTAGCAGACATCCCCCTTTTTTTTCAATGTTATCTGTGGTTTTGTACATTAATGTAAGTGTGTATTTATCCGCTTAAAATGAATGCGCTGGCATATTTTCTTTGTATGAATGCACATGCAGTTTAAAAACCCCTGCAGCTGCTGCCTGTGCTCATGACCAACAGAAGGAGCCAAAGAAGCTCACAGTAAGCTTATTAATGTCTCCTGTATGCTCTCCAGTATGGGCTCGCTAGTTGCCATAGCAACCAGGCCCCGGTTATTGTTCAGCGGGAGAGGTGTGGAGATGTAGAATAAATATAAACATCACCCTGTAACCCCGGCCACTTCTGTTTTCACTGGTTATAATGAGTGTTTACACTATACTTTATTTTGTAAAGGATCATATCAGGATACAGGGTTATACTTTATAATATGATAGGCTACTGTACGACTTGCTTCTGATTCTTATCCTACCCCCCAGTCTGGATGCTCAGTATAAAGCAATGTAGCCGAATATAAGGATCAAATCCAAATTCCGCCGCTCGTCACCCAGCGCCTGCAGGAATCAACAGGCGACAGCGCTCTCCATCTTAAGTGCCGATGTGTGTTCACGCCCAGTCAAGCTGAGGGAAATCAAAAGACACTGAAAGATTAAGGAGGTCAGGTTTTTACGGCCCCGCTGAGGGATGCAGGGAAAGAGGCTTTACCAGCCAGTGAGTTCCATGGAAACAGAATGGGATGCTTTCTCAGGGACCGTGCGATACGCAAGCTGGTGGGAAATTCTCTAAATGTCAGATATCCACTGTTACACTCAAACAATCGCCGTTAGATTGGTGTCGAAAACAAACGTCCTACGTGGCAACGTTTTGTTAGCCGTTGGATTTGTTTGTCTGCAACAGTTTGAAGAAGCAAATTTGGAGTCCATCCCCGCAGCAGAAATTAATCTCACGGTCATCTGTGGCTCCTAGTCTGTTGAGGCTGGAAATATCATATCATTCCAGCGTTGTCCTCCTATCTCCCTACTGAAAGCTGAGGCTCTCAGACCACACGAGGAGCGGGGCAGTCAGCCAGAAACACTTACCATCCTGTCGTCCGTTCTTCACGAGCTTCACTGCTCAACTGTTCCCTACTCTGAGCATCCACGAGTGCCTGGAGATGTGGGGCCAACAGGGTGAACTCGGTGCAACTGAGGCTGAGTGGCTTTGGCACCAGAAAACGACGAAATGATATTCAACGCTATACATAAAATGATAATCACAAGAAAAGAAAACAGGGCTTTCTTTATGTCGAACATCTATCGGCCACCGATTTAACAGATGTATGTTTACTTGTGCTTATTAAGAAATTAAGCAAAGTTAAGGTTGTTTACACTCTTAACAGTACCAGTCCACAAAAACTATATTATAGAACAAGCCCTTGAAAATCAGGTGAAAACTATATTCTGTGCTTATGACATATTACAGTAAGAGCCCAACTGATGTGGAGTTTTGGATACCGATACCGATCTTTGGGTGGATACATATGAGCTGATATATACATGATTTTGAATAAGGCAGTGATTTCTAAGATGTTGTTATCAAACTCTTAAGACAAAAACATGTAACTGAGGCTTTATATTTTACAGTTTAACCCCAAACTTATGAATAAAAAGAAAACACAAAGACCAATTATATAGAATTTGAATTGAAATGTGTGAAATGTGAACATAAAACTTTCCTGCATCATTTCTTCTGTAAAATAAACATTTTAAAATCGGTGCATCTGTGAACGGCTCATTTTGCTACATAACTAAATTGGTTGCGCTCCAATCAAACTTAAGTACAAAGCTTCAAAACTTAAACTAACACCGGCAGTACTTTATATACCTCTGTGTGCTCTGTTTGCTGCAGTCACTGATGCGCAGTATGTTAAGTATATAAGATGACAGGACACAGCCCTGAGGTGATCCAGTAAAAAGGGCACGACATATGGTGCCATTAACACTGACACACAGGATCTGTCTGTGGAGTAATTCAATATCCATCCAGCAAAACAAGGATCCATTTACTGGTTTAAATATGGGACTACGTGAATTTGGTTAAACGTGGCATTAAAAACTCCCCAGTAAAAGTGTTACCTACTTAATTCACCTCCCCATCATCTAATTTAAGTTTTTTAATCTCTTTATAAGCAGTGACGTACGATACAGAGTTATATAATCCTTATCACACGTTTGGGAATTAATGAAGACGTGTCAGCACGTTACCACGGGCAAAGTTCCACTGACATCTTAATAGAGAAACAGCATCTTCAGCCTGTGGTCATCAACAACGCAACCAAAGCCAGTGACTCATCACCAACTAATGTGCAGCGTCTCCAGTCCGTGCACAGTAAATGCTGAAATCTATTCAACCCAGAGCTGCAAAAAATTGGGAACATTAATGATTTAGAAACAAGACAAGGAAAAGCTTTCTTTTGTCTACATGCTGCTGCCCGGTTATTTTTAATGTAGGAATCACATCTCAGGATTTCTTGCATTAGGTGGAACCGACCACAGAGAATCTAATGAGTCACGGGATTAGTTTCCAGCATTTGGCAGGTGGTGGATTACAAAACCTTAGAAAGCACTTTTGCCTCAGTGATGGAAAAATACGAGGGAGGGTGCAGATTCAGAAATGGCCTGAAGTGACTCTGAGTTTGATTTAGCTCAGTGATAAACACACACCAGCGAGCGTAAGGCAGGAGAATACACTGGTGTGTTTCCTCTTTTTTATCAATGACTCACCTACAGATGGATTTAGTCCCAAAAAAACCCTCTGAGAAGAGCTCACGCCTCCCAACTGCCACCTACTGGCGCAAACAGATACAGTCCAGCCGTGATGTGGAGACACTGTGACATTATATAATCCATTAAGAAACAGTGATGTCATCTGTTTTTCAAATCAAGTTACACTCTAAGGCAACATTTCTGTGGCTTAATTGTAAAAAGGGCTAAGATTGGGATTATTGTGGAAACCGTATCAATACATTAAGTGACAAATAAATACACAATTCATTATTAAAGCACAGATCTTCTTCAGTTTCCATAGGAGCGTCTGACGGGCTGATGCACAGTTATCTCAGCGGCTTCACTCCAGGTCAACTCTAGAACACACTAGAAATTGGAAAGTAGAGTTAAGTTCAGCTGCAAGTATGTTCCCAACAAACTTAAACATTTATTTGAATCTTTTACAGAATAAATTCATTTTCACTATCATTAATATACAGCATTTTAAATAGCATACTGCCTCTGAGGAGTCAAATATATCTTTATCTTCCTCTTGCAGAGAAAATGGAAAAATGATTAAATGGCTTTTCTCACTAGTCTGTTTGAAATGAAGCAACTGAGCCCGAGCTCCTCCGCCACGGAAACGCAGACGGAGCAGTTGATCCTTCAGACAGAATAAAACAGCAGTTAACTAAATGTGCTCTCTGCATTTTCATTTCACTTTATTTGCCAAAAACACTAGAAGCGCCTGTATCCGAACGATGCACTTCGAGCATCACTGTCATGGGATTTGAATTGAATGACAAACTGCGGTTTACTTGATGTGGTGCCTCCAGATGAAGAGCTGTCAACGAGCTCATCTACCAAGATTAGGCTTCTTTTTAAAACGTCAAAATTGCACAAATTCAGTCACATTCAGAGAAATGTAACTTCTGAACTACAAAATGTGAGTTCTAACCCCTAGTTTGCCAGTAACGTACCAAGCCCTGTCCTGTCCACGTGTCAATGATTTCATCAAGGGAATGAAGCTCTCTCCGTCCCCCCCCTGGTCGACCCACCAGGGTTGCGAGCCCTCTCTGTAGCCTTGTTCTCCAGGTGCCTGTGGAGGACGACCTCTGCCTTCCTCTGGTTTGTGCTGATGTCGGGCGTCGCCATGATCTCCGTTATCCTCAGGTTGTTCTTGATGGCTTTAGAGGCCGTGGAGCGAGTCAAGTCAAACTCTGGACCCTCAGCGTTCCTGATACTAAATCACAAAAGGTTTTATCATGCACAGGAACCTATTGTTGTTCCTGGTTGTGTCTGTGTTATTTCTACATTGTGCAAATGGCCAGTTTAGCTCTTTTAGTGGCCGTGTATTGTGCCCAGCCACAGTCGCTGTCCGGTATCAACATCCTTTCACTTTAAGTCGAATATGAAGCAGTGATGTGTGTAAGTTGGAACTGCAGTGTCCCTGATCTTTCAAGAAACATCAGTATTAAAGGAAATCTGAGAATGTGATGATCAAGCCTGAGACTGTTACTGGAAGGTCACACTTCTATCATAGCTTTGTATGTAACACTTCTCATCTCTAGTCATGCTGATGAATTAATAAAAGTTAATCTTTAATTTCCTGCCCTCGCTCCCAATCCACACGTACCTCCTGTTACTTAACAAAGCATAAACCTCAGCTGCTCCTGGTTTACAGTGAATGGTTCCATCCACAACCTCCTTCGTCAAGTGCAAACTCTGCTTCTGTAAAGACTGGGATAGTTTTAATAGTTATCTGACTCAAAATAAGAACTTCCTGTAAAAGTTAATTAACCCTATTTAAAGATTTTTTTTAATGCAAATACATTTACCTGTAAAGTGAACATGAAACTGTATTAAACACCACATGGGGAAATTAATTAAAAGTACATATCAAAGGAGACATTTGTTTTCACCTCCTGATACTTTCGATCTTCTCATGTTCTCATCCTACCGGCTCTATCCGGCTCCAGTTCCTCTGCTTGGCAGAAAGTGATGAAGTGGTGGGGGTAATAACGAGAACATATCTCTGCCACAAGGTAACCACTGGAAAAATCCCTGGAAATACAAAAGGAGTGAAAACAGACGGAGTGTATTCAACATTTTGAACAATTGTCTGTCTCTGCAGCTTTGGAGAGCACTTGTTTTCTAAATATACTTCCTTGTTATACCTTGTTGAGCTATGTGCTTTACAAATAAAGTTGTATTATTGTTATTCATTAAACAAACACACGTTTAACTGGTTTTATGTTAGAAGGTATTTTAAATTAAAAGCTGTTTGCTATTAGATCTGTAAAATTGGTTGAAAAAATGCTGCTTCACCGTAGATAAACTAAACATCTCAGGCAAATAGCAGCCCAGCTCAGCCCTGAATGATGAAACCTCCAGGGTAATATGTCACCAGGACTTTCCAACCACACAAATCTCAGTTTGAACATATTGAGGTGAATGTCATGTTTGTATGTGTTCAATAAGAGCTCGTCTTTACCTGCACACATTCTTCAGATATACTGTAATGTCAGGTCGAGGCTCTGCAGCCACTTCTCTTGACACTCCTGTAGGTTTAGGACACTGTGCGAAAGACATGCTGCTGAACAAACCTACAGACTGATGTTGTGTTTGTCGAACAGTTACAAGATCATGATGGAGCCGCTCTAGAGTTTGACGCACGTACTTGACTGTTTTTGTTGATATTTCCATGGCAACAAGACACAACTTCCTGGTGCTGTTGCTGCACACACACACAACAATGACAGTTTACTGCCCCCCGGAGGAAGTAGGAGTTACACAAAATTTCAGATTCTAGAAATTCAGTAACTTATTTTTACGCTATTTAGCATTAAGAATAATTTTAAACAACTAATATATAATAAAAAACATATAACTCCTCCTGTAGGTAGCCTATAAGCTACTTTTCGCTTTTAAAATACTTTATAATATACTATATTAACTTGTACAGTAAATAGGGGGACTTAAAGTGAACTTTTTCCTAATAAGTAAATAAATAAAAAATATGAAATATAATTTTCAGTACAGACATGTTGTATTGTGATAATAAAACTGTGAATAGAAAAGATTATATATTATATATATATACTATATAAAAACTCAGCTCAATATTATGAAATCTTATTTCATACTGTTCCTTTAATTTGCTCTATATATTCTTGTCACATTTTAAGACTATTCAGCACTTTCCCAAATGTAGTTGTGCTATATAAATAAACTTTAACTTGACTTGACATGATTATTTAGTTCATAATGCCTCACAAGCATTATACTATATATATATTATATTATTATACTACACAGTTTTAGCTTCTGTCTCAGAGATGGAAACAAACACTTGCTGCTCCACCCACTCATATTTTCCAACTGAGACTTTCCAGTAACGTCAGCCTCCTCCAGTTGTCGCTACATAATAATCCAAGCTTAAACATGTCAAACTGTTTTTGTTGTTTATTGTTTTGTATTTTTAAATCTGTAATAGTCCTACGGCACATCTAATATTAAACCTCAGAAACTCAGCCCACACTTTGGCAAATGCACCAGGTTTCAAAACGATTTTAATGATCTAAAGGTGTGCAATGCAAAACTAGGACCACTCATTCATATATGTACAGTATAGATATATTTTGTGTCACAATAAGTTTTCAAAGTGCACCACTCTTGTAATACATATTCTAACAACACTACAAATCTGAAAAGCAAATAAAAGTCTGTTTATTAAAAATATTTTTAGTCCTAATTGATCTGGGGACGGCTGAGCCTGAGGGGCTATTTTAACAATACCCTGCTTCACATTCATCCAGGTCCAAACATCCACACATGGGAAGCAGACTAGTTCAACACAACTTGGTTCTGTCAGCTACTCTGCGGCAGCTCCGTGACTAATTTCAATAAATTGTTCGTACCACATTGGGTAGCAGCTAAAATTAAAGGTCGGAGGAGTTCATGGAGTTGACGTGCAGTTTGAGTCGAAAGGCGTCTTCTCATAAGTCCCATTAGGGGGCAGACATTTGGTTTGTTCGGCCTTTCACTTGTACTGCAGGTAGTTCCTGAGCCTGTTGGGCAGAGGCAGGTGGGAGAGAAGGTGGAGTCTGTCCCGGCCGACGCAGTTCCTGGTGCACTGACGACACAGTTGGCTCAGGAGTCGTGGTGTAGCTGTGAGGAGGAGGACATGAAAACACATTTAAGATGCTCGTAGGATTCATGCAGACTACGTTCAAAGTTGTACAATCAAACGTCCTGCTAACAAAACCGAGCCTCAAGTCGACTTGTACCTTCGTAGACGAGCAGGAAACCCTCTGTTATACTGCTGGGTGGAGCCATGTCCACCGGCCGCTGAAACTCTGTGTTCCGGGCGTTAATGTCGGCACCAAAGTCGAGCAGCAGCTTCACCGCCGCTGTGAAGTCTTTCTCTGCAGCTGCGTGTAGCGGTGAATCCAGGGATTTGCCTTTCTGTACATTGGCACCTAAATGGAGGATAAACTTGATTATCCCTCCCTGCCACTGTCCAATAAGAAAACTCCTACTGTAAACTAGCACTACTATGTCTTGTTCATTTTTAATTCAGGCATATGTTGGTGACTTTCCTTTCCTAATAAATGGCCAATGCATTTTTTTTATTCACCTGACTTCCCACAGCTCCACTAACCATTTCCCATTTTTCTCAGAAATTACTTTTGAACAGCCGTGGGAGAATTGAAGTGAACGGGTTACTTTCAATCAAAGGTCGGAAGCAATATGGGTTTTCGCAAATTGTTTGAGAAAGTGATCAATCAGCTTTGGGCTACGTGGGATTGATGTGTCGCTGCATACGTTACTCAAAATCCACTGTGTTTGAACCAATCTGTGTGTTTTTACAAGTGAAATCTCTTTATATAATCTCTAGGTGGAGTTTTCACTTACATATTACAACAAAACATAGTTGGTTAGTTTAGCTTTGAGGGCTTTGACAAATGATTTGACTTTACCTCTTATTTACACTGACTTACCCTATTTATTTGCTGATATAAATTTGTGTTTTATTGCTCTATTTTCTCCTCTCGTGTTCCACTGTTTTATTCTCACTGTGTCTGTTTGGTGATTTTTCATGAAACTGAAGCTGATTTATTCCTTAATATTCTAGTATAGAGGAAAGGTCTATTTGTGTATTTATTCCCTTGTCAGTGAACAGTAAATGTCCTTGTGTTTCTCTGTGTGTTCATCCAGGTTGTGTGCCTGACCGTATGGAAATATAAAGATCCACACTGTGCTGTGAGCCGACCTTCCCTCAGGAGTTTCCTGGCACACTCCAGCTCTTGGCAGACGCAGGCCGTATAGAGCGCCGTGCCCAGGTGAGGAATGTCCATGTCCACATCTGCCCCCCAAGTCACCAGAGCCTCCACACAACCGTAATGACCTGAAAGTAATGGAGCATGAAGACGAAAGGTAATGGCGGTCTACCTGGAATTTACTTTTAAAGCAGTGAGAGTTTGTTAAAAGAAGTTTAGTCGCACGGCAAGGGACATAAATACAAGTGGAATCGATTGAGTTGTAATGTAATTTCACTATATTGAACATCAGCAGCAAATACAGCACGTTTTGTATCACATAAAACTATCAAAAACCAAACTTCCTTGAAAGAATTGTACTTGGACTGTACTGTACATGAGTATGATTCAACAAAAATGTACTTGTTAGTTTGGCCCATGTCCCATCCACTAACATTGAGGAGGTGGGGTTTATGATATGTACTGCAGCCAGCCACCAGGGGTTGATAAAGACCCTTTAAATTTATATATAGTCTAGGCTTGTGGCTGATTTTCAACATATTTAAAAAGTCAATGGGGATATTATAGATAAGATAAGTGTATGAATTGTGTCATACATGCACAATATTTTGTAATCGTACCTTTGCTTGTGGCTTCATGGATGGGTGAGGGGTGGTACACCAGACTTTGGGGTTTTGCTCCATTTGCCATAAGAATTTCGGTGCATGCCACGCTGCCCACCGTGCAGGCGTTGAACAGAGGGGTGACTCCATCAATTGTCAAGGCGTTGACCTACAAACACATTTTCTGTTTATGTTATTCTTAGGCTTGGTTTAACCATGCAGGTTGACAAATAGCAACAGCCCGGGGGAACAGTTGAGGGGGAACAAAAAATCCTAATAGCTCTGCACAGCTGTAGATGGAGAGCGGCGCACCGCTCGTATGTCACCCCCCTGCCCAGATTTTCCCAGCCGTGAACATTACATTTGACCTGTGCGGTATAGCAACAATAAAGAGTCATGAGGTCAATTTGCGACTTACGTTTGCTCCTGCGTCGATGAGAGCTCTGGCACAAGTAACGTGGTTTCCGAGACAGGCCTCATGGAGGGGCGACACGCGGTCTATGGTCAGGACGTTCACACTGTGACCCTGGAAACACAGTCAAGCAGCCACACACGTTAAAGCGATTTAAGGGGCATTAACCTTTGTCACACTCTGTTGGTGAATCCATGGAATTGCAGAAAGATTGAAAGTCCTTTTAGAAAAACAGACCCATCCTCTTTAGTCATAGTTTCTCAGTCATTGACAAGCTGCAGTCCTGTTTCAACACTAGAGAATAATGGTCCAAAAAAAGCAGAGTTAATGAATCACCATGTCAAATAGTGCTATGATATCACTGCTTTGTCATGAGCTTCTCTGAGTTAAAGACCAATCATTGTCGAGGTTGTGGCTGGGATATTTATTAATGAACTGCCTTCATACACAACTATTTAAAGGTAAGGTTAAAAAGATGATAAATCAGATGTAAAAGATATTAACCCCAGATAACTGTATGGAAACCCCTGACCTTCATCGAAACCTCTGTCTGTCCGATTGACAAAATGCGTTAAACAAAATGAATCTCACAGGGAATAGCAACGACAGAGCCCACGTTGTACACATTAGGAGGATGCATACGACTCTCTCCTCGGATTGTATTCTCCTCACCTGCACGATGAGGGTCTTCAGGGCCAGGAGGCGGCCGTGACTTGCAGCATCGTGGAGGGGTGAGCGGTCTGCCCAGGAATCTGGGACAGGAAGGAGAATTCAGCGTTTGCTTCTGCTTATATTTGTCATCATTTACCTTGTGCTTCCATCCAGAACCATTGTAGCCACAGCACAAGAAGGGGAAGGTTATTTGCAGAAAATATAAAACCTGCAGCTTGAATCGTATAAGTGTTATATTAAAAACAACTGTTATGTCTTTGTAGAATTATTTTACTTTCACTGATATTTTTAGTCTACTTATCATGTCTCATGTCAGAATGTCTTTATTCTTTATTTCTTAACCTCACAAAATCTCTATCCTCTTGATATTTATATCGAATTCATATTCTACCCTTCTAGTCACGTTTTAACCTTCATCTTAAAGCCTTTTATGCATCGTGCAGAACATTATTATGTGCTTGAAAAGCCCTGATGCATTAATAAACTCAACACATTCACGTAGCAAATTGATATAAACTTGACAAATGGTCTGCGGACAGTTTGATGTCATTCGGGGGAAAATAAAAAAGAATTCTAATTTAGCAAACCTGAGTTAATGTCCAGAATAGCCGCCGACGCATTCCACACATTGTCATCATCATTAACCGCTTCAATCATAATTTATGGATCTTAATCAATCTGATGTTTTCTATTAAATTAACGCCATTTCATTCACGCAGCCCATTTTCCTTGACTGACGTTGATTTAAAATATGGGTATAAAGCAGCAGCTATAGAGTCATTAAACAGATTTCTTCGTACAAGGAAGGCCATATCTCCAGGACCATGACTAATACCCTAATCTCGGCTAATTAGTATTCCTCGGAGTTGGCCTCCTTTAAATTAAACATTTCCCTTTGAATGATAGCTACAGATTATGTTGTCGTCGCCCGTCTCCCGTCACCCAGAACGCGCCTCCCCGTCCAACCGCCTTGTCCCTGGGAATGTGCAGTGTTGTTTTGGTGTGCTGTGTGCGAGTGTGAGAGGGTGCACTGCATAGCTGGGAATGGAAACTAGGGCAGGATGGGGGAAGTGAGGGAGCGCGGGGGGGAGGTGGTGGTGGTGGGGCGGGGGGGTATCATGACTGGGTTCTATTAATACATGAGAGGAAAAAAAGAGCTGCCAGCCCACAGTGTCTTCATTTAATATTGAATGTACACTTCATGGTTTATAAGCGGCGATTAAGCTAATAAAAAGGAAACTGGGCTATCATTCATATCTACAGTGTATATTAATGTGAATACAATTAACGGCTTTTACACCAACTGGATTAGCAATGCCTATTTATTGCTCATTTGTAAACACAGAAATTGTGTGTGTGTGTGTGTGTGTGAGCAGGGAGCACTTTCATAACTTTTGTAGGAAACAACATTGATATTTTCTATGACCTTTTGTGCCTGAGGTTAAACATGTGTATTTTTGTACAGTGTACAGTTGCATTGTGGTTACACTTTCCACCAAATTACCCTCAAAGTCACAAATACATAGAAAAGATAAAAACTCCCCGGGGCTTTTTTCTGGGTTTCTGCGAGTACTCACTGTGCCGTTGACCATATTCATAGAACTCTGCTGATATCCTCGCCGCCTCTTTGCGGTTCCCACGGATAACGTAGAAGTATGTCAGCAAGTTGAGAGAAATCTTAACAAAGAGCTTGAAGCAGAACAGTGCCAGGATGCTGAGGTAAACATTGGACAACCGGGCCGCGAAGGGCTTGTTGGTGAGCTCCTCTGTTGGGTCGGACATTTCTTCTGGCACGTTTACAGGAGAGAGCGGGATCAGACGCTACACTCCAGAAAGCACAAGAGTAGCCTACTTTTTCCTCCCGGGGCACTGACTGGTCGGCCGGTCCTGACAAAGTACAGGCTGGATTAAAAAAATGCTTTGCAGCTGCTACTGTGCCTGAGAGCAACTACTGCAATGTTATTGTACAATGTGAGGGGGTGAGGTGGGGTCGGTGGTCACAAGTTACATTTCTGTCTCACACGACGCCTGTTTCAGCCACAAACGTGACATTAAATATGTGTTTTGGTAATTTTTAACCTATGATAGTGTTTGATTCTAGATAAATTCAAACAAAAATAAAAATAAGGAATTTTGCCTATACACTCATGAGAGTTTAATGTAATTCATGATACTTTATTTCTGAATAACTGAGATGAAAATAAATATCAAAAATGTATATTTGCAAAGATTTGAGCTAAATATTAATTCAATGCTGATGAATCAGATTTAAAAGTTTTAAAAAGGCATTTTGCATTGATTTTTAACTTATTTCACCACAAACAAAAAACATATTTTTTCCTGCAAAAATGAAGTGATATTCTACATCTGAAAAGTCAAAGGTCAACTTCCAAGTGACATCTGAACGTGTACTGCAAATGATTACGCTTGATATACAATGATATACAATAACTCCCTAAACTCATCTGTCATTTTCTTATGTACAAATACTTTAAACATTTACACACTTCTCCATTATGTTAAAAACTGGTTATTCTTATCAATAATGTAAATACTTAAAAAATAGGATGTTTAAGGATGAAACAGAGGATGTCACACCTTTTTAAGACCAAAAATTGTGATTTGTGAATATGGGCTATACAAATTAAAATGTATTGATTGAATAATAAAATGCAAACTATTTTAATTGTATTAGTCTGAAATTCCTGAGAGACCTTCAGGAGTCTTTCAAATCCTCCTTCCTGGGAAACTTTAAATTTCACTTTCTGTTTTCCAAGGAGGCGCCTGTGGATCTCTGCGCATGCGCCGAACCTCGTCCTGCTCTTCCGCAAACACCGAAACATCCTACCCCTCGAACCTTCGCGTGTTTCCACCTGACGCCTCTTCGTCAAATGAGGGTTCGTCAGGTGTTCGCGTGGGTCTCGGTCTGGGTCTGTTCGCTCGTCTCTCCTCTCTGTTGTCTGCGTGTTCGCTCGGATGCGACTCGGGACGCGTTGAATTCCTCCGCGGGGGAGTTCGAACACGTTCGGCGCCAGAGCGACGTCACCGGCGACGAGTTGAACCGACGTCGCGTGTTTTCCCAGGTGAGATTCGGAAAGACGCGAAGAAAAACTGTTAACGAGGTTTTTTAAACGCATCTTAAACGTACGTCACTGCCAGACCACGCCCCCTCACGTACATGATAACTGTATAGTGTTTGGTGGAAAACTTCAAATGTTCACAGATTCTGACATTGTAACTATTTTCCATTAAAAAGTTTAAAGTCATCAGAGGTGGAAAGTAACTGAGTAATTTACCCGAGTACTGTTGTCCAATACTATTAGTGGTGTACTTCTAATTATGCTACGTTAAATTGCATACAATTTACAATTTTTCAACACTACCTTGTTCTGACAACTTTAGCCAACTAGATTATGATTTTACATACAAGTGATTTGGATGGAGAGAAGTTAACAGAGTTAGGTTTATTATGATATCCCCCCCCCCAATATAAAACTGTCTTGTCTCAGATTTTTTCTTACATACAACTTGTGGCAGATGTTTTTTATTTGTAGAATTTGTAGAATATAATTATATCTTTTAAATGTTTTTAAACAGAAGCTAGGAGCCCTTTCCTCCGCCAACGCCCAATAACCCCCTATGAAACCACATTTAAAATTTAGTAGACTTGGATTTTTATGTGGATTTGCACCAAATTGCACAAACTCACAAATACCAGTCGCCTAAACATGCTGTATTTCATCAGGTTTCATGTTAATCCATCCAGTGAATTCTGCTAACAAATAGAAAACAAACTCTACATAAATGAATACAAACTAGCTCAAACAGACAAATGGTACTCATACATCAATCTATTGGTATTAACAGTCTAGCAATGCAATATATATACATAAACCAGTCAAGACATTTCTTATGAATAAGTACTTTTAATTCTAACAGCGCATCTTTCTGATTATTCTTCTGTTCATCTGTTAATCTCTGCCGTCCCCTTCTCATTATTCTTGTTTAAACTTATTTATATGTACTTATCTGCTGCTCCTCCTGTTGACTCTACTGCCCCTAATGTGTTATTTGTGTCATTGCAGGATGCTACAAAGCGACACGCGTACCTGAACTCGTTCTCCACCGCACCTCAGTCTGCAAAGTATGGCCTCAACCAGTTCTCTGACCTCTCGCAGGAGGAATTCAGAGGTAGACTTCAGTGTAATCACAGTAACACCGTTGTCATATTTTAAGTTTGCAGGATTGAATTAGGTGCATGTGCTGAATCTTTGTTTGTTACATCTACTGGATAGTTATAAAACAGCTGAAGGTGCTTTATCGGGTGATATATAGTTTCACTCATTTAGTCTCATCATCCTGGGGGACTTTGCTGAATCTGCAGAATTATTGTTTACATGTGTCTTTGTATCCTGGAATGACTTTGAACACTATCTGTTTTCCACAGATCTGTACCTGCGAGCGAGTGCCGACAGAGCCCCACACTTCTCTGGACTGAAGACAGAGGGGCTCCCTGCCAAGTTGGACTGGAGGGACAAAGCAGCAGTGGCCCCGGTCCAGAACCAGCAAGCAGTACGTTTTACACAGACAGATGATAGATAGACTCTTTACTGCTCATAGCAATGTATTCTAGGTAAACAGACCCAGTCGGGGCACGTTCAAACAAATGACTTCATTAAAAATGATTATAAATCACATCCATCCATTCTCCCCCTTTTGAAAGTTTTACTTGTGAACACCACAGACTGTTTATAAAGATGGACGACGTGTCTTAATTTCCTCGTCTTGAGCAAGAATGAAGCTAAATTATCATGGAATGGAGCACAGGCCATCTTGCACTTTTGACATAATTCAGAGCCAGAGTCTGAGCATCAGTGATCTGGATATGGAGTCAGGTATCAAGGTCACGCAGACATACGCTCGATCAATCACTTCTCAGTCTCAGCTATGAATTACGATATTTCACCCTGTTTTTGTAGCATGAAATAACTAATTAAAACCAAACTCAAAAGGTAAAATCAACACTTGTCATCAACACAATGACAAAAACTAGCTTATGGAATATTATAACGTGTCTTTTGACTTTTAAGTTTTTGTTGGATATCCCCATCTGCTAACATGGAGGAGGTGGGGTTCACGACCTACACTGCAGCCAGTCACGAGGGCCGATCCAGAAGATTTGGCTTCATTTTTAGGGAGCATCATGTCGTCGATCTTTATTTACAGTGTGTGGTGGACACATGCCGTCTCCTAAGTGACTAGAAACATCCAGGTGCCCTGTTGTCTTCATGTCCCCACATCGCTCAGTACGATCAGCTTCACAAAATCATAATTGGACATTTAGGGACAGCACAGGGAAACTCCCTCCCTTCACACAATGATGGTCAAACATGAAGTAATAGAAAGCGAGAGACAATTCTGGGCTAAGTGGGACTTTAGTAACAGTAAAGGAGGTGAAATGACAAACTAAGTCATTAGGTGTGAGTTTTGCTCAGCGAGCAGAATGGACCTGGGGACAAAAACAGGGAGCGCGTTAGTAAGATGGAGTTGCTGCCCGTCCTCGCAGGTTCACGTTCTGCTCTTTTTGTCCTTTATCTCCTTACTCGGTTAATTTGCCGTCGGGGAGGATAGTTTCTCTGTAAAACTGTTTGTCCTCAGGGATAGACAGGGATAGCCCATATAGCGAAAAAGCCAAAGTGATAACATATATTTTACTCTCTTGAATTCAGGTTAGGCTCAGCACTCCAGAGAGCTGCTGCCTGCACATGACCACACTCACCTACCAGCTTCCTCTCCTGCTGTTTTCCTACACAGATTTTTTTTAACTCATTCTCCCTGTGAAGCTACCTGGGCTAAGATTCCCCTAAAGACCGAAATATGTAGAGACAAGATGTAAAAAAAAAACAATACTAATTTTAAATTAACCTTTTATTTAACGAGGAAAAGCCCCATTGAGATTAACAATCTCTTTTTTCAAGGGAGTCCTCGTCAGCAATAAACTCACAAGCTGCAACCTAAAACATCCACATCCCAGCGATCCCATTTCCTGGTCTTTCGAAATGGATTTAAAATCATTCAATGATTTTTAAATCACGTAGTTTTAATACTTGTTTGTGAAATATTGCAGTCTGATGGGGCTGAGTATCTAAACGTCGTTTTTCCAATCTCTGTACGCACGTCTGTCGATACAATCCAATACACTGTGATGTACGAGCAGAGATAGGACGGAAGCAGCAATGCACAAAGCCACGAGACATCTCGTCAATGCTTCCTGATTGAGTTTTCCCTTCTCGTGATTACGACTCAAGTGCTTTTAAACATCTTCAAGGAGAGAGAAAATAGTACTAATATTTTGTGTACTCGACAGATTCTGGTATCGGTATTGATTTTCGACTTGGAACCATATTGAGCTACAAAATATTGTATTTTTACAAAGAGAGGATCTCATCACAGTTATGGGAATTTACGCTGAGCTGAGCAAGTAAACAGAACTTAGTGGGAGGCTGGGGGATGAGAAAAAAAATGCACTGGATGTTTTCCACTGGTTTCAGGAAAAAAAAAAGAAGTGTTTTAATCTCCATCAGACATGAAGAACAGTTTTTCTGTCAAAATATCTCAAATAATCCTCAGCTTTAAAGCTTAAGTACATTAACTGAAGCAGAAATAATGATTTTTCTTCATGTCAGTTTACCTGAGGCGTTTCTGTCAGTAGATGGCAGCAGAAAACAATTAGTCACAGTTGACTCAGGCTGGTCAGGATCATTTCACCTCGTCCTGTGTACGACATCCACACTAGTACAGATCATATCAATCAATCCTCGATCCAATTTGATCTGTGTTAGGCCATACTCACAAATCACAATTTGCCTCTTAGGGCTTAACAAGGTGCGGCCTCCTCTGTTCTTAACACTCCACTCACAAAGAGTGAGGAAAAAAAAAAACACAAGTGAGGGATCCCTCTATTACATACAATACAATTAAATGAGTAAAGATAGTGCCTAACATAATGGTGAAAGTATATATATATATATAACATTTTTGATCAAAAGTTTTTATTTCCAAACATATTGTGATCTGGAACAAATCTTTCAAATGTATCTAGTGTTTCTACCCACAATCCAAACTCTTTTTGAAAATTCATCTAAATGTTGTGCTGGCCTAAGAAACACTTTAAATACACAGGAGTGATTTATCCAGTAAAGTTGAAAAGATCTGAGACCAGAATTCAAATGAAGGTTTCCTTTAGCAAAACACGGAAACTTTAATTTTGATCTTCGCCGTGTTCTGTTTCTAATTACTATAACTTTTGCCTTTGCAGTGTGGGAGTTGTTGGGCTTTCAGCGTGGTGGGAGCCATGCAGTCCGCCCACGCCATTGAAGGCTCGCAGCTGGAGCAGCTCAGCGTACAACAGGTTCTGGACTGCTCCTTCAAAAACGAGGGATGCAGCGGAGGCTCCCCGCTCAGGGCTCTGAACTGGTTAACACAGGTACATGGTGCGACGTATATCACACGAAACAGATACAGTGCAGAGTTAGAATGACCCTCCCAGTACTTCACATACTCCAGTAAAGGAGAAGCAGATATACCAGAGATTTTTATATTTTTTTTAAATAAGGAATTTCTGTCATTAATTTGAATTAGTGCGATATGTAGTGGCAGCAGGCAAAGCGAGATCGCTGCTCTACATTCATAACATTGATAAATAAGGAAAGTGCCTGTGCCCGGATCTGTCACAAACAAGATGGATGAATATTTTGTATTCAGATAACACACTTGCTGAGATGGACTATTTTCTTTTTTCTTTCTAGAGCCGGGTGAAACTGGTGCCTCAGTCCGAGTATCCCTACAAAGCCAAGACGGGAATCTGCCATTTTTTCTCCCAGTCACATGACGGCGTTGCTGTGAAGAACTTTACTGCACATGACTTTGGGTAAAATACACGTTTTGCAAGTTGTCCGTGAGCAATAAAGTCACAAGTAGGGTTTTTCATAACGAACCAAGGACAGAGAGGGACAGAAGGGGATTGGTCCTGCCTGGTGACACACCACAGTGTTTACTGTGTCAAGGATATCTCAGTAGCACAGAGGTTCTTGACCTTGGGCCGGTTATTTCGGCCCAGAGGTAACCTGGGGGTAAAGCCAATTCAGATCATCTTCATTCAGCATGAATTGATCCGGACTGTGACTCTCACTCATAGTTCACATCAGCGTCCTCTGTTAGAGACAATGTCGGATTTATTTCTTCCGTAAAAGTTACAGATGTAGATTTTTATTTGTTAAATTTGTATATAATAATATTTTAAAACATAAACTAGAATGGCACTCAGAAGAGTGCAGTCTTTCCGCCAATGGCTGAAAGTCCCCTTATTAAATCACATTTAAATTCACTAGATCCGTATTATTTGATCTGCACCGAATTACACTCACTCAAATATCAGCCCACTAAACATGCCTGACATGCCGACATTCTTCATCAAGATTCTTGAATTATTTTCTGAAAAAGAAGAAAAATTTGTAGTAATGAAACTGAAAAGAAAATCCTTGATCTGCCCCCTGATCTGGATGCTCATACAAATTGAATGGGTTCTTCCTTCCACCAAGTTCCGTGGTCCATCTCGTAGCTTTTGCATAATCCTGTTTAACAAACGCTCGCAGATGAAGATATAACCACCAATGGCAGAGGTCATTGTTGTTAAAGATGCAGCCATTACCAAAGCTAGTTAAATTCCATGGTTCTCCTAAGATCAGAGTGCAGGGTCAATGAGTATGTTGGAATTTGACACTTCTCAGGGGTCATGGCGAATTCTTAACCTCGTGATAAAGGTTTATTGCTGCAAAGCAAAAGAAAAGAGAGAATGTGCAATAGTTGGTTAGAAACTGCTACAGGGATTTTAATAATGAGAGAAAGTAGAGGAGGAAGAGATGAGAAATGGTAAAACGGTGCAGCCTTGTGAAATGTTGAACTTAACACCAACTTATCCATGACGGGAAGTGTGTAGACGAATAGATTTTCAAGCCCCTGACTGTAAGATATATATTTTACATGATAATACCTCCAGATGCTGTGTAATCGCAGGTCCACACACGACACCACCACAGCCCAGTTTTCTTATTCTGTTATCCAGTGGTCAGGAGGAGGCCATGAAGGGTCAGCTGCTGGAGCACGGCCCTCTGGCGGCCGTCGTGGACGCTGTCAGCTGGCAGGATTACCAGGGAGGAATCATCCAGCACCACTGCTCCAGCCAACGGTCTAACCATGCCGTTCTGCTGGTTGGATACGACACGACTGGTACACATCGCCACCACACCACTGGCATGAGAGAGAATCGTAATTCAAGAACAAATGGGGATTTTTACATTTTCCAGGAGATGATACTCGCCTTTTTTTTTCAGGTCAAGAAAGTTTAGAAACTGCAGGGCCTGCGAAAGTAGATTTAGAGTAAATGCACCGGCAAGATTTTTAGGTAAAGACATGTACACCAACTTAATCAGCTCTAATCACAAGTGCCTGCTACTGCAACCGAGCCGAATCTCTCCCCCCCCCCCCCCCCCCCAATTAGTTGCTAAAACAATAGGAGATGGAGATAAGAATATATTTTAACAAGCTCTTTAGCTACTGATTGAGTCTTAAAGTTCTAAATGTGTTATAAGGAAGTAGGTGTCTAATTGCAGGGTGTGAATTAGTTTCACGTCTCCAGCAAAAAGTGAATGTGTCTTACTTCATGTTGAAGTTTTTATTCAGTTGTGTTAAAGATATCAGCCCTCATTTCTAGATAATCGTTGAAAGAGCAAGGAATTAATATCTCACCCCTATTGGGGAGATATCTCAGAAAACGAGATTATTAATAAAGGTTCTCGTTGTAGATTTAACATGTTAAGCATTTTAGTACTTTACCTTCCTGTTGGGCCCCAATGTACACAGTGATGGGAGAGTGGCGTGGTCGGTGAACGTGTGTGTGTGTGTAGCTCTTGACGTCACGTTCTCAGATTTCTCTGTATAGAAGCTCTTATTATTTAAATGGTTTTAACTCTGCGTCGAGTTTAAGAGACAAAGCGTCCGTGTGAAATTATTTAAAAAGGTTAATAGGCAGTTTTGTAATCAATACGTGTTCTCAGCCTTCTCACCGTTTTTTCTCTCTTGACATTCTTGACACACGGCGGTATTTTATATTTTTCGCCATCAATTATTTCACACACCCGCTTGTGTTTGTGGGCTATTACACAAGGATATGAGTGATTATGTAACGGTTCAAAGTGGCCACAGCTACACACACACACACACACACACACACACACACACACACACACACACACACACACACTCAGTGCTCCTTTATCCTGTAAATAATTCATTTTTGAAATGCGTGTTGTCTGTCTT
Organism: Reinhardtius hippoglossoides; assembly: GCA_006182925.3. Taxonomy (NCBI): domain Eukaryota; kingdom Metazoa; phylum Chordata; class Actinopteri; order Pleuronectiformes; family Pleuronectidae; genus Reinhardtius; species Reinhardtius hippoglossoides. The sequence goes on from CM031676.1 coordinate 22,426,734, forward strand.
AGGGGATATTCCATACTGGATCGTGCAGAACTCCTGGGGACCCACATGGGGGAATGAGGGTTATGTTTATATAAAAATCGGTGACAACGTCTGCGGTATGATCTTTGGCTCTTTTCATTCTCCGCTCATATCTCCTCTTACTTTGGTGCATGATTGTCACTGTCCCCTCAGAGATTAATACAGATTTCTTTCTTTTTTTTTATCATCCCAGGTATTGCAGATTCGGTGGCAGCTGTTTTTCTTTAACAACATTATGTATATTTTTGTCTGCGTTGTTATACGTGTCGTGTGTGTGTGTGTGTGTGTGTGTGTGTGTGTGTGTGTGTGTGTGTGTGTGTGTGTCTCTCCACATGTCCACTCGTGCCAAAAAACGAAAATCAGTCATCTGCCTTCAAAATGTCATTTTAAATAATGTTTCTCTTTATTGAAATGTCACCATCTTGCATCGGTAAAACAAAATAAATCACTTCATACGTTGATAAATGTTGGATGATAACTGAGCGATTAAGACACTCACACTGTAAAACCGACAACAAGATGCACTGTACAAAAATGTGTATCTTAAATACATAAGGTTATACAAGTCATGGGTAATATAATAATAATCAATTAAGATATACAGAGATCATTTGATCATTGCATAAATACATAGCATCAGTCAACACCATATAGAATACTATACAAAGCTCATTTATAACAGCTACATTATTGACATTATGTACAGATTTCAATGGTTTTGTTCTATTGTAGATCTTGACGTTGATTGTTTATGCAGAGGTTTCCACCCGAGTCATGTCTGAGTGTTCAGAAATAACTTGCTCTCCGACACCGTCCTCATGCTTTGTTATGTAAAAAAAGAAAAAAGTCTTCATCGCCTCCAGTTTGATCAGCTCTCTCGCCGATCCATTCACTGTCAGGTGAGTCACAGTGAATTTGCATAATGTTATTGAGAAAACATCTAAGCGAATCATATCAAGGAGCCATCTGCTGTACTCGTGACTCGTGACCGGTCAGGATCACAGATTGGTGCCAAAAACTGTTTACTCTGGCTGTTTGATTTAATCAGGGTCAGACGCCCGAAGCAGCTAATGAACTCATAATTTACTTTTTTTGTATCTATCTTTTTAACGTTACTTTGGATGTGCTGTTAGTGTCGTAGGGAAAAACAATGAGTTTCTGCCTTTGCTTGCTAAACAATGAAATGGACACGTTTCTGTACTTCCTGGAAAACCAGCAGTGATAAAACTTTGAGTTGTCCCTCCTTGTCTTAAGTCCCCCTTCAGCATCCTGTGTCAACTAGGAAAAACATCAATTTGAAACTCAAGATGCCATGTCTGTAACTGTCATACATAATCCTAGAGGTAAGATATTAAGACTGTCCTAATTAATTCCTTAAAAAATGCACTCTCAGGTGCACCAACCTGATGTGTAGCTCATTAGACTGCAGCATTATGTTCCCTAGCATCGTAATGTGTTCATCTGCATGGCTTGTTGACCACCTATCCACCTACGCACCTGCCGTTAACACTTTTCAGCTCAGCGAGGCCGGATTTACAGTTAAAGAAAAAGAAGCCAGGACAGATGAGCGAGCTGCCCCCCCCCCCCCCCACCCACACCACCCTCTAGTCGGAGTCCTCACTGCTGCAGTAGGAGCTGTCGCAGCACTCGGCCATGTACAGGAAGGTGTGCACATTGGGATTCAGCTTGGGCACCCAGTGGCGCGGCACCAGGAACGTTGCCAGGTTGAACAGATCCACAAACACTTTGTAGCGGTCGCTAAAGGTAAAGAAAATACATCATAAATTAAACATGGAACTCGCAGTATGATCGAGCATCTGTTAGAAATGATTGCTGCTAAAAATGCTTAAAGTTTGAATACAGTTTGTGCGTGTCTGGATGAAATGACCATATGGCAGGTAATTTAGATAAGCGCGGAGTGTCAGTATCCTGTCCTCATCTAAATTAACTCTGAAGTGTTTGAGATACTTGTGATGTAAAGTGTTTAATCAGTCGGCTTAAGTTTATAGCACACAATACCTGACAGTGGATCTCAGGTAGTGGTAGCCGGAGGAGCCCCCCGTGCCGGCTTTGCTGCCAATCATACGATGCACCATGCATACGTGATTGTCTGGAAACAGAAGATAAAAACATATCGTTTGTGATGTGTGCAATGTTTGTGGCTGTGGGTGTTTTCATCCGAGCCGTAAATTGTTTGGACATAAGAGAGAGACGTGGATCGATAAGAAGTGATGTCGTGGGACTAGTGTTGCCGGGCTGATCAGCAGGCGTGGAGGAGATGTTATGAGAATCTTCTGGCTTCGAGGTCGTGAACTAACTTTAGTTCTGTAAACTCCCCTGTAAACCTCTGGCCCCCTGTAAAGATGAATCTCCCCCACCATCCCCCCCCCCCCACATTGTTTCTGTTCTGGTTCACTGGTGAGTGCCGACAGCAACTGACAGATTCACAGCAGCACTTACATCTCCATTTTGTCATTAACGTGTCAATATCCATGAGGGATGTGAGCAGCTGGAAAGGAACCTGGAACCTCGGCTCCTCCCTGAAAGGTAAAGAGAAGGTTTTGAGGATTTTGAGGATTCATTTTTCTTACAAATTATAGCGATGCATGAATATGTGTCCTTTTGGTGTTGATGGCAGTTGTAAAAATAACCTATTCAATACCCTGCAATTGGATTAACAACGTAAAACCCTGGAGTTTCACATTAATTATCACTTTTTAGTGGCTGTCATGACTCTGTTGAGTCTCACAAAGCCTTAATGAGCGTGACGGTACATTCTCGCCGCACAGGTCTTAAATACCTGGTTCTGAAAAGAGCTGGTTACCACACCTTTCGGTAAAACTGACAAAAACCCTGTGATGCCTCAGCACAGAGGGTTTAATTTCTTGTGCAGAAGCTTATAACTATGAATCTGAAGCAGGTATAACACGAATGCAGTGTGTCGACACGTTCACGAGACAATTAAAGGTGAAGAAATTAGCGCGTGAAAACCACAAACCTGTAGAAGTTGATCATCAGGGCGCCTTGCAGAGCCTTGTAAGAGATCCGCCTCTCACCTGGAGTGAAAAATGGAATTATGAGTCAATTAATTGTCTGTAATTGTCTGTGTTTTATGAGTTCGATTCATTTTGCAGATTTTTAATTGGCTCTCACCTTTGCTGACGAGATGATCGTGTCGCTTTTCATCAAACAGCGAAGTAAAGAGCTCTTTCTGTTTGACCAGCTCCACCATCATTTCCTCCTTCTCCTCAGAATCTGCCATTTTCTGTTTCCCCACCCAAAAACATGAATAAAAATAAAATATCTTGTCAATCATCTCTTCACTCCGGGAAAAAGCTAATAAAAATATATTTTGTATTTTCTTCTGAAAGCTAGAGTCATCTCCTACCGTGATTTTCTCCTTCTCTCTCTTCAGCCCATCAAATATATTGATTTCCAGCCTTTCCCAGAAATTGAACCCATCCACCTCCAAGCCCGGAGTTCTCTCCAGCCACTCCTGGGAAGAACAGGCCAAAGGTTGTTATCACATTTCTACACCAGTGAACTCCCAGATGAGCTTTATCCAGAGAATCATAGTACAGAATCAATACATGTTGAAAAGAATAAACACAGATTTACATCGTAATAAGATGACTTGCTTCAATCTACTAAACCTCAGAATTCATGATTTTATGCAGGTGTTGGTGCAGATGTACCTCGACCAGCTTTAAGAGTGTGGGCTCCCTCTCGCTGGCCAGCAGCATCTCACTCTCACGACCCTTGAAGTTGTCCCTGTAATGGCGTCTGTTGTATGGAACCCTCAGGTTGTCCGGGACCCCGGTTTTGTTTTCCAGGAGCCGAAACTGAAGGCTCTGGAAGCCCGAGGCTGGTGTCAGGTATTCCCTGCACACGAGCGCAAACACACAGACGTGAGCATGCGTGCACACAGCCCAGACAGTGAGTACTGTACATCTCATACATTTTTTAGAGCTGAAGCAGAGATGCCCGGAAGTTATTTGTACACTCACCTGAAGTCAAAGAAGTCCAAGGCTGTCATTGTCTCCAAAACAGCAAACTGGTCGACCAGCAGCCGGAATATCATCACGATCCTGTGGATGCGAGTGTTGACTTTGAGCATGTTGCGTTCGTCCCGGACCTTGAGGAGAAGTGAAATGTGTCAGGAAATAATTAATTATCGTCGCCAATCTTGTAAGTACATATCCTGACACAGGGAGAAAAAAAAAGAAAATCTCATTACTGAAATAATTAGTGTCTGACTTTTGGCATTGCTCTAATTTCAATTTAGAGCATCAGCCGGAGTGATGAGCAAAATCTCTTTCTCCTCGAACGAACTCCAAAGCCCGAAAGACTTGAATAATTCTCATTGAATATAACTTGAGAGAGGTGCAGCGAGATCTGACTACCACAGGGTTTCTCCTCTCTGATGAGTATGTTCTCCTCAGTTCACTTAAGTTCTTCTGCTTCATGTTTACAGTGTTCAGTTTCGATACTGACAACTAAAACATGCACATTTAAAATGTTCTTTCCTTTTTCCTATTACTTAAAAACCAGGAAATATATGTCTGTATTTCATAAAAAAACGTGACTTACGTGTCCGCTGATGAAGATCTCTCGCACTGAATCAAGTTCAAACAAAATCTGTTTGAACCACAGTTCATAGGCTGGAATACAAAACATAAACACGGTTTATTCATCATAAATATTTAAGTGTACATATTACAGATGAATACGTCAGTGAGCAGCCAAGGTGAAATTGAGCCACGTCACAATTAAGTTTATTTCCAGTTTTTTCGACTAATCCCTCATAAATCTGCTTCTTGGTTATCACTTCATTTAATTTGCATTTGTTTATGTACTTTTTTTCCAATTCCAGAAGAGCTATTTCTACATTTTTAAGATTCAAAGTCACACATTTTCAGATTCTTCACTGCAAAAATGTTGAATTACTCCCAACAGAAACTTTAAAGACGAACTACATGATTAAGAAAAACAATTTATTTCTGTGAGCTTTAGAAAAACCTGCTCTTAACCCCCCGGAGCTCTTTTTACCTTGATGGGTGACGATGAAGAGGTGCTCATCGTGGATCTTATTTCCCTTCACTTCACTCTGCAGCACCTGGGCCGTGACTATTTTGTCGAGCTGCGCGATGGAAAGAAAGAAACCATTTGACGTTTAAAAACTCAAATTTTCAAAACAAATGCAAATTCCAGCACTTGTCTTTTATTATAAAAATCCAGGCACATGTGGTCGCCGGTGTTTTCTACCTGCAGGTAGTCCCCATAGATGATTCCTCCTTTGCTGGCCTTGTTCACGCCTGCCTGAGCGGCTTCCTCCTCGTCCTCATTCGGGGACTTCTTTTTGAATAACCTGCAATGCGAAGACAGTTGGTTATTTGTTCTCTTTTTTTTCTGGATTAAAGTAACGCAAACTAAATCGAGTTCCATCAGAGCTCTGGTTTTTAAAGTGCAGAATCAAAGTGAACGTACAAATGCCTCTTCTCAAAGTACGGACATCCAGTCATGACTCGTCAGTAAAGATGCTTTCTTCTTCCTCGGATAATATTTACTAAAACTGTCTTCAACGCGAGGCAGATCTTTAACACGCACCGTGTCCAATCGCTCACGAGGAAACAATCACCATCCGGCCCGCCTCTATTTGCTCCATGTTTACCTTGAACCGGGACCACCTTCTGGACTTTGTTTGACATGCTAAAAGAACGGTCATGAGATCCTTTTCGAATAACAAAATGCAAAACAACAATATACCAAATACAGTTCTAAAATAAATTCATTATTGTTGAAGCCTTTTTATCTAAAAGAACAAATAGCTATTCAGGATACATGTCTGTGTGAGGTGTTTTTGATTTTACCACAAAAGCTTTATACAATAAATATAATTTTAGATAGATGAAGAATTATATGAAAAATTGTAGGAAGCAGGTCATAAGACGTTTGATTGAAACACCTGCTTATTGCAATGCAACGTTCTCAGGAGGAAGAAAAAAATCAGTTCAAATTGTTTTTGTGGTAGTATAATGACATTTTTAATTAAAATTCTATTTTGACAATCTTTACCTGGAGATTAAGCATCAACACTGAGTCATAAATGCAAATAGAAATATTTCTGTATTAACTAGAGCCTGAACGATCAGTTTAACGCAGACACCGTTATTCGCATTTTAACCAATGTATGATGGTACATAGAGTTTTCATTTGATCATAAAAATATGATGAAATAAACTGACAATTGAAAGTCGCACACACACACATAACTGCATAAGTAGGCAATACTGTTACCAGAACTAGAACATACATTTGATTGTTTAGGAACTAGCTGACCCATATATTAAATGATCTATGGGATCTTTAAAGTGTGACTTCAGGAAAGCAGATGTTATATATAGTTCCTCAACAATCAAATGTATTTTCTAGTTCTGGAGACAGTGTTGCCTACTTACACGTCTCACATCTGTGGTGTCTGTGGGATTGGAACCTTTGACCTTCGCCAAGCTCTCGCACTTCCCCAAACACGACAGCCAGCTGCACTAGTGGAGAACAGGTTGGGCTGTAATGGCCTCCTCCGAACTGCACCATCATGTTCCCTGGGAATCATTGATGTCACTTCGGTATCGGTCCTTGGACTCGTATGTAAATATTTGCAATTTGGTTAATATTTTATTTCCCCCCAGTGAACATTGCTGGAGATGTGTTGTTCTGGGTTATTGTGAAAGTGTGCATGTGGAGCATCCCCCCACATGTTCTTAGAGAAAGTGCCCTGTGCTTTTTGTTTGTTTTGTGTCTGGAGAATGTTTTCATTCCGCTCAGTCTCACGCAGTTCAGCGGTAATGTTTGTGTTTTCATTGACACATCTCCAGATTAGTTGAAAATAATCGTGGGGCTCGTCCCCGCCCACCATCCGGAACCACGCCACAACGCAATGTCAATCACAACACGCAAATTCTCTTTGAACAACCGTTAACCCAGTTTTCACGAGGGTAAGACTAAAGAATCCACAATCCTCTCTCTCTCTCTCTCTCTCTCTCTCTCTCACTCCCCTCTCTCGCTAAATCTCACCAAGATCATTAGCTCACTTGTTTTCCACCCACAATCTTTATAGACTTTTCAAGTAGAGTCCCAACAGCCTGTGAAACTGTCCTCAGAAGATCAGAGGGATGATAACAAGCAGCTATTTCTGGATTGGGACAAGCCTCGTGAATATAAGGCAGCAGACTGAGCAAGAAACCAAGAACCAAATTCTTTGTTCTTGTTCTCATTTAGCCAGAACGAAGGAGGGTAGATACAGTAGGATGAGACGCTGGAGGCGAGCCGGGTCGTCGGTGTGAAACTTTGAAGCGTTGACGGGGGCCTGTCCGTCCCACTGATAGGAGCCATGTGTCGTTATGTAACATCGGCCAGGTCGGAATGAGACGCTGGTTGAAATGAAAGCAGGAACGTGGCCTGTTCTTGTCTCGCCGCCATGTAAATTCTCCAGTGAAAGTTAAACTGCTTTTCTCTGTCTAAGCTTCTAGTCCTTGAACTCCTTGGACATTTAGAGGAGCTTCAGCAATACATGTAACTGTTGAACACGTGTCAGAAAAACAACAGAGAAATTATTATTTGTATAAAATACTTCACCGTACTACGACTATTTCTATTATAACTGTAAATGCTGTAATAATTCACAGCTTAGAATAATTGTTTTGATCATTGACTGCATATAAAGATGGACGACATGACAGCCAAAGCATATAAATCGCCCCCTGGTGGCTGCTTGCAGTATCTGTCATAAACCCAGCCTCCTCCGTGTTAATGGATGGGACATTGACCAAACTGAAGAATCAAAACTACGTGTCTAATTAATATATTTTTTTAAAGCTTCATTTCTGAATAGTGGGCGAAAGTGGAAACGTGTCGTCCATCTTTATAAACAGTTTATTATCCTGTCATGACCTTTGATACAACCCCCATCCTCACGGGATCATTAGAAGATATCCAGATAAAAATAGAGATCTGATTTAATATTATAAGACATTTAAAAATATGTTGACTTTACTTATTATTGTGGATAATAGACTTTTGAAAAATGTCTTATAATAACTGTGAAAGTATAATGACAATAAAGTTGAGTGCAGTTGAATTAAACAGATAACAGGCAATTAGATTAGATGGGGACTTTTTTTTAATGTTTAATCAATAGTCATTAACATACAGGTTCACCTTTCATCTATATTATATAAACATTAGGGTGACTTATGCATTTTGGTCACTAAAGGTTACAGTAAATTAACAATGACACTTTATCTTGTATGAATATTAGTTGCTGCCGCATGATGCTATAATAACTTCACATTAAATTGAGATGTAGTATAAGTGGTAGTCATTACTGTAGATAATTCTTATATTAGAGGGTTTTATCAATCTAATGATCGTCTAATGACCGTCCAGATCACAAGATTGTGACTTTTCAAAGCTCAGAATTAAAGATTTTCATGCTGAGATTTAAAGAGAAATCAGTGTCAGGAGGGAAAATCCTGTTCGCCTGCAGTTCACACATTCTCCCTTGAGAAAACTTGTTTGATTCTCGATTTTGTCTGTATGCAGAGAGAAATACTTTTCTTTTTCTAACGCTAACCTGTATCAATTTTGTATTGTACTGAACGGAAGGCAGAATTTGATAAGGCAGTTAACTCAAGGGTGCATCTGTGTGTGTGTGTGCTACGATGAAAACTGACCTTTCCATTGTTTATTTTCTTTTAATGTATTTACGCAAACCCATTACTTTCAGAAATGTAATATAGGACAACAGGCACATTCCTTTGTGAGTTGTGTATGGCTTGTTGAGATTTTTAGTTGTTTTATTCCATCTACAATTTGTGACGAAAGTTAAATAATCCCTGAACTAAATCCATACTGTAAAAACTATTGAATATGACATTTGTCACATTTATTTTCATTTACCTACAGGTCCTGTTGGTTGTTTTTGAGGCGAGAAGTTCCACCTTTTATCTGCTAAAGGTGAGAAAACGCAGGAAGAGTGCGAGTGAAATGTAACAGCATTGGTTGTCAGGAAAAGTAGGTCTTGTAAAACTCACGGAGGAACGTGTTTTACAAATTAACATCCATGTTCACCGTCAGAGGAGGGGAATGTAAAGGAAGATTTAAAATGCGTGAAGCCGTTAGAAAAGCAAACAACTGCACACTGGTGTTTTATTTACCATCAGCTCATTAGAGCAGCTCAGTCTGCCCGGCTGATGCACTTGATCATGCATTTCTAATATCACATTAATAATTTCTGCATCACCACTATAAATTCAACTTCACTTTAGATTTAGTGCATGGGTTTTTCTTACTCGCAGCTTTACGTCATTTGATTTTAATTGAGTTTGAGCGGGGGGGGGGGGGGGGGGGGACCTTCTTAAAATATTCAAACTCAAGGCCAAGCTCGCTTCAGGAATCCCAACATCCACCAGGTTTCAACTCGCATGGGAGCGAGAGTTATAGTTATAGATGCGGATCCATTTCAGTAAACATCATTCTGATACAAAGTCACTGTGCTGCACAAAAGTCAAAATCATCGACCTGAATGAACTCAAGTTGTGTAACTGTCAAACTCGAGCGCACGATGAATAGCTTGTCTGACTGTGGTTCCGTATAGATCACAAAAAAAACATTTCATATCTGGTCGTGTTATTCCATATGTCGACCTCTGCGTTACATACATAAATCGAGGCTTGACTGAATTATGAAACGCGCCTCATTTCTTTCCCCCCGTTGCTCTGATGTAGTTATTGCACGATGCTTTTAGGCCTTTGATGTTACTGCGAAGTCGTGCCATCTCTTCCACGAGCCTTTGAAGTTGGTCTAGTTGCACTGCGTAGTGAGAGGCCGCTCTGGCAGTGCCTACTGTGGTCACAGTGTGATACTGCAGCCGCACCGTTGATCATTTTCATATAACCGGTTTATCTATTCCATTTGATGTCTCTTTAAATTAACCTGCAGTATCTAAAAGTGGAGCACTTTTGGTCTTTCCTCCCCCCCCCCTCAACCCTCTGGCTCACTAATCATTGTTGTTTGACTGGATTATTTGAAGCTGGGGCTCAAAGCAACAATATATTTCTCTGGCCTCATGCAGAACCGGGATAAGTGTGCTGCTACCATGACGTATGTAGATAAACAGTCGGCCGTGGCGTCTCTGTGAACTATGCTCTTTGTACCACTAGGGAGCAACAAAGCACTTTTAAGAGAATGAAAGGTTTGAATGCTTCATGTTTGACAGAGCTGAGATTGTGTTTGAAGATTTTCCAGCAGGGGTTTGAAACTCTTTGTATGGGTGTATCGGAGAGGTTGGTGGGGGGGGGGAATGTATAAGTTCAATGTAATTTTTGTGTGAAGTAACAATAGAAACAGGCTCACAGGGGAACTTTAATAAGACGTTTCCATTATAGCTTGGTGCTGAGGAGGGCTGGGATACCCGGAGGGAGGAGAACTTTGAAGGCATGTGTTTCAGATTTTGAGCCGAGCAACATTCAAAGGAGATGCTCTATATGTCATAAAGCACTATTTTTATTTAAAAACACAATATAAAGAACGTATGGGATGCGGAAGCAGTGTAGACGAGGTCAACAACAACTGCATAAAACAACCTTTGAACATAAGAGTATTCTCTCCCATTTGGTTTGAAATGCCGTTTGAAGTTTACCATGAAAAAGAAATCGGCTTCATATGGCGGGGCTGTTTTCAGAATTATGCATCCCATCATCAGAAACTCTTCAATGCTTTGATGAGTGCGAGCGCGGAAGAAAAGCCGATCACCAAATATAATTTCAATAAAATTGGAGCCATCAAATGTTCACACACGAACTCATACCTCAAATTGTTTTTGATTGCGATGCTGACTGGGTGGATTAGGCAATTCTTTTTCGGAAACGCTCCACATTTCAGGCAATTGACGCCGAAAATGTCCTTATATTTCAGAAACGCCTTTTTAAGGAATTAATGTAATTTGGATGTTTTTTGAAATACTGAGAACATGAATATGTTGATATGTATGAATATGCAAATATCTGGCACGACTTCCTGTCAATGCACTATATCCAAATTAGTGTCCGAGTAACTCACCACCTAATACCAAGTCTTTCACTTCTTATATTTATTTTAAAACTGAGCAGTTTATGTGTGAGATGAAAACAACAACAAAAAAGAAGACTGTTCAGCTCTTCACAAAAACAACACACCGAAAAAAGAAACCCCAATATCATTTTAATCCATGAGTGCATGTAACATTCAAACGAAAAAAAGAAAAACAAAACCATACCTACCGAGAATATCGACGTGATCTATATTTGGATCCACTGTAACCTTGCTTATGCGCGATGGTTTCATGAAATATTTGTGTTGATGAAATATTCATTGGACAGGAAGCCGGTCAAAAGGCATTATGCCCAACAAACATTAAATTTAGTGGAAATAATAGTTGACTGCATGTTACAGATACATCACCACTTGTAAAATACTTGTCACCACATGCACAGGTTTCTGTTAATTACTTAAACAGAGCATTGTGAAGAAGCCCCACAGTAGCCACTTTGGGAGGAATGTAACTGAAAAGAAAAAGCATGTCTGGAAAATAAATAAAATAAAAAAACAAAATCGAAATCTGATGGAACTTTTTTTTTTTTATATGTATAAACACAACATAAATTACTGTTAATATGACTAGTACAGACATTTATTCAGTTTCTTAAAAAAACAGCATAAAACTCTTGCATAATTTACAAAACATGGTGTCCCTGTGCTGTCCAAGACACAGCTGCGCCTTTGTCCCCCCAGACAGAGTTCGTCGTACCTTTGCTGTCCTTTTTCTTCCACGATGAATATTGGGTATTTAAACAAAGAAACGGTTTCTTTTTTTCTGTTTAAAAGCATCTCAAGAGAATAAGACATGTTGATGTTTACAGTGCTAACTCTGGTATACATAGTGGCTGTTTGGTGAGGATATCTCTAATGTCTGATTTAAAAAAAAAAAAAAGAAAAACATTCGCTCAAGGACACTGCTCCTCTGGGCGTGTGAACTCATGAGCCCTGTACTTCCAGAGAAGTGCAGATATGCATAATGTAAACATTTCCTTTGCTCTTAGAATACTTTGCAGAGACAGACTTTTCTTGATTTTAAAACAAAAACAAAACAGAAGACACCTAAACTAGCTCACGGTTTCCCAAACACACAACTATGTCTCAGCTTGAGAGTCCAGAGTCCAGAAGGCTTGTGCTACAGAGAAACTGACCTGTAATTGCCATATTAAGGCTTGGTGTAGTTATACATTTACTCTGTAGTCCCTAGATCACAATGCACAGCATTGCTTTTGACCGTCTGTATATATTTTTTTTCCTTTTATTTTTGTTTTATAGAAAAACACATGGACACTCGGGATACATATCGGCAACCTTTGATTACAGCTGCTCTTCATCTCGTCCGCTGGCATGTCTCTACCAAGACTGTGTCTCTTTGGCAGAAATTGAACGGTGTAGTGTTACCTTTTCCCAATTTCACTTTGCCGAAGAAAGTGAATGTTATTAGCACTGTCTGCTAATTCTGGGTACTGCTCGATAGAGAGCACATAGTACCCATCGAACCCCAGCACTTTCCACTGCTCAGAAGCTGCCTCTTCTCTCCCTCTGTCCAGGGGCGGACCCCTTCCTCGCCCTCTCGCACTCGCTGCTGCTCCCTGCCCACGCTCCCGCGAGGGCGCGCTGACGAGCGAGCTCAACCACCCGCGCTTTCTCCTCGTCCACCGTGGATCCATATCGGATGTGGAGAGCTAGAGCCCCAGCGCGAATCTCCACATCTGCAAAACGGCGAGTCCGACTATCCATGACTGTGGTGGACTGGGAAACGGTTACATTGACGCCGTTCTCCAGAGTCTTGTGCCCGCTAGTGAGGTGCATCGCGGCAAGGTCGGCATCCGGAAGGCCCGGCTTGACAAAGTAGTGCGTGTCCCGTCCTTCTATGGTGAAGTGGAGGTCTTCCAGATAGAACGCGTTGTTGAGGATCGTCGCAACCTTGATACAGTCCTCACTCGCCACGTTGAGCGTGTGGGTGTGGATGCTGCCCTTGTAAATGGCAAACATGACTGCTCTTCCGATGGGAGACATCGCCGCAGAGAACCATAGCCAGGACTTTTCACCTCTGCGACCTCGGCTGAGATGGACCTCCGGCAGCCGCTCGAATGACAAGAGAGAGTGCGCTTGTCTGGTTACTTCCTGCTGGACCCCAGAGATAGACTGCAGGAAAAGTGCAGTGAAACGTTAACGTCTGAACACGGCACAAACCAGCTCCTGCTCTGCTTCACATAGTTTTTCCTCCCTGTCTGAGATAATGATGTTTTTAAGCTGTGTTCTCAGACCAAAAGTAGATAAATCTCCCATGGCAATTTTACTGCAACACTTTTAGTGTAAAAGCATTAGACCAAAGAAACCTGGCGTAAATATCTTCAAAAGATTGGTGTAACAATAGCAGCACCAAAATGTCATATATATAAAGTTAGAAAGTGTTCAGCTGGTGACTAAAACCAGTCAGAGGAAAGTACACTTGGGTTATTTTGTGTATTATTATGCAAATGTAGCCCAATTAAAACTGATATTCTTTGAAATACAGCGTCAAAATACTGATGTAGAAGACAAAGTATTTTTCTTTCTTCTCCGTCTGAACTCTGACACTGTAATAAGCATTTTATCTCGATAATAGTTGTTTTCTTTTCCACTATTCAGTTTATTTTGTGTTTAACATGCACACGAGATGTTAATTGTACCCACCGGCAGATCATCCCACAGCTGACTCTTCCTCAGTTCATAGGATGGCATGCTTAAATCAAATTTCGGCACTGGAAACCCAGGAATGGTGTTGTGAAGATGAAAGCCAAAGGTTACCAGCCAGCTGTTCACATCTGTGCAAGAAAAAGAGATGAAAGGCAGAAGGTTCCAGGTTTACAACGCGTTTGCAGATAAAATAATTTGTGGAGAAATTCATCTGCAGAAAATATACCTGCAGGTCCAACTGCAATATCTCTTACCTGCCACATATTCTCGCACTTCATGGACCTTGCTGATGGGGTTGTTATTTCTGAACATGTATAAATTAAAAGGAGCAGGATCTTTGCTAACTTTTTTCCAAGTAGATACATCTGGAACAGTCCACCTTCCCGACATTATATCATAGTCCTGCTCCCCAAAGTGCAGCAGCTTGGTCAGGGGGTCGTACAGTCCTCCGTGAAACCCGAGCACGAGCTGGAAGTCGGGGTTCGAGTCGAAGTAGACCTCGCCGTACGCCGTGTACTGCAGCTGTTTGACCAGGAGTCCGTTGCTGGTGAAGACAGCCAGAGGTGTGCCGGTGTTATCACAGGCGATGTAGAACTCCTCCCCGCTGCTGATCTCCATAGCAAACAGGTGGCCTTGGAGGTCGTAATAGAGCGAGGTGATCTCTGAGCTGGAGTGGTTGTATACGTGTGTAATCCTGGACGGGTAGCTAAGGTCTGCGTAGAAGTACTGCAGGTGTTGGCCCAAGCTGGTTTTGGCGGATACTCTGCGGCTGAGTCCGTCGTAGCGATACTGAATTGTCCAGCCGGCGCTCTTGCTATAGACCCGCACCAAGCTTCCTTTGGAGTTGTACTCAAATATCTCTGCTCCTCTCTGACGGAGGAAACCGTCTTCATCCATTCTGTATTGAATATCTCCGAGACGGGTGATGCGGTCCCTCAGGTCGTAGCGCAGAGGCAGAAGTCTGGCGCTGTTCCCTGCATTCAACAGGTGCAGATTTCCATTAAGGTCGTACGTGTAGCGCCACATGATTTTGTCGTTCAGGTACACAGTCTGGAGCTGTCCATCCACGTCATACTCATAGCTGTACTTGGTGGTGTTCGCAAAGGGACCAATCTTGATCTCCCGCTTGGTGACTCGCCCGACGTCATCATACTGGAAAGTGATCCAGTACATGAGTGAGCGAAAGATCTCGTACTGGATCTCCTTGATGCGTCCGTGTGCATCGAAGTGCTTCGTGTAGGTCATGACTGCGGTGGAGATGATCTGATTTATGTCATAGTAGATCACCCCGAACTTCCCAAACTGCTCAACCTTCCCCGAGATGTCGTCAAACTGGTACAGATCGATGGGCAGGGGCGTTTCGTTGATGACGCCTTGCACGCTGGTGACACGCAGACTGCTGTCGTACGTGTAATCGAAGCGCGCGTTGACCATGCCGTCCTCACTGAAGCGGAAAATCTGCCTGTCCACCAGGGGACCGACTTGCCGATAACGAATGGAGCAGATGAAGCCTTCATTTTGCAAATTGACGGTCTTCAGCACGCCGGCCATTTCGTCGTAGGTGAAGCTGACCCTCGTGCTGTCGTACAGGATCTCTGACAGTTTATTCTGCCTGCGATACCGGTACAGGACCCGGCGTCCCGTGCCGAGGTGGGCTACTCTCATCAGGAGGCCGTCTTCGCTGTAGTCCACAGCCACTGAGGCGTTGCTCTCCGGGGGGTGATACAGGTTCCTGTAGTAGCCCACTGAGCGGATCGTCTGCATGGTGTAGCGGGCCACACTTGGCATGGTGACAGCAGAAAGCCGGTCGAGAGAGTCGAAATCAAATATGTACTGGCGCTGACTGTGGAGCAGGAGCACCATGGACTGGAGGGGAGAAGAACAAAAAAGTGTCTTCTTGAGTTGCATACTTTTTTATACATAATATATATATGGAGTGCAAGCAGAGTGAATAGAAACTTTCTGTTTGAGAAAAGAAAATGAAAAATGCACAAGCTGGTGTTAATTATTACGATGGTGCCAATTGTCTCATTTGTTACTGCAGAATATATACAGCTTTAGATTTGAGTCCAAAGAAATGCACTGGAAAATATAGACTGCTGTTGAAAACATTTGCTTAAGATACAAAGTCTCTTATGATCATCTTGGACGATCAATATATTTGTTACCACGAGCAATGTTTACTTTGAACTCTTTCTATTTATAGAGACTTGTGTAATTCGTTTATTTTAAAATGCCGTTTGGAGTGAGGCCCGTCTTCTATAGGTTCTCCACATCCTCCGTTTAAATGTCATACTCAGTCATCCGTCACTACATCGAGGTTCCCTGTGCTCCCTGAGCTCTCGGTGTTCCTTAAGTCAGAGTGTTGACACGGCCTCTGCAGGTCACGCAATGAAAGGACGTGGCCACTGGGAAAAAAAAGAGCTCTGCGTGTTTCTATAGCGTTTTTTCCTATCAAAAGAGTTTGACATCTTTTATTCATGCTTAGTATACATGCGCCATAATATGCCTTTGAAACAAATCGTACAACTGTTTCCAACAAAACAAACACATTTTTAGTATTCAGTCAGGAAGGTGTGCAGTTTTAACAACTTACTAAATTCAGAGACAACACAATGGGCAACGGATGATTACAATAATTAGGCAAAAAAAAATATTCCTGTACCAAAACAGAAATGGGAGGTTGCCTCTTAATTTTACACCAATTTGAAAAGAGGGTAAAGCAACACAGGGAAATTGCTCAAATTGCAGGAGGTGGGAGCACGAGGAGTGTTAACTGTGCAGAGAGCTGAAGGTGACTGAACTTCACCGGCACCAAATCCTGCTGCATTAAACTCTGGTGATGTGAATTATCATAAATATATATACATGAATAAATAAAAGCTACTCTCATTTGCAGCATATCTCACTGTTTTACCATTAGTTTTTTTATTTTTTATAATAAGCTATACTGCCGGAATACATAATTTTCAGCCGTCTTAAATAACAGTTGGGAATATTTTCAATAATCTAAACAGGGGGGCAGCATCCATCTTGTACTGTTCTCTTCTGAGAATAGGAAAGAATTGGATTTGATGGTTGCATAATCCTGTTAATGCTCATGTCCAGTGTGTTGTTTCAGTATTTACTCAGTTATACTTCTCTCTAACTGTTGCTTCTGTAAAATAGATTGACGGTTTATTATAAGTATATTATATTTATATTATTTGTTTTCAGGTCCAGACTGCAACCAATTCAATTCCAGCCACTCCTGGGCACAGATCTAAAGATACCACCACCATCAGCTGCTTCCTGCAGGAAGACTAGACACCACGTCTCTCAGTTGCTGAACCCAGGTGACATTTATTTTTTTAATAATAGACCATTTTCACATCACAGAGTTTTTGACTTGTCGTATCAGGAACAGCGAAGGTGTAATTAAAGACATTAACTATCTCTCGGATGTGTTATTTGTTGCAGCTATTTTTAAGTGAGCCAGGACGATCACCAGTAATGAGCTGTCAACGTTGCACTTTAGCTGAAAGGGATCTATCGTCAGGAAACTGAATAGAAAATAATCCTAGTGATGCTTTCACTAGTGTGTAATAAGTCTTTTTCTTGAGCCCTTTATATTTAGCAACATGCAACTTCACCACTAGATGTCACAGAATTCTACGTACTGAACCTTTAAGTTGTTACCTCTGCTAAGGTGGTTATATTTTGCTGGTTGGTTTGTTTTAAACCCTTAAATTTCCACTTTCTTTAACTATGCGAGCAAGGTGAATATTTCAAAAAACTCCCTACGTGAATAACTTACAGATCTTGATGAAAAAATGTGTGTGTAATAGCCTTGTGCATCCTAATAAAAATCAGACTCTATCCGATTAGAATGTGGTTTCATAAGGGAACTGTTGAGCCTTGGTGGATGAATGCGCTCATAAATACATAATCACCTTCTCTTTAATGGTCTGTTGTTTATTGAATATGTCTTTATTTTTAATGGATTCTTCTGTTTCTAAACGAGCGACTGATCTGTGGAGAACGGTATTTCGCTCCCATGCATGCTGAGTGTATATTGTGGACTTATGACATTAAATCTGATTGTGATGCATGATATAACCAGGACTCCCCGTGTGGAGCAATGTTGATGGATGCACCTGTGCTTTTCCTGCTGTGACAAAATATCTGCCGTGGAAAAAGCTCTGTTCTTGTTTACCGTGTAGAGGAAGTGCAGCTCGTAAAACAAAAGCTACACTTCTCCGTGGATATACTCAAATTTTTATATCTTACCGTATTTGAACGATGCTCATAAATCTGCAGTTACTGTAAAACGATTACTACGTTTGCTAAGTACCTCCGTAATAAGCGGAATTATACGCATCGGAACTGGTGATTACTTCAAAATAAGTGTCTTCGGGGTGACCTCTGCTACACGTCAGGGTCTTGATTCACCCTGCAGCGATAATGACTCCCCTGCAGGACAATATATCTTCTATATTGCCTCCTCTGGTCATTTTATTTGCTCACCTGCTCTAGGTAGGTGTAACTCCATATCTTCCCATCAGCAAACACCCTGGAAACCAGGCGGCCCTGGCTATCGTACTCCAGCCGCTCAGTGGTGGGACCTCTCTGCAGGGCGCTGATTTGGCCGCTGCTCGTTCGGCTCACGTTCACCGGCAGGAGCTTGCTGCTGGGCACCCAGAGCACCGGGTGTCCCGCTGTGTCGTATATAATCTTTAAGAGGAACTTCCTGTGGTCATCGTAAATCTTCTCAGTCCTCAGGGTGCGATCGTAGTCGACTGAGAGAATGTTTCGTCCATTCACCTGTGGTTAGGATTTGACATAAGAAGACGTAAGACAAAAAAAAAGACAATACTTCTCATAAAACTACTGATAATAATATTTTTTGCTGTTTAAAATAACACATATACACATAAATTGCACAATAGCTCAATATGAAGAAGACGCTTCTGGTTTTGATAACACTGCTCTTTGTCTGCCAGGCTCTTTAATACACTGACTTTCACTACAGTTGTCACTGAGATTAACACCCCCTTCACGAGGCTCTTTAAACTGAGACACGCTGGCAGTTGTTCAGGTGAGCGTAAATCACAACCTCCTAAATTTACTGGAGATGAAAATTACTGTGAGGCAAAGGAATCGCCCAAGTTAAGTTCATAAAGTCACGTAAGCCATAAATCTAAGAGTCACATTCTAAGGAGAAATAAGAGGAGGTGAACTCGTGTACGGCACCGGAATATTGATAATGCTCTATATATAGAACTAGATGTTGATGTGCCCCATGAATTTAAATGGTCACAAAGAATTGCAGCTATGTAACAGTGACGCAGCCACAAATATAATTTGCTGGACACTGATCATCAGCGTGGGAAACCTGGATCACCCTCGTATTGTCACAGCCATGCTCTGTCGTCCACTGAGCTCAGCAAGGTCACAGCGGGAAATATCCACTGGTGTTTGGACAGAACGTGTCAAAGATCATCTGCATGTGCATCAGAGAGAGAAGGGGAAAAACTAAATCCAACGTACCCGAAGCTTGCGTCCAAACACGATAACTTTCCCTCTGGCTTGTTCTTTGCGGAAGCGCCACTCAACCAAGTTCTGCCCACTCTCCCCTGGCAGGCTCATGTTGCGTCTGGCCACGGTCGGGTTGGCAGCGCCCGCCAGGATGTGGGGCTCGGTCTGGTAGTGGGTGTCCATCCCGTTGGCGTAGGTGATCCTCAACGAGTTGTCGAAGCCGACCTGATAGCTGCTCCTACACTGATCTGTGGGGAGTGAGCAGGAAGCGTGACTCACAACAGAGGAGTCTATACAATAAATCTATACAAATAAATTACCCAATATATAAAATTAAAATAAAAGTGAATATTTTTTAATATAAAATACGTACAATATGAAAATATGTGCAAATATTGTGCACCAACAGATATACAGGTGATAACACACCAAAATGAATGTTATTGATAGTTAAGTCACTAAAAACAGATTCTTGGCCATTGCCCCCCGAGGCTAATTTGTTCTCAGATGATGGACAATGGAATCCACCTATAATCTTAAACACTAAGAACTCGGAGCAAACAATTTTCCGATCAGAGGAATGAACATGAGTGATGTTCTGAAATAACGGACCATCTGGCTGTGGCCAAGAGTAGAAACCATTTAGACGCGAGGTTGATACGTCTCCCTGACACCCAAACCCACACGCCGAGAGAGTAATCATTTACACTGTCGTCTGTCAGACCCTCGGAGCTGTAATGATACACGACTTAAGCTTACTCAACATTGCCCCCGTGACCCCTGACACATTGACAAATAACGGCTTGGAAAATAGCGCGGAGAAGATGAGTGCCGTTTCCTTACCCTGAGCCAGAGTGTAGAAGGCACGGATGGTGGAGGTGTTGGTGGTGATGCTGATCTCCTCCTCCGACATGGAGCTCTCGATGTCCACCGTCAACGCGCTGTATATGTCCGTGTACAAGTTATTCACCATGCCGGTGGGGAACGTCACGTTCATGAGCCGTCCTTCACTGTCGTAGCTGTGTGACAAAGAGAACATGGGATGACAAAGCACTTCTATGTACGAGGGCTCTCAGTGCATTCAATTATCTCCTCTTTTGTACTTGTTGTGTCAGAACTTTCCTGTGATTAAAATGTCACATTCTCTTTCTTCAGAGCGGAAGAGAAATGGATGTCAACCCAAGTCACATTCCAAATATTTGATGGGGGAGAATGACACATCTCCTCAGTGATCATTTTTATGCAAAAAAAACACACAGACTGTAATAAATTTCAATTATTTTGGGATGATTGATGTGTCAGTATAATCTCGACTGAATGCTTTGCTGTTTTAGTTATAGTGAGGATATCATTCACGGCCTAATGTGACATGACACGGCTCGTTTTGTTCAATTTGACTTCTTTTGAAATGTATGCACGGCGACACGTCGCGTCCCCGACACGTCCCTCTGCCTTCCACATCCTCACAGAACACGACGCAGACGGGTTAAGTGAGAACTACTTGGGAAAAAGTAGTAAATGTTGTTGACGCTGAGTTATTAAAGTCTTAACTAGGCTATTTTATAGATCTGAGGCACATTTTATAATTAGATTTCAATTACATGTTCACCCTTGAGCAGTTCGCAGGTAATGTGGTTCCCAATTATAGAGTAAACCTCTGCTCAGATATGAAACCAGACACAGGGTCACACACATTTAGTCTTTGTGCCTCACGCAGGAAGGTCGCAGCTAAAAATTGAAAAGGAAAAGACCCAGTTCTGTGTTGAGTAACAAGCTTATACAAAAGTTTATTGAATTAATTCCTCAACTGCAGCGAAGTAAACCCTCTGAAAACCGACCTGTGGCCGAGTCCTAACATGTTTAAATCAATCTGAAATAAAAAAAAATCGTAAAAGATAAAGCACTCATTCTTTTTGCAGCAGCAAAGCCAAGATCTCTATCTTCTGCCTCAGCACCTTGTTAAGTAGTGAAACATCTCAAATAACTAAAAAGTTCGCACAAATTACTTATGGAGTGTTAAGAAATAATTTATTCATGCTTCTATTTTTATAATTATTCAGGATCGATATGTTTATTTAGCTAAATTTGACAAGAAATATATCTAATTTTAAAATTTAAGACAATTTCAGTTTGTTTATTATCCATTGTGGTTTATTGACTTACACAACTTTTAGGTTAAAAGAGATTTCTAAAGAGATTTTAGAAATAAGAAGCGTCTGAAGATAGAAATGTCAATGCAGGGACTAGTGGTTCATTTCTATTCCAGGGCTCAATTAATACTGCATCGTCATCTGAGAGGAGCCGGCACGGATGCTGCTTTTTTTATATTCTTATACTTAACAATATCTGCCCGAATGCAAAGAGAATTTGTTAACATCTTTGCATGAATATGTATGAGGAGTGCTTCACTTGAGCCATGTGTAGGTTTTGCGGATGCAGAGGGCTGAAATGAATCGGAGCCCAGATCATGCTCTGGCCAGTCTCCATCGTACTTACTCATAGAAAGTCGTCCAGCCAATCTCTGATGTCTTTGTAGCCAGCAGGCCGTTGTTACCATGGTAGGTGAGAAGAACCAGCTCCTGTCCCTGCGTCGTGAGCGTTTTCAGCCGGCTATTGGTGCCCATGGAGAGCCAAATAACCTGGTTGTCAGGGGCAACGATACGCACCGGCATGCGGTTGGGATCTCTGCGGATCCTCAGGGTGTTTCCGCTGCTGTCGGTAACAGCTGTGATGTCGTTCTCCGTGCTGTAGCTGAACGTGAACTTCAAGTCTCCGGTGAGCAGGCTCGCCGTGTGCTGGTGGGTGCCGTTGCTGTCGAACGCGTACAGCTCCTGGGCGTCGGGGGAAGCCACCTCGTACGTTCCGGCGCTGGAAGTCAAAGTTGGCCCGTTTCTGCTCACGGCCCGGATGCGGATGTTGCCCAGGTCTGCCACGTAAAGTGTTCCATCTGGAGCCGCCACTAAAGAGGACGGGGCATTGAGCCGGGCATCTTTGGCATAGCCGTCCCCTGTCTGGTAACAGTCGCAGTTGGCATCGTTCTTGCAGTCGCAGTCGGAGGGAGCTCCGGCCAAGTGCGTTATCTCGCCATCCACAGAAACCTTCCGGATCCTGCTCATCTTTCTCTCATCTGTCTCGGCTATGTAGATGGCGCCGTGGAAAGATATGGCGATGGAAACAGCGGATTCTAGAGGGGTCAACTGCGCCCTCTGACCGCCGGCCACTCCGCGGTCCATGCCGGCCAACGGGCAGTGGACAGGTCGCCCAGCTGCGATGCTCACTTGACCGTTCTCTGTGATGCGCAGCACTATGTTGTTGTCCAGGACATACAGGGAGTTGTCCATGGGGCTGACCGCCAGGTCTGTGGGCCACTCCAAAATCACCTGGAATACAGGACATTATCGGATTAATATTTTACCCCCTACAGGATGAAATTACTGCGTGATTACACAAATCAAATAAAATGTGATTGCTCCTTACTCGCAGCATTCCAGACCCAGGCTTGATTTAATTACATTTTCACATATATTCAATATTTTCTAGTTCTTGTTTTTTTATGATTAATAAAGTGCGGCAGTGACTCGAGCATGAGCCCAGTTCATGGGGCTGAAATCAATGGAGCACATCTCAATTTACATATTCTGTAATCTAGTTGTTGATTAAGCTGGTGTGGGAATCAAACACGACATACGAGTGACAGTGTAGTCTTTCTCTCCATTATGCACATGTATCAAACCTAGACTGTATAATTTCAATGAGCCCGGAGGAAAAAAAGAAATAAGTGATGATAGAGCCTTGGGGGGGGTGGTTATAAGTTTATCTCTTATCTTAATGGTTTATCTTAATCTCCTCGCGTTGCTCAACTTGTACGAGCACTGGTACCAACATTTTAAGCATAATTCTGACCACAGCGAATGTTGAGATCATTCCCGACTCTTAACATTTATATTGCGACTGAGATTTAAAGTATCAGCTCTTTATTCCCCCGTGCGACTGTAGTGTAGCTAGAAAATAACCTTGAGCCTGCACTTCACGCCTTCCTGCACCATTTGTGCTGCACTAACTGGAGCTGCAACCTGAGAGAGAAACTCCCTGTGCGTAAGGGAAGTGGCTGAGGTCAATTAAGTATATAAAATTAAATCAAGTAAAATATACTTCACATATTAAAAGAAACTAGTGCAGTGACGTTCCCGTTTATAAACAGACTTTGGTGCAGAGTGAAGTTAGAAAACTTTGTGTTCATCCTACCTGGTATGAAACCATAAAATGAAACTGAATTTGCTTCATTACTGTTCACACGTGTGGCTTGTATATAAGTTTGAATGATTTTCTAAAGTGGTGTAATTTTTTTTATACATTTCTGACCAAAATCTTCAGACCCAAGTTCACAACTTTTCAAAATAAAAGCTCTGTAGTTCTGTTAAATATACTGTAGCACCGCAGCAACAAAACGAACGTCCTGTTTGTACTTTAAAGAGAAACTGCCAGACAGGAAGTTATTCTGTAAATGTAAAGCTATGACTTGGTTCTGCAGCCGTCGCAGGTTCAACTCGGTCGGACTGTTAGCACGCTGCCCGACCCGCACGCTGCCCGACCGCACGCCACTGCACTTTCCCGGACAATTTACGCAGTGTGCGAGATATTCATTCCACGTCCATTTGTGGAATTAGTAGGTAGATGATATTAACCAGCATCTTGGAAATGTTTTTTTTACCTTTACAGTCTGCTTGTCAGAAATGTGTCGGTGCATGAAAGGTTTATGTGTAGCAGCAGACTGGCCCCCCGACCTCCGAATACACAACGGTTCTGATTAAAACTGTAAAACTGCTTGTGAACTGTGCTTCTCTCCACAGGGTGATCAATAATAAAACACGGCGCCTTTCAGGCTGCCACCAGTTAAACTGCACTGAGCCAATTCTCTGGCTCGGATGCCTGAGGATCATACGGTCTCGCCAAAAACAATGTCTTTACCGGCTCAAAGCAAATGACTTGGTTAATTAGCAAAAAAGTGACAAGCTTAATCCTTTGTGTTCATGTTCCCCCCACCCCCCTGCCTTCACGTTCACCACCACCCACACATGCTACAGAGATTGCTTTTTCCTCTGTTTACATTGAAAATACTCATGTTGCTAAAAACAGCCTTTCATTTGCTTCCCGGCTTTTATTTGTTTTATTCTTTTAATGTATTCCCATTGTTATCTAACCTTTTAAAAAAGGACACGGAACACGTGTGATATCTGCCGCCCGGGTCATTGGTTTTGGCTGCTGCACTTCCTCCTATCTCCTATCTCCTAAAGTGTTTTGTTTGTGCTCTTTCTCTTTGGAGACTGATCTGCATTAAAACAGAAAACTAATTAAAATGTAAATTGGATAGTAAAATGGATGGAAAAGCAAACAAACAAAGGAAGAAACAAAACTAAACTAAAAACACCCTCCCACTTATGTAACACGTGTAAGAGGCGGCAGAACCGTATCCTGTGGCAATTTCCTTCTCAACAGTTCACTCACTTTCACTCGGCAGAGAAAAAGGAAATAGAAGATGCGGCGAAGGCTTCCTGTTTAATATGATAAAACCCCTTTTTTTATTGTTCCTCATTATTCATCTTAAGTAAGTCCTCAAATCTGTGAAACTCCCTTAAAGGGGGGAGGGATATTACGCACAGGGAGCTGCACTCCTCCTCTGAATGACCATTGTGCTGTATAGGGCTATAACCTATTGTGTAACGACAGGCCGCTGCTTTTATGTCGCCTTATTCGCAGATACTATAGATGGTAAATTTAGTCGGGACAAAGCCGGCCGCCATCCGGAGCCACTGAGGGGAAGGTTTTATGTGCAGCAACAGAGCTGCTTCATTATCATGTATGGCGTAAGTGTCCTCAACCCTGAATTTCTAGTGGAACACTAAACACTAATTCAGCTGCAGCCACATCAAAACAAGGCCCCCCCCAAAACCGAATAATTATTCCTCCCTTCTTATCATCTGCCGTGACCTGAAAACTCATCTCTTCAATAAACACTTGACGTCCCCACTTCCTGCCTGAATCACATCCTCCTCCGAGCACATGTTTTTCCGAGAAAAATACTTTGCTCCTGTTTAGAGCTGGAGGAGAGAAGAAAAGCAAAACGCTTTTTCTTCATCGGTTGTTGTTTTCTTCACCACTTCATTCTAAGAATTTTGAGCTTTTTATTTCCACTAATGTCACCGCTATTTTCTTCAGGGTAATATCTGTCAGTCAAGTGCCATTTCTTTTCATTTAACATTTTATTTTAACCAGGAAATACTCGGTGGCATACAAATAAAAACCTCCTTGGCCCCGACAGGAAATAACAAGTTGACTGAGTGAAAGAAGACAAAATTTATAATATCAGAATTAAACAAAAATTGAAGGATCAGTTCAAATGAATTACACCCTATTCTAATATTATCCTCCTACAGCAGCCGAAAACATTATTTTGATTAGCTATTGAAGTAGGGTGAATTATAATAGAAAAAAATAATAATAAAACGCCCCCGCGTGTCTTGCTCTCACTCAAAAACCAATTGCCCCTGAAAGATTGTCATTCATGGAAAAAAAAAACATATATTGCACATGAAATATATATGGAGTTATGTAAGGCTGCATATTAATGAGTCATGGGTGAGTGAACTGAAGCGGGGCGTTAGAGGGGCAGCGGGGGCACAGGGTGGCGCTGTGACATGCACCGTGTGAGGCAGGGTTCACGGCGGTCTGGTACGTGCGTGAGGGTCCAAGTCACCTGATTGATGTCCATGCTGTTGTCACAGGTCAGGGGGCGAGCCGACGTCAGGTCGTTGGAGCCGAGGAAAGTGGAGAGGATGCCGTTCTGGTCCACCTTTCGGATCGTGGTGCCGTCGACAAAGTAAATCAGGCCGTTCTTGTCCACGGCGATGCCTGTTGACATCACGTAATAGAGGAGGAGAGGGGGGGGGGAATGAGAGGAGGAGAAGGGACGGAGAGGAAAAACAAACCATGTGATAACAGGACAACAAGGTAGATACGCGGCATCTCCACTTGCATGACTCAGTGGACGGAACACGACGGATACATGTGTCAAGCTTGCCTTCCCATTATTCAGGTCACTGCAAAAAGCACACCCATCAATAATTCACGGGCTGCTTTTCTGGTTTTAAATAATTTCTCAGGCAGAAGTGGGAAAGGCTGTATTCATACGGTATACGTATATATGCACTTGCCACGTCTTGTAACCCCGCGCTCTAAAAAAAGGACCTCGTGAGGTGGGGGGTGTCAATGAGCGGTGCGTTTGGGCGATTTTTCCGACAGCGGCAATCGACAACAATCTGCACACCATTTGAGAAATGAACGAGCCGGGGAGCGGAAATGACAGCTCCGGCCAATTTCAGATGAAAGGGGTGAAAGACAGTTGCCATGGTGACAAGTGTGGACTAAATTGTCTCAATGATTGAGTGCAAGCTCAGAGTCGTAAGTTGCAGCCGAGCCCGTTTGGATTTACATGCGGCGAGACAATTTTTTTCAAACTCCACATTGGTTTTGACGCAGCGTGGCTCTGGGGTGATTTCTGCAGACTGACACTCTGATCTCAGGAACACGAACATTTTGCATATTGGGAGGTTATGTTTGGGGGGGGGTTTTTTGGGGGGGGGGAAGGGGGGTGAGATTTAAAAAATATTCTGAAGAAGCATTAACTTCAGTTTTACCTCCAGAGTACAATTTATTTTTCATTGAAGTCTTTAAAAGCGTCCGTGGGAAGGTGAGTGGTTTGGTTTGACCTGTGGCTGGGTCTGCGCAAGATTGCTTTCTGCTGAAACATTGACGAGCCCGGGGAGCCCACGGTGAAACCTTGGGAGCCGGCTATTTGACAGTCTGAGATTCTCAGACAGATGAAAAGTGTCACATTTGAGCAGAGTTCACCAAATGTCTGAGGGGGGGGGGGGGGGAATGGAGCCATCTGCTGTTTCTTCCCTGGTCTGGGCTTCCACCCACTCCATCATTAGAGACGCTCCCTCAAATCCCCTTCGCTCAAAGCCCTTATCACCCAGCTGAGGCAGAGCCGCCGCAGTTGTTCATTCAGCGCCGGGCGCGAAACAATTCATCTCGGCCTTTTCATCCAGAAGAATTGGGGAAAAGTGAGCAATCCAGCACAAATGGCACATGTGCTATTTGAATGCACAACAGGTTGTGCATAGTGGGAACTGGCATGTGGAGTGCTGGTATTCTCGACATTGACAAAAGGTGTTTGAGAGGGAAAATATCTGCTATTTTCCAGGAATAAATACAAAAATAAATTCAGTTAATTAAGCTGGAGCAGCTTCTTTGAAAGGCAGCAGCTCTGCACGGCCTTAATTACATCCCCCCCCCCAAGGAGGCTGTGTTTGTCGGTATAGGTCGGTTTGTTTGATTGTCAGCAGGATTCCACAAAAACTGCTTCACGGATTTCCACGCAACTTTGTGGAAGGAGGGAACACGGGCCAAGAAAGAGCACGTTAGGTTTTTTGGTCACTTAATTTCAACATTGCAATTTGCAAGAGTGTGTTTTGGGAATCTTCACCAATTTTTCATGGAATAATCAATGGCTCTTGTTTAAAAAAAAAAGCATATTTTAGGGACTTAAATCCATGATATGAGATGAAGTCTGGATCCAGCAGATGTAAATGAGGTTTCATAGGGGAACTGTTGATGTGTGTGTTGTACTCAGTGCCCTTGTAATTCATAAAAGCATTGATTTTAATTCTTAGTTTACAGTCCTGCTTATTTTTTTAACTTAAAAATGAACACAACCAGAATGTGAACCTGAAAATCTGTCGGCTCAGAGTTGGTCACAGACGCCAGTGTGCACATAGATCTAAAACCCATCATCATGCCCCGCCCCCTCCACCAT
The DNA here is from genome assembly GCA_006182925.3 of Reinhardtius hippoglossoides. Lineage (NCBI taxonomy): Eukaryota > Metazoa > Chordata > Actinopteri > Pleuronectiformes > Pleuronectidae > Reinhardtius > Reinhardtius hippoglossoides. The sequence goes on from CM031676.1 coordinate 22,454,959, forward strand.
CGGCAGTTTTAAACGATACCTTTGGGTCCAGTGAGAAACGCCTCTGGAGCTTTGCCTCCGTCGCCACAGTGGTTCTCGTCGAAGGGCAGGCAGTGCTCCCCGGTTCCTGCCACCACCTCTGCATTCGCCTGCAGATCCTTGGTCCCCGTCAAGGTTTTCGGTCGGTAGATCCTCCGGGAGTTTGTGTCCGACACGTACAGCTGGCCAGTCACTGGGTGGGTTGCCAGGTAATACCGGTGCGCTGGGTTGTTACTGCATTCAAGACAACAGCTCAGTTATATATTGTCTTTGCAAACAGGGAAGGGTTTTTTGCTTTAAATGTCATCACAGTGCGGCCGAGCAGTCCATTAACGCTGCTGATACAGCTCCGAAACGTGACCTAATGCAATAATCTCTGTAAAATACCTGAATAAACTGTGAATGCCAACGAACCCCTAATGAAATTTAGCCCGGTTTTCCCTCTGAATAAAACATTTAGTCAAGAATATATCCAAGAGTATATTCATAATATTTCTCCAGAGAGCGAACATTGTTTTCAGTATAAATTAAAGCTGAATACAGAACACATCATTTTTTAAAAAGGAAATACTCTCGGAACATTCAAGGGAACGTGGAGAGTTGCATTTGTTTAACGACCAATAGCAAGTTGTGCATTCTTTTAATAGCAATGAAATTATAAAACCTTCTTCAGACTCACTTGTTTGATTTAATTGCTTTTAAAGAGTTGACAGTCAGTAAACACCAGGGTTCACTCTCTAGGTATTTAAGCCTCGATTAAACATGTCATTTTCTAAGACACACTGCGTAAATGTCTGTTTAAGTGTAACTTGTTTTTCTTTCCAGTCGAATTGCAGGTTAATATAATCTAATTATCATCTCAATTAATGTCGTGTACGTGGATAATGAGCTGAAGAAGGTTATGTGATGTTTTCAGCGTGACGATATCTGACAGAGACAGACAAACACCTGCACAAGTAATGAAAACTTGCCAGCGTGAAGTTTCTGCTTCAGTCTCCAGGTCCACACACACACACACACACACACACACACACACACACACACACACACACACACACACACACACACACACACACACACACACACACACACACTCTTGTCTTTAAGTAGTTGTGGGCGCACACGCTGACATAATGCGTTCCCGAGCCCCCCCCTTACCCAAACCGTAACCAAGGTTTCTGCAGGTTTCAACAGGTTCAATTGAAGATCTTTATAAGACCACAAGACAAGTTTGACAGATGAAGGAACATCAGTGTCCAAGAATAACTTCGACTTCCCCATAGTGGAGAATAACCCTCGGAACACATGGAATATTACAAACCGTACATGCCGCCAAATCAAATTCCCTTTCTTTTCAAATAATAACAATAATAATTAAATGAAAATTGAACATAATAAAACCTTCCATAACCTATTTCAGGATTGTTATTGAATTGTAGACAGTTTTACGACGCCCATGGAAACCCTGTTAACCACCATCACCAATGTCCGACCCCAGCCCTCACCGTAACCCTCGCCTAAACTTAACCCTAAAACAAGACTTTTACCCCCAAACAGCATTTTGAAGTTGTGAGGACAACATCAAAATATCTTCACAACATCAAAATGTCCTCACAACACGTAAATTTCACCACAAAGTCAAAATGTGCTTTTGAACCAAAATTGGTCCTCACAACTATAGAAAGACTTGTACACACACACGCACACATTCAAGGTAAAAACAATAACCAGATATTTTGGTCGTGCAACACTGGAGAATTTCCACAGCAAAGCCTTTGAGAGCAAATAAGTAGCAGACAGAAGGTTGACAAGATGGAAGTCAGACAGAATTTAACAGGATACCAGTGCAGTGGGGGGGTTCCAGTTTACAAAGCACAAATGACAACTTGTGTGCCAGATCATTCTATTTGTTATCACTCCCCTGTGGGGAGAAGCCTTTAGAAGTTTCAGAAACGACTGGCTCATGTTCACAAAGTGCAACAACTAATGACACTGCGTCTGCCGCTGCTTATTTGCATTTACTTTGCCCCCGTCTCATAATGAATCTAACTCATTTTTAATCAGAGCTAATGTGTCTTAAGATTGAGAATCAAAAGATATTTTCCAGCACATGATTGACTGATACTTAGATTTGAAGAAAGTCAATTAAATGATAATTTTCCTGACAAACTGTTGAATGAACCTTTTCTGCTCAGGCGGCGTTGATGCATGGCAGGTGCTCAAGTGTCATTAAAGAGCTCAAAACAGAGGCCGTTAATATGAAAGATCGCTTGCTTTACGGCGCAGTCGTAAACACGGCGTCTCTGCTTGTACTCCAGCTTAATGGGACCCCGAGTCAATACTGGTTGGCTTAGAAGTGGGATAATGTGACGGCAAAATAAATGTGGCAATGAAACATCTTTGTAAAATGATGAAGATGGAGTCGTAAAAACCTGACAGCCTTTATGAGTCAAAGTAAAATGAACCAAACTGGGTGGATGCAAGTTCCTCGAAAGAAATTCACATAAGTAACTCTTTCTTTTACAGTCAACGTGCCGGTGGGTGGACGCCATAAAGGAAACACCTGTATGACTTTATGCGGTCTTATAAAACAGTCCTGCAATAAATAAAAACCTTCGTGAAGCTTCTGATGTTAAATAAGTTTTACGGGTTTTTACTTTATGGTGTAATATCTAATATTTTGTTTACCTCTTGGGCTAAAAAAAAGAACCCCTCAGACAGTAGCCATAAAAAATGTCCCACGTGCAGGTAACCTCGAGCCTCCAATGATCCAGAATCCAGAAAGTCTCATATCAACCTGTGCTTTAACATTTCCTCACACTTCTTCATGTCCCTCTGTCTGCGCTCCCGTTGTCCTGTTTAACTCCCTCTTCAGGACACGTTTTTATAAGTGTGCTTTCACCGGACCCGAGGTCTAAATTCATCCTCGATCTTTCTCTCTGGCTCTGATCTGCTCCGATCACTCGCGACAGTTTTATTACGTCCGCTGAGGAGTCCCACACTAAAGCTACCGGACGGATGACCACAGAAGTTGGTGGAAGGATGTGGTATGAGTCAGGACATAATTAAATTTCGTGCGGCTCTGGATCGGGGGGGCGGATCCAGACTTCTCTTCACTTTATTTAAACTTGCAAGTTAATTTAGGGCACATTTATGTGTGGGCAATTTGGTGCAAATCCAAATAAAAAACTTGGATCTAGAGAATTTGAACGTGGCTTCATAAGGGAGGAATGTGTTCTCTGAGTGGAATACTTATTGTTACTCTTTTCTAATCCATAACATTTTCATATATCTGCCGTAAATGTTATATGATCTTAAAACAGTTTTTGTTTCCAATTGTTTGCCTTCAATTCCTCAGTGTTAGCTTCTAAAACACCTTGTAACTGTTTTAAAAGGTGCTGTATGAATAAAGTTTATTATTATCATTATTATTCACTGGCTTCCTGTAGAAGCTCATAATTAGCATAAGACCTTGTTGCTATGGCCCATACAGCCAGGAGTGGGATGCTATCTGAATGCAATCACTTTATATAACTATAAAACAACAACAAACAAACAGAACATCTCTGAAAAACATTCAGAATAGTTTGTGTGCATGTGGGGAGGAGAGGAACATTCCAGTCTTTAAACAGATCACACATTTAAAACTAAATATGCATCAAGACCAGTCCCAGTTTTCTAAATGTGTGTGTTCCACGGCTGCAGCCTGTTTCCTTTGGCTTTGACCAAAGAGAAAACAAACAAACAGAAAGATCTGTCGTTGCCTTTGAGTTCGAGTCAATGTAGGATCTAAAAAAAAACATAAGTCACATGGTCTGACAATGCTCCGGACCGGTGTGGTCAACTATCCTGCAGCTGCGGACGCCCACAGATCTTGGAGGAAAATAAAAGGCAAAGTTTATTCGGGTGACTGATGACAAATCATGTTTCACTGCGCTGCAGCGGGGAGGCTTTCATTCTCTCTGAGGGTCAATTAAACTCACAAAGCTTACAAGAAAATACTGTGATACAGGCACTAATCAAAACTATACTGCACCTGCAGCTAGAATCAAATGAAGGAGAGACAATGGACTCTGTGGTGAAGGGGGTGGGGGGTGTGGTGAAGGGGGTGGTGGGCGGGCAAAGTGCTGCTGCAAACAAATCAGGCAAATTGGTGTTGATTTTAAATTCACCCAACAGGAACACGCAGCACATCATTTTGTTGTCACACTAGAGACGTTCCCCTCGATAGCCGGGCTTAATAAAGTTATTCCAGTTTGCTCTGCGGAGCACCTCTGGCACTTCTGGTCAAGTTAATCACAGGACAACCTAATTGCCACCAATCTGCACCGTCACTCGATTCGATGCCGTCGTCTTAATCATGAATACAGAGCAGTTGTGCAACCCCCCCGCGGATAACAGCATCTGCCGAACGCCATTACTGGAAATGTAATTATAAGCTTCACGATGGTACTGTTAATTGCAGCACTGTTGTACTGGACTGCATTATAATGTAGACATATATGCTGATTGTATAAATTTACATTAACACCCTGCTGAATGTTCCTACTCAATTCTTTTCTAATCTGTTCCAGGGTCCCAGCGTATATGTCGTGGCCGTCCCGTCGATAATCACGTCGCACAATCCTGAAAGACCGTGAAACCAATCTTCTTATTTAGATGCAATCAGGCAATAATTGGTTTGTTATAATTACACATTATCAGTGGTGCTAAAGGTTGAAGTATAAAGCAGAGAGATGTGACAGATATAGCAGATGAGAGATGATGGAGCAGATGATGGAGGTGATGATGTCGGGAGAGCGACAGGAAAACATGCACTAAGGTTAAAACACCTACCTGTGTCTAAAGTCTTTATTTCTACGACAGGGAGAGAAAGAGGAGAAAATCAAGACAATGAAATTGATCAATCGCAAAGGGATGCTTTGGCTTTTCTTATTTTCAGTGTTATTAGGGTGGCAAGGTTTTAGCTCAGTCGCCGGTATAATCCCGCAATCTAGAGGCAAACCTGTCCCCGAGGTAGAGCGGCAGTTTACTTGAGCAGCGTGTGTGAATGCAAACGTCCTAATCAGCTGAACAGGACTTCACAGAAAGTCTGTGCATGTTTAATTGAGCCAGCGAGTGGGCGTGTTGAGGACATAACTTCTCATGCACGTCTTATTGAGGCGCCACTCCTCCTCTAAATTGAAATATTTCCCAGTAGATGAGAAGAATCTGTGGTTATCTGAACACTGCCCAGGTTTCGTCCATAAAAACGAATAAATCAATCCATATATTTCGTTGCCTCTAACTTTCCTTATCATTCTGCATGTGAATACAACTGAAAACCCTGAAGACTATCAGGGTTATGGAATCAGATTCCATCCGAGCAGAGCAGTGACTCCGCTGGTTGACTTGTCGTCTTAATGGCGCCGTGTTTCACTCCCTGTTTCGTACTGGTTCCGTTGTCAGGGAACAAACATGTAAATGAGAACATTAAAACACTGTGTATGTGTGAGCACAGAGTGAAGAAGACGAGCAGAACAGATAAAGGTCTGGAGCCGAGTGACACTAAGCGGAATCGGAATGCGACGCGGTGATGTCATGAATATGCTAATTGGGCTATTGCGGTTCCACACGGTGCCGCCGCCGCCGCCCGCCGCGTCCTCTGTTTTGCACAATGACCCTAAACGGTCCAGCCGAATTCCAGGGTTTCTACCTCGTCCTGCTCCTAACGAGTGTCTGGTGAGAAAAATACAAACAGCGGAAAGTCAGAAAGTCAAAACATCCCTTTGAAGAGCAAACACAGCCACCGGAGAGAAATCACAGTCGTTCCGCGGAAAGGGAGAAGTGGGACTGTGGCCGAGAGGTAAAAACCACAGGGAGGCAAACTTGTGCTTCTATCTCCATGAAGCCTCGTCCTGCATCACCACTGCTTTTCTCGATTCAACCGCTCATATTGAAATATTGATTCTGCTACTGTAGCATTGGCCACTAATGCCGACTTTACACTCAGGGCTGTTGAAAGAGATTAAGGGAATCCCATATGATGTATTTAGGCTCTTGCACAGCCACAATGCATCATAAATGCCAACAGCTTTGGTTTCAGATTCTAATATCGAAAAGAAAAACAAGCAAATACCCTGCGAACGATGAAGATGTAGTGCATTTTGCAAAGAAAGGGGCACTTCTCTCCTGTAATGGTTTCAATCTCTGCTGCAGCCGTCACCTAGTTTGAATTAAACCTATCCTCACCGTGTCCTTTGTGTCAGAGTCAATTTAATTTGGCTTCTTCATGGAATTGGTTTGTGTTTCTCTCGGTGTAAAGCGAGTAAAATAGTTGCTCGCAGACACAAACCATTTCTGAAACCATTATTTATCCTGCAAAGTGTTGCTGAGCATGCATGCCGCTCCCCTTTCACAGTGTTGTACGCTTGTACTGCCCTGTAGTGGCTGATCAACGGCAGGTACGTCAGCAGGTTACTGAGCCAGAGAGGATTTATTTTCTCAACATTTGGCCTTGTCCACACTAATGCAGATATTTAGCAGAACAAACTTTTCCCTTTGTGTTGGGGCCTCTGTTCACACGCAGGGCGATACGGGGTTTGCGGCACGGATGCTGCGTTTCTGTGTTCTGTCTGGAAGGAGATATTTTGTCAAATCAGGTATTCTTTGTCAAAACTGAGGGAAAGTAACTGTAGTCCTGCAGACAAGGCCTCATGTGCCCGATGTGCAACGACCTGCTCGCACCGCCGTGACCCGCGTCCACTGAGCCACTCTTCATATGTTTGTCATTTACGCGCCTGGAGCGGGATGATCGCCCAACGTACATTTAATCAACACCTGCTACTTTGAAATAAGCCAACTGGCCGAATCAGAGTCATTGCGGAGAGAAGCCAACTTGGCATGAGGGCGTAAATCATCCCAATTACACGCTGAAGACAGGATGTCTTTCCTAATTATGGAGATGGATGGGGGAAGGATTTCAAATTTCTATGGGCAGAGGAGAGATGTGTGTGAGTGGAGGTCTGTCCACTGTGACGTTTCAAGTTTCCCTCTCCACACCGAGCACCGAATGGAGAAAAGTTGTTGAGTTTATTTTCTGTTTTTGTGAAAGTTAACATTTGTCTGAACAACTGCTGAAATACTGAAATACAAGTAATTATTTTTTTAAAAACACAGAAAGACGTAAAGTCAGTATAGTGCTAATTCTCTTTTGCATTAAACCTCTTTCTTTCATCTTAACACTACACAAATTGCTAAGTTTACACAAATTTCAAGCTTAATTCTTAATATAATACTTTACCAGTTTAGACACATTTCACAAAACAAATAAAGTATAAAACTAATCCACCTAAAAAACTAAATCCCTACCAAGGGCCTGGATCTTACCTGAGCTCCATGATACTCGTGACATTGCCCGATGGGTAGATGCGGCGGATGTAGTTGAAATCGCCGACATACAGGCTCCCGTCGATGCCCCACGCCAGAGCCACCGGCGCCAACAGCTTGTTGCCTTGGGCCTGTCCATTGCAGCTGGGGCACGAGATGCTCCGGCGCCGCCCGTTCCCCATGACAGTGGAGATCACAGGGGGCTGCAGGGAGATGAACTGGTTCTCCCCGCTGCCCTTGTACAGGATACCTGGGGAGACAAGGGGGCCGGCATGAGAACACGGTGTATCTGTGTCACCGCGATAATGGACTCGTTATTTATCCTTTACCTAACCAGAGAGCCTCTTGAGATGCAGCTCTTATATGACACATCCGGGCTAAAATGGGAACAGTCCATTTGCAACAGGCTGATGTGGAACATGTTAAAGGACGGGGTCCATGAGAGGGTTCATTCAATACGTGGTGGTTGGATCAGTTGTGAACAAAACACGGGTGAGACTTTCGTAACGACACAGATGAAGTGATATCCAGCTTTGCTTCCTCGTTCTGAACTGACCAATCAGAAGCCAGACAGACATATATGTGTATTAACTCAAACATGTTTATTAGCTTAACCCCTAAATGTCATATTGCAAAGAGTCAGGTGAGAAAACCAACACCACTCAAATATCTGTGTTTTAAAAGTGTAACTGGAGCCAGGAGGTAAATAGCTTAACAAAGGGAAACAGCCAGTTTGACTCTATCCAAGGTTAAAAAAGTTTTTCACTTATAAACACGACATGTTAATGTTTTTCGACATTTATTTGTTGAAAGAATGTTTTTTTTCTCCTGCTTCCACTGTTGATGCTTGACTGTTCTGTGTCCCGACTCCAGCTCCACAATAAACACTCGTCAAAAACTGAAGTATTCTGACGAGAGAAGACAAAACAGGACACGGGGGAAGTTATGCCTATTCAAATTAATTACACCTATTTACCCTTTCAATTTCAGAGAGTGAAATTACAGAAAAGATCTTTAGTTCAGCTGAAAAATTCTCATAAACGTGCTAAAAGAAAAACATACTTAAGGCCATAATAGATGTATTTCAAATGACTTGTTACTGTGGTTACCGCCTTGCTCTAACTGGAACGTTTTTCATTACAACAAAAATAAATCAGAAATGTGGTTTGTTTATTACACAATTTTAGTGTGTTTAATTATACGATACCTCAATGAGTGTTTGCTTAATTAACACACACAGATTAGACGGCGATCAGATTCAAATAGCGCAGAGCAGTTGACAGCACACGATGAAACACGTTGACGATCGATGTCCTCACAATTTAATGTCATGCATTATTATTATTATTATTATAAAACCACTTCTCCCACAGAGCTTGAACATATTGGATCTAAATAATCGTTCTCCTGACAGATGGCCTGATTTCCCCAGGTCAGAGAGGAGGTGGTAAACATAAATCCGGGGGAAGTGCACCTCCTCTCGTAACGGTGCAAACATTTCACTGAGGACTCACTGGATCTTTCTTTCTTTTCTTTTTTTTAGGTGGGTGGGTGGTGGGAGGTGGGGAGGGGGTTTCTTACACTCTTCAAAGGGGTAAAATGCATCAAACAGAAAGACGTGCACGCTAGAAGCTGTTAATTATTCACATCGAGTAACTTGTTGGAGTTCACACTGCCTCGGTCCTAATTAGCGGATCTATGACACCACTGAATGGACACATAATGCTGCTCTCCCACGGCGTCGTGCTGGAAGCCCCCGTAACCTTCCACGTATGCGAAATCGAGCGTGCGCGCCCATTTGCCCCCCCCCCCCCTCGCCGATTAGTTCCTCTCATTGATTTAATTGATTGAAGGGCAAATTCAAATGGAGGCACGGTCTGGCGAGACGTTTGACGATCTGACCGATCCGTCTTTTGTATTCCAGAGCGTTGCACCCGAGCCCTCTAACAAAGACAAATAGGTCTGGGGGACAGCTTTACGCGTGACGCCATCAAATGTGCGACCTTGGGACTTTAATTGAAATGTGATCCATGTGTCTGCTCAGTGAACGAAACGCACGGCGCGATGGAGACTCTCAGCTGAGCAGAGAGGTTGACGCTGCGCAGAGGAAACATGGCGACAAATGACAAATAGCGTGACTGGAAATTTCATGTGGGATGTTTGTGTAATAGCTTTTTAACATTCCCAAGGAAAAAAGACAAAGATGTTTCTAATATCCAGAAGCCTAATGCGGTGTGTATGACATGGATCAGTTGTAGCAGTGAAGCCGTCTAGGATTTTTTTTGGCCGGCGTTCAGCAGAGAGGAGGAAGAAGAAGGGAAAAGAAAAAACGAATTCTGAGGTCATTTTGGCAAACTGCCGCGGTCTGTTCTGTTTACACTTCCATCACGGTTTACTGTACACAAGTCTTACCGTAGGCTATTAGACAACATAATGGAATAGATTAAATACACCAATCAATCACCGGCTACCCCCCACGATCAGTCCACACTGGATTTCTCTCACACACACACACACACACACACACACACACACACACACACACACACACACACACACACACACACACACACACACACACACACACACACACACACACACACACAACCGCTGCCACTCTTCTGGGGAGCAGCTGTGAAGTGAGGGAGCAGATTAAGGTTCAGTTTTCTCCCCTCAAGGACACACGGTCATGACACATTACTGCTGATGATTGTTGCGAGGATCAAGCTCGTGACGTCTCAGCTGGAGAGCCGCACTGATGGGAATTTGGTTCTCTCGCTCTCCGGCGCCGCGGGCCGAAGGACGGGGACTCCGACTCCGGTGTCCGCACCAAAATGGCTTCGGAGTCTTTAAAGTTATTTATACATATTTTATGAAATCACCGCGCTCTGCTCCGAGTTCTCATGGAATCTTTAAAGCCACAAACAAAAAGGAAAAAAATACTCTATGAAACAAAATGGAATTTATTCGATCTGGCAAAGTCGTGTTTTTTTTTTTTTCCTGCACAGACTGAAACAAGCTTTCAACAGACTTCGAGTCAAAGTGTGGCAGCTGAATGGATTAACAATTAGGGACGTGGCTGCCTATTGATTTAGTAAATGACTATGTGTGGAGGCGTGTTTTGACTTTTGGATAGAAATTGAAAAATAATAATAAAATTGAAATCACTGTTTTGCTTGGCACACGGAGAGAAAGAGCTTTTTTTAGAAAGTCTGAGAATCTGTTGTCTCTCGCTCTCACTCCACAGATGACTCCGATACTGATTCATCCAGCAATTACACGGCCTGTAATGTAATGTCAGCTCACGTCGTCTGCGGCAAACAGCCAGACACACTTTGACTCTGGCAGCAGTGGGAAATTTGCCAAATAGCAATGGAAAGAAAATGAAAACAACACATAAATGTGTATTTAGAAAGAAATGAAAGTGACTGCGGAGCAAACCTGAAGGCAAATTTCTATCGGAGAAAAAACAAAGCTGAAAATAGAAAAGTGTACGGGCCCATTGGAGCCGAGTGGGAAAAGCTGTTGCTCCAGCATATTCACAAACCGGCCTCCCGTTAATAGAACTCATTACACGACCACCAAGGCCATCGCTCTGCGTCCTTTAAATATGCAGATTCACTGTTTGTTCAATTGATTCCACTTTTATAGAAGCATAACAGAAGGCAGAGATTTCTTTTGATAAAAGGCTAATTTGAGTCGTGTAGTGAAAATACTTTAAATGCCGACATCACGGCTCCCGAGATGATTAATGGTTCAAATGCAAGGCCGAGCCTCAATACCTGATAAAAAAAAAGAAAAAGAAAGAAGAGAAGTCGGAGCGCCCTGAGCAATGTCACCTTGGTGACACATGGAGAGCACAGAGACTGGTCGGGGAGGAGCAGCAGTGTCTTAATTGCACCGTCCTTCTGTGGTCTCCTTTGCACTGTGTCATTCGAAAGATACCACCCGTGTTCCCGCTGATTCACCGCGATAACGGCTCGAAGTGGAAAGATCTCCGTGCTTCAAATGCAGCCTGTGTGCGAGCTGCACAAGTATAAGCTCCCTCCGAGATACCGAGTTCCAGAACTCTGGCTGTGTCCACTAACAAACAGTTATGTTCCCCGAGATAGTTTCCCTACAGTTTGAGGGGAAGGCATATCTGCTCGTTACGAAGAAACGGAGGAGGGGGGGGGGGGGGGGGGGGGGGACATGACTGAAGCACAGACACCGGCAATTTGCCTTATCTGGTTTGACAGGCTCTGGAGTGGAGGTAGAGAGAGAGAGAGAGAGACGGGTCTTTGCTCGGGTCTTTGGCCACAAGCCATGAAAGGGAGAAAAAAAAGTCCTCAGATGTTGGAAGCAATGCGAAAATGAAGCAGGAGTCACAACAAAGAGCGATAGCGAAACGTCTGGAGCTAAAGTTCTGTGCGGCTGCAGAGGACCACCACTTGTTAACATGTTGGGTGAAGACATTAGTCAAGGTTTACAGCATTAAAGAATCAATACGGGAGCAGCAATGAAGGCAAACTGTGATATTTGGATTCATCGTCATGCCGACTGAGGATATCGAACCGCATTCGTTGCCCAAAAACCCACACGGGCCATAAATCACACATGTCAAAAAGTGGCCGGATGCAAGACTGAATAATTCAGTTTGGACTGAGAAAAGTGCAAGCTGATAAAACAAAATGCAGAGTCCCGACCGCTGTAATAAAAATGAGTACGTGTGAGGGGAATGACAGACAGGATTATAGAGGAGTTATGATACTTGGATGTGGATACTGTAAAAACTAGCGTACACCAAAGTTGCTACCAAAACCATTTCACAGAGTGTGGCAGGAACACACTGATCCAGGCAGAAGATGAACAACGTGACAGAAAAGTGGTGAAATCCTCTATGTGACGAAAACAAGACCCTTGGACAAGATTTAGAAATGTAGGATGACAAACTAACAATGTGCCGTAACGTGCGATTCAGTGGGCGTTGTCGTGCAGTCGCCGTAGATCAAAGTTGATGTCGTAGCCGTGTTCATTAGATCAATGTCGCACAGTTGCTGACGTCTCAGAGTCCGTAGGCGCCTTAAGAGAGCTTACTGTCTTTCAGTCGAGCTAATAGGATTGCAGCATGAAACCCTTCTTGGCAAATTGATTAAGCTCCTGTCAGACATGGCTAAATGAGACAAACACAAGTTTGCTCAACTAATTTTAAATTCTTCTTTTTTTTTCCAATTTAGTTCGAGTTTGCTATTTATTTTTGGGGCAGGGCTTGAAGAGGACGAGTGAAATGTGTGAAACCGCCTTGGGGGGGGGGCCACAGCCGTTAACTGCACGGGAAAAACTCGACACCATCTGGTTGATGTTTTATTTCTGGTTCCACGTAAACGTGCGAACCTGCACGTGGCGATTTCTCCTGCGCACCAACAACCAATTTTTTCGGATAAATCCCCACACGGCACAGCTCAGCCAGTAAAGGATGCACCGTGCATTAGCATATCACACAGGCTGCACCTATCTGTTGAAACGCTTCTCACAACTGCATCTCCAACTGTGATGCTGCCACGATGAAACCTTTGGATACGGGTGTGCTACACTTTGAGACAGGTGGGATGAAACAAAACGCACCAGCAGCAGTCAGGCTCGAGGCGCATCTCCGTGTTCGTTCGCACACTTCACAAACTTCACGTCCGGGATGGCTTGACAGATTGGGTTCGGCAATGGGCCCCTTCAGTACGTCTGTTCTTTTAATGTTCCAACAAAGAAGCAGGACAGAGCAGCATCAAAGCAAAGGAAGACTCTGTTTGAGGAACTGGCTCTCTGACAGCTTTTCCACAACCACGTCCAACAAAAGACTCTTTGAAACATCCCCGAGATGTGCGAGGACCTAATATGCATCCAGAATAGATGGGCTACAATAACGGTGCAAACACGATGAGTATTGTAAAATAAACAGCAGTGCCCCTTGCCAACGTGTAGATGTGCAAGTAAGAGGCTAGAAAACACTACTCAACATCTCTTTTAACAAAACAGGCTTCTCTGGTTGCCAAAATCTCTCGGAACACAAATGACCTCGGAGGTTTATTTAAAGCTCGGCGGACCAGGCCAAGAAAGACTCGGTGGCCGGTGCCAGATTTATACTTTGAGCCAGGCGGTTGCAGAGGGCATGAGACGAGGCTCCAGGACTCGCGTTAACGTCTTCATATTGTACATGTAACCAGTCATGGGGCTCTGTCAGGGGCCACAAAGATTAGGATTACTTGCTTGGGTTCCCTACTTCTTCCCCTCTGTGCTTTGAAGAACACGTTATATGTATTAATTCAATATCAGCCCCGTGGACACGTAGGGGCTACGGGCTGGAGTCTATTTTCATGCACAATTAGCCGCACAAACACTTTGATAGTGTGCTGTTAAACCAGCAAACCTCATTACCTTCTTCCACCTCCCTGGACCCGACTGGCGCGGCCTCAGATACTGCAACTTAATCGCACACTGAGAGGATACGTGCTTTTTTATTATGATCGTTTGGGTCATTTAGGAACCAAGCCGCTGCAGAACTCTGTGTATAAGTCATGTCATTTTGAAAAGAAATGAAACGAGGTTTAATTGAAAGTTAGTCAGACATCAATCGCACTGAATATAAATGCAACAATGACGGAGTAAAAGCCGGTGAAAGCTTCTGCAGGGAGACTAAAGTGTTGAATGCCGCTGACGGCCGATGTGTTGCCTTCTGCTAGATTTGGACACTTTAGCTGCTTCTTCAGAAATTGACTTTATTTTTAACTCCGCAAAACACTGACAAAGGGGAGTGAATCAGAAAAACCTGTTGGGTGAAAATTGCGACCTCTGAGTGAGTAAGTGAACGTAGGTGTACAATAAATCTCTGACATGTGAAAGCTGGCAAAAGGCAAACCGGTCATGCTAGAAGGTGTTCTGCTGCATATTGAGCCACATTCCGTCCTCTTAAAACACGACATTAAGGAATATTTCATCTTGAAGTAGAATCTCCACATTTAAATGAAAAACGTTATCTTCCTCCGGGTGACGGAGTTTTATTTATCTTTATCTTTAACACAAAGTCCTCTGAAAACTCATTTTGTTGACTTGACAGCCGCTCAAAGTCAGGGAGAAAGATTATTGTTATTTCAAGTGATTCACAGTTCAATCTGCATCTTAAATATGCAATGTTATATTTCACAATGCCGAGCTGACCCACACACTCAACACCACTGGATCTGTGTTGGGTGTCTAGAAACAAAAGGCTGAGAAAGGATGAATGGATGGATCCAAAACATCTGGTCCACATTACATCAGCTGTAATATTTCACATTCTCTCTTCCTTAGTGAATGAGAAGAACTGAAGGAACACATGAAACCTCTATGCCTCTAAAACACAACAATCTGGCTTGAACTAAACCAACCTACCTACCTACCTACCTATTAACAAACCTACAAACCTATAGCTACCCTCCAACCTACCTAACCTACCTACTACCTACACAAACCAGCCAACCAACCTACCTACATAGCCACTAGCCTCCTACCATCCGTCCATCCATGACTACAAATAGTTGGGTACCACTGATTTAAATCACCCAAAACAAAACCAAAAAACAGCCACACAACAAAAAAGTAAACATGCAAGAGAAAACAACTGAGCATCCAGTCAAGAAGTCCGATCTGACAGTGGAAGACTCCGGACTCCGCTGAGGGCCGTGACTGTAACCTCCACTATCTCCGAGATGAAAGGGACACAAATTGCGTCGGACAACTGGAACAACAGTTGTGAGCTGGAGTGGGTTCCGTGTCGAAGCAGCGGCCGGGCAAACTGACAACGCACACCACCCTGAGGCCTACTGCGTATAATTGCGGTCACATTACTGCCTGCACTGTTAAAACACGGCTCGGAATTCTCTAGATTATAGCGTGTGACCTCCCGGTGCTGGAACTCAGCACTGCCTCTGTGATGTATGTACATCTGATAGTTTCATTATGTGCGTTTCACTTTCTCACGCCGCTGCACCGGCACGACAAAGAGGCCGACTCTTGTCCGTTTATTGTACTTGGCGATTAAAAGCGATCCTGGTTGATGACAGAGCAAGAAATTTAATTTGCTTTATTGAATTAATGCAGAATTAAACATGACGCCTGTTCATCAAAAGCTTAAGCCCTCGTGAGCAGCCAACAGGCCGTCGTCCTGGAATCGCTGAGCACTGTGGAATTCGCGGCGAGCCGCGCACCCCGGTGACTTCCTCGCTGATTTATTCGATCATTACTGTGAATGATCAGCCCTTCAAAACTCTCCTCTATTATCTCCAGATGGGATGACGAACCATAATTCATTCTGATTCACATATTTATTGAGGTGATCCGGGTGAAGACTGCCTTCCTGTAACCCTAAGAGCCCAACTACCTCTGCCCAGCACGCACACACGTTCACACCCCCCCGTATGCACAGATGAGCATTTCTTACCGTTCTGAATGTCCAATATGTGGTGTTTGTCCAACATCCAGCCTCCCATGTTGGCGGCATCCAGTTCGAAGCCTTGCAGCATCGCCGTCCTCTTCTCCCAGAGCACCACATCAAGGCAGGACTCGTATTCGTATCCCACCGACACTGAAAGTAACGACAGCAGAGGCCCGTGGTGAGCGAGGTTGCGACCTCCTTACCCGACACTTACAGCGGCAATGAGGCCTGCGCTCCATAAGACATTCAGCACACGTTGCTGCTGTTTTCTGTATCTGCTGCTCCGCCGGCTCTCATTGACTATGTAATTTCCTCCAGCTGGGACGATTTTAGCAGACCTGTGGGGTTTCTGTGCTTCACCTGCACAGTTTGTATTTTATGTGCCCTCCTCTCATTTGTCTGTTTTATATTGTGCGAATGCAAATCAAGCGCAACTGCGGAACAGTGTGTAAAGTGGCATGAATTATTTAAACAATAAAAGGCTCAGATGGAGCACATTATCGTGAATATCCTAAATGCTGGGGTATGGTCACAGCCATAAGCCGCGAATGAATCCTGTTGACTGTCGGGGTCGTGAAGTTTTTTCCTCTGTAAAAATCTCAAAACACACATCCTGCTGTGGTGGGGGGGGGAATTAATAAGGTGATAAAATGCGCATGTAGTTGTGCATAAACTTCTGTATATCAAGATGGACGACATGACTGCTCTTAAAAGTGCAGCCGGAGCATCTTGCTCACCGCCTGGTGGCTGGTTGCTGTACAGGTCGTGAACCCCGCCTCCTCCATGTTAGTGGATGGGACACGGACCAAACTAAATAGTCAAATTACAAGTCAAAGACGTTTTCTGTGTATTTAGGAAGTTCTTATTACACTGATTTATGTCCAAGTGGTAATTATTTCTGGATAAATTTGGTTTTAATTAGTTATTTGAAACTGAATCGCTCTTGGGTGTGTGCGTATATATTGACTCTGGCTCTGATGGCGGTGTTCATTCCTGGATAGTGGGAGGAAGTAGAGCAGCATCATCCATCTACAGTATATATACAGTCTGAGATATAATCCCTGAAGCCGTGTGATACTTGAGATGACACTTAGTATTATATAAGATATTCTCCACGATCAGATCAAAAGGTTCTGCTGTTATTTATCGGTGGTTTTTATTGTACTGTACTTACTCCTTGCAGGACATTTTTTCACACCACTGCCTCATAGGCAATTTTTTCATTCAGTGACTGAAACCAAAATATCATATATGCAAAACAAAGAAGTCAGCAAAAGACCAGTGGCCTTAAAAAAAGTGGCGCTGGGGGATTTCAGGATTTCAAACAACTCTGTAAATATTGCACATGGTAATAAAAGTCCCTGATGGAAAAATCCACTCTTCAAATAAAAAGGGAGAATCAATCTTCACAGGTTCAACCAGGGTTCATTGCCTGAAGGTAGCTCAAGCTCTGACAATGAACCTATGCTTACACAACAGTCTTTAGTCGGCGCGTCACACTGGGAACTCACCCACGGCCTCTGCCAGGCCAAAGACCTTCTGGTTGTAGGCGTCGGTTTTATCCCAGATGAAGGTGTAGGAGAGGTCGGGGAACGCAGGGAACGACTTCTGGAACTGACGGCCCATGACGGCCACCATCAGGTGGACCTTCATCAGGCCAAAGGGGAGACGCTCCGGGGTCAGCAGCACCTTGAGGATGGGCTTGTAGCCAGCTGCCCTGGAGCTCAGGTAGACCAGGTTGAGGTCACTGCCGGGTATGGCCACTTGCTCGTGGAGGACCTGATGATTTTAATTAGCAGTCAGACTGGAGCCAAATACACAGCGGGAAGTGTCGGCTTAACAGGAGCAACAGGAGCAACAGGAGCAACATGAGTTTGCTGGTATTTAATGGAGAGGAAGATTGTAATTACAGTACATAATATGAAATGTTAAAGTGATTTCAAGCAACACTATGTAACGTCCCCTCGGCTGCAGCGCCCACACGTGGTTATTCATTCGCTCGGGTTCCGTTTCAGAGTAATTAAGTGATTTACATGTTGGGAGAAAACAAAGTCTGTGGATCTTTTAACCGGAGCTCTGACTGCGTGGTCGCTGAACTGAAACACAACTGAACGGTGGATATTACCCATGATCCCCGGCTTCCTTGAACTGCCGCTATAACAAATACACCAAGCTCTCTTTAGAATTCTTGATATTTTTGAAAGTTTGGAGAAAAATGTTTAATGACTTCTAAGTCTCTTTGACTGATCTAAGGTTTTCGGCATGACTCCTGAACTTGCTGGGCCAGATTCTGGTAATTTAAGCCGCGGCTCACAGGCGATCGCAAGAACGGGCGCTCAGGGCGAAGAGTGGAAATGAGAGAGGCACCGTTTTCTCTATTCCAAGTCAGTGAACCGTCAAACTCATTTTGAAACTGCTATTTTAAGGTAAAACAGTTGCATAGTGTTGCTTTATTGCGTATAACCATTAATGTCACGTACGAGAAGGGTCGCACTCACATACAGGCTGTAACATTCTGCACAGTACAGTCAAACCTGATGAATTTGTGTTGAGTAGCAAAGTATTAAAACCAAGTTCCTGCCAAACCCTATTAGCTAGTATGCAAATGGAGCTGAAATCTCCACAGGCAATAAATTAATTCTTTGTTAGCCGAGTCTGTGAGAAGAAACTTTTTACATGACGACTCCAACTCTGGAAAGGTTACTGTAGAGTTGTAGTTCAAGTCCAAGCTTTTATTTCTCCCCCAAAAATGTTTCGGTTTAACCGGCGACAGCTCCACCGTCACGTTTTTGCATTTGGGGATTTTTAACTCTGATTGGAGCCAAATGGAAAGAAACCAAATTCCTGAGGCATGTAACCTCCGTGTGATTTGCTCTCAGAATTTATCAGTGTAGCTGTGAGACAATTTATGGCTTAGCATTTAGGGAGATGCCGGAATTCAATCAAAGCGAGGGAAGCCATGGTGAAAGGAAGATAACAGCATTATCGTGACTCTTTATTTCTGTATTTACGTCAGTGAATCTTCTAATGTTGGGATCAAACGCGGGTTAAATTATTCAAGTCATTCATTCCGAGGAGCAAATGTGGAATTGAGAGTAAAGGACATTGCGATGTGACACCTGTGTCACGTGTGCGGACTCACCTGCGTCTCGGGGATGATGGGACTGTCCTCTGGGGACGTCTTGTACAAGGTGGAGAGGGGCGTGGCCAGGATGAGCGGGTGGGGTCGGAACAAGCCGGTCAGGTAGCAGCTGGGGATGTCGTTTTCCTCCCGCTTCATCACCACCGTGTCCATCACGTGGAAAACGTTCCAGGGCAGCCACACGGTGCGGTGCAGCGTGGGGAACGGTGCGCGCTCGTAACTCAGCGTCAAGGAAGCGCCGCCGTTGGCCAAGAGGTCGAACCTTGACAAACGATCGTGACAATGTAAACGCAAACAGGAAGTAATTGGATAACAGTTTATTTATCGGCTATAAATATGGTAGATGCAGAGGATTCTAGGCTGATCTGGGTCTTGTTTTCATGGTGTGATGACAAGTCGCTAGAGTAACTGCTGAGAACATGGCGACATCCATCGATCCATTATCTGGACCACTTATTCTTTGAGGTCAGCTGGAGCAGATCCCAGTTGACTTTGGGTGAGAGGCGGGAAACACCAGGTCGCCAGAGGTCAACATACAGATCCCCAACAAGCATTCACGCTCACGGTCACACCTACAGTCGATACAGTGTCAAATGAACCCAACTCCAATCTGCACGTCCTCAGCCTGAGGGAGGAAGTCGGAGAAGCAGCAGCCATGGCAACACTGTGACGTCCAAATCCGAATATAGAAGCAGTAACTTTGTAAACAAGTTGTTTCAAACAGGTCCTTCAGCAGGTCACTTAGACGGTAAATAGTTTTTTTATCACGTATTCTAGCCTCCAAGAAAATCAGTGTGTGCACATAAATAAATATGCAAACGGTAATTTAAGGGGAAAGCTTCGTGAACTACAACGTCTGAGTGGATACGAGCACCTCTGCACCACAGTGTTTCTCTTAAGGGTGTCACATTTCCACATCTCGATAATTAGTTACTGCAGACTGGGATAATGGCCAAACTGTAATAATTTTATAATTTAACTTTAAGTGCAAAGTAAATAATAATTTCAGCCTGACAAAGCTTCTTTTTTTTTTCACAACAGAGAACTCTCCTCTGCACAATATTATCATTCATATCTAATTTATGACTTTTGTGCAGCCAGGCGTAAGACAACACGTTCTGGTGGAATGTTGGGTCGGGGACTTTCCTCTGGTGAACTGGTTTTAATTAGTGCAACATTACTCAGGGAAAAGTTACTGGTTTGGAAATGAAGGGCGAGTCTTTGAAGTGCTGCTCTATATATCCG
Source organism: Reinhardtius hippoglossoides (assembly GCA_006182925.3). Taxonomy (NCBI): domain Eukaryota; kingdom Metazoa; phylum Chordata; class Actinopteri; order Pleuronectiformes; family Pleuronectidae; genus Reinhardtius; species Reinhardtius hippoglossoides. The sequence continues at coordinate 22,475,175 of CM031676.1, forward strand.
GCGAGCTCCACTACCCAGGGGGTAAAGCATCTGTGTGGTGACATTGCGTGCATAGAAACACACACTCTTAACAGATTTGAAGCCTTTTTTTGCACGTCTCTCTCTCTGTGCACGCGCCCAGAACGACACGCGGACACACACGACCACACACTTCCAAGCTGTGCAGCTGACCTAAAACAGCTTCCTTCTCGAGCTCCCTCCACTTTGGGCAGTGGGGAGCTCACAGCTGCAAGAGGCCAGGCTTTGAAGCCGCCCCCCCCACCACCACCACCCCCTTAACACACTGAGCCGATCTGTTGGCTAACCAAGTGTGATTATCCCCGGCCATTTATCACGCTCCCTGTCAGAAGAGTTCACAGGGCGGAATATCTGAAGAAATCTGCTAATCCTCAGATATCTGGGGACCGAGGATTGTACTTCATAACAACAGCTGAACAATTCTCTGACACTCACAGGGCTTACGTTTCCACACTGTTGACTCATAAACACGACCTCTCTGTGCGCCGGAGTTTTCAGTTTCACAAAGAGGCTCCAACCCCGACAGCGAACCCCCCTCCTGCAAAATGGGTGACATACGTTTGTCTTGTATGTATTTGCACTCCCATTATTAAGGAGCTGTCTGTGGTAATAGCAGGAGAAGGTCAGACAGTAATCTCATGTTTTACTACACTGCGGGCAGATTGATTCTACCCTCGCTGATTCAATGCATTTTAAACAGCCTGGTTCAAAATGGCCTCCACCGCTGTGACATTTGCATGAGGAATTGTTCTAGGGCAATGTGCTGCCGTTTGGATTTATTTTGAACGCTTGTTCTGGAGAAGTGCCAGGACAACTCTCCCTGCGCCGGACAGCTTTTAAAACATTTTTTCCCCGCACTAGTCCGGGGACAGCAAGGGGCAAAGGTTGAGCCTCGAGGCGGAGACGCAGCTCGTGTGTATTTGCACATGCGAATCGTGATGATGGATGCAGATGGATCCTCGTCTCCCTGCACCTACGGAAACATCTGCGCACAGGGACTTGCTTACATGCCATCTTGCCGCGTGACGGTGTAGCCGAACTCCGGGTAGTGCAGGAAAGACACGTTGACTCCAATCAGCGGCGTCCCGTCTCCGGTGAGGACCTGACCCCGGATGACTGATGCCAGGCTGTGTGGGCAAACAAACACAGAAAGGGCTGAGTAAACAAACAGTGCCAGCCGGCATCAGCGAGCGGACAAGGCATCAGCGCTGCTAACAACTGCCCTTTCTTTGCCAGCGGCGGGAGCAGCGAGCTATGATTTACTGACCGTTACGGGCTCACACATGTCAGGGGCTGTTATTCATGAAAATGCCACCTCGCACGGCAGCGCCTCTGTCTGGTTACTGCCGTTAAAGGCCCCCGTAATTCAGAGAGATGAGCTTTTCAAGACAGGACTGAACAGATTTTGCATAATCTTGCACATGTATTGCAGCATTTATGTTCTTCGCGTACACTGAAGTGAAGCCAATTTCTCAACCCCCCCCCCCCTCTCTCGCTCGCACCCTATTTCTATTAAACCTATTATTATGTCGAGCCAAGACGCAACATACAAACAACGTATAGCTCGTAGGGCATTTCACTTTGTAAAAGAACAGTGGGCATGAAAACTAGAAAAATGCAAAACACGGTGAATATTATGGAGCCAACATGAAATACACACACAGTTAAATCATCAGACTGATGAGTAAAGTCAACTTGGTTAATGAAGTGTGCGATAAACTCAGCAGCAGGCGTATCGCATGAGGTTAATGAGTGAAACATCCACAGCATCGTTATCACCCTGACCTCGCTGAATTCGCAGTTTCCCCCGAAAATTGTGTTTTTGAGAGGACGTGATCCAAGTGTGATTATTCTTTGCAAGTACTTTTACTTCCCCAAAAAATTTGAAAAAGAGCCTTTTGTCAGTGTCACAGTCGAGTCTTGTGCTCGCTGGTGTGATAAATCTCTGTGTAATACCTGTGATGAAAGATAATACATCAACAGGAGTTGTGCTGGAACAAGCTCTTCAGCTCGGTTACAGATATCCTCTTGATGGAGAAGTTGCAAAGCTCGGCGGCTGACGTGTCAAGAGGCACTTTACAGCAACTCCGAACAACAGAATGCGACGCTGGAGGCAAACTGTCTGGGGGGGAGAAGGGCAACGCCACGATAGAAAAGAATCGCCACGGCAGCTCGGAGAGGCGCAGCCAGAAATAGCGCAGATGTGGAAAGAAAATGCGTCTTGAAAAGGTTTGTTGCTTTTGCAGGTGGTAAAAAAAAAAAACATATGTCTGCTCGCCTTTTAGAAAAGAAAAACTCTTTCACCTTGTTTTTGTGCCATCACACCTGGTGGCTGCTTTATATAACCCACCTCCCACCACCGACCATAGAGCAGCGCCACCAGGGCAGGCGGGTCGGGTTAAATAACACCTCTGTACTAGGAAGTCCAGCACGGGAGACCATTACTCACAGCCTCTCCCCACCCACCCAGATCCACCACCCACCCCCACCCCCCCACGCTGGAAAATGGATTTGCTTCTGGTCTAAAGACTTCTCCACCTCCAGCGTCCCCTCTCTCTCGCTCTCATCTGAAAAACTGCATTTTCCTCTTGACATGTTTTGCCTCATAAATCACAGACATGCAAGGTTCATACATGATTAACGCCCCGGATATCGTCAGCGATTATTCAACACGACTGCTGGCCTTTCCCGTAACACTTGCCCAACGCGGCTTCTCCTTCCCCCCTTAAGTGTGAAGTCATATTTTAAGTCAGTTGTTTGAAAGTAAGTAGGGGAGACACGGCGATATTTCTCCATCCACATTTAATCATAACCCACTTCTCAACCGCCGAGCAGAATTTTTTTAAGTGTCCCCTCTGTATTTGTCACCGGTTGGCAAAATATGTCTTGTTCTGGCCGCTTTATCTTTCGGGTCATTACGTATGTGAGGCGAGGACGCTCAACACCTTTACCCTCCTCTTCATTTCCCTCCCACTGCACGCCTGGCTCAACCATCTCCCATCCTTTATTTACCGGCTCGGGGAACAAGGCCACTTAAGGGCCGCGGCGAAGGTTCACTCTTTCTTTTCCCTGCGTCTCTATCAATCTTTCGAGAGGCAGACGGATGCAACAAGAGCCCGAAACCCTCCAAACAAACGGCGAGTCCCTCCACCTGCTGAGACCCCCAGATATGAATCGCACAATTCATGCATTCTTATCTGTCGTTGTCTCAGCAGCGGCTGTGGGGAAAACACCATCTGAAAACCCATTGGGAGACGAGTGCGGGGACATGTGATACGGCTGGAGGACTGGTGGCGGTTGTTGTTGTTGGGGGGGTGAAGAGGTGCGGACAACCACAACACATGTTTTATTCTCTGTGCTACGCGGGGGACAGCTTTATCTGGCCGCACGCCGGAATCCGTCAACTTCTTCCAGGCTTACACATTGTCTTCTCAAAACCAGAAGGAGAGAAGTGACCTCTAAGTGTTTCCCGTCCCTACACCGTGAGACATCAGACATCCTACGAGCAGGCAGAGCAGCCACCGCTGCCGTTGGAAGTCTTGATGCTCCGCTGGCATCCTTCCCGTGCTTCAAAGTCCTTTTTTATAATGTATACTCTGCAAAGGCGCGTCATAAATTATTCACCTTATATTCCTCAAATGAATGTTTGAAAAATATGGGTCTCGCCGAACAAACTCTGCCACTCCTGAATATCTTCTTCGCGATGTGACTTCTTCATCCGGTAATCACATCTTGTGGTGTGTGTGTGACGCGTGTGCTGACGAGCCACGCCGCTAACTCGGTCACGTTTAGCGGTGCGCTCGATTCCCGAGCTTCCAAAAGGTGTTTGACGACAAAACTAACTTCTACAAAAAAAGATGAAAAAGCCAAATGAATATTTTGAGCAAGAGAGCTAATGCCACTGCCAGACATGAAATCGACAGTAAGCTGAAGACAATGAGGACGAGGATTACTGAGAACCCGGCTGGGGGGGGAATCGCCTCTTTCTATATTTTCAGTAAAGCACGCTATTTACATAAGGATTACTTTAAACTATTGGAGGAAAATATTCCCAAAGCCTTCTGCACACAGTTGGCAATCATTCTCCTCTCCATCACTCACAGAACAAACTCTGCTCGTGGTTCTGAACAAATGTGGATGTGGACTTGGTGAGAACTAGAACTGCGTCTCCTCGGTTTGCACATGGACGTGTCCTGGTTCTTCTGGAACTGGACGATGTCTCAGTTTCCTTCATGTGCGACATTTCAATTGACGTCTGTACCTTGGATAAACACCCCTAAACTTGAATTCTTGGAAGAAGCTCGACAAGAATCACGATCGAGAATTGTACTTTGCCTCCTAAATAATGATGGGTGTGTTTTGGGGATAACATACAATTAACCAATCAGAGTGCCACCTCCAGGCTTGTTGTGAGCCCGCCTCTGTAGGCGTATATTACTCTCTTCATCATGTTCCCCGACAATAACAATGACACACTAACAAGTGTTGCTGCTTTAAGACGCGGCTGACAGCCCCTTGTTTTAAGATCAACTCGCCCATGGACGCAAGTGGTATTTAAATAACGTTGGATGTGAAAATCGACCGCTTCCTTGCTCTAAAACTAGAAAAGTCACTTGCCAGCATTGCCAGATGCATGAAAATTATCATATTATGTACGTTCATTTTGCTCTCTGTACATGTACAATGAATCATTTCAATAATGTCAATATTTCCATCTGTGTCCAAGTGTAGTGTAGTAAAATATGTCTGTGTTTATGGATCATGCTTGTCTCATGTGACAGCTTCCCAGCCAATACTCATTCATCTTAACATGGGTTCTATAAAAGTAATATTTATTCATAATCATCTTATTTATTGTAACTAAATATGAGCCTCTACGATGCGTGGACATCTCCCACCAGGCAACGCAGAGTGTAAATAAGATTATAGGAGCCACGCTAGCTGCTCTGTGAGAGTTTACCCAGCAAGGATTTCAGTTCACATCAGCATGTTTTTAAGCCGTTATTAGACTAAGCATCTTCACATTGTTCTTAATATGTTCGCGTGCTGAGATTTGCTAATGAGCTCTAACCCCAAAACACATAGGGCTGCAGGAGAGTTTTTAATTTATACCAGTGAATCTGCATTTTACACCCACTTCTGTCCAGACTCATAATATTGAAAACGCAATATGAAAAATATTGAGTGAATTTGGTCCTAATGAGGTCAAGGAGACTTTGACCAACTTATTCTAATAAGTTCATCTTTGAGTTTCTGCCAAATTTTGAAGAAATGTCCTGAAGCCGTTGTGTGAAAATGCATTCATGAGACAAAAGATACGTCCTTGTAAGGTCACAGAGACGTTGAACTTTGACCTTTCGCCTCCTAAAGTCTAATCAGTCATTCTTAAGTGTAAATAAATGTCTGTGGCAGACGTAATTAAATTCCATTCTCCATAAATCCCATCCACATAACATGAGGTCACACTGAGCTTGCATTGCGACGTTCAACCAAAATCTAAAAGTCCGAATGAACGTTTCTACCAAATGTGCAGGATTCCCTCAACGTGTGCACGAGATAGCTTAAGACTGGGATGTGGAGGGATAACCCCCGAACCCGATGCCTCCAGCTACAGAAGTCTGTGTCGCAGCTTGCGGCAGTGAGACCAGATAACACACACTTGCTAGTGTAACTGCAAAGACAAAGAGAAGTGAGATTGTTTGACATTTCAGAGTGGCTGCACAAACATCGGTGCCTCTCCCCAACCGGTAATGAGACAGCAAACAGCCGACGTGATCCAAATAATTAAGAAGCTGTCAGCGCTTCGTTAAGCCACTTGCCTGCCGTTGAACGGGTTGTCCCCGGGTATCACGTGACTGCCGCTGGGACCAATCAGGAAACTGACGCGGTCGTAGAAGCCCTTGGACGTGGGCTGGCTGTATGAACTCTGGGCCTGGTCCGCGACGGTGGTGGGGTCAGGCGAGCCGCGACAGTAGGTCTGACCCTGGCAGGAGATCTGAGCACAGCAGTCCGGGTCCATGCAGTCGACGAGGCCGTCTGGAAAAACAGAGACAGAGACAGGGGGGGGGGTGAAGCTGTGTTGACCTGGATGTGTTCGGGTCTGACTAAAGAAACGAGTGAGCATCTCCATTACTGTGTCTGGCTTGGAACGTGAACTCCAGTTCATTAAAGTGACGGCAGAGATCCTGAGCTTGACATGAAAGTATTAACTATTAAAAAGTGCGTCGCCTCGTATGAACCTCAAAAGTTCGGGGCTTGTTGGTCGTGGCTGAGGAGCAGTTCATTAGAAATCCAGGGATGTTAATAGTAAAAGTCTCAAAGTAACCTCTATAATTGATCTCCTGTATATTTTAAAGCACAGTTTTTAACAATCTGCTCCTCCGCAGCATTTGCATATTTTTCCAGTGATGTTTTATGTATGATTGATTTGTTTTGTTTGTTTGCTCTGTCACTGAGGAGCCACATCAAAGCCAATTTACTGTCTGCCACAGTAAGCGATGCGCACACAAGTTCCTTTCTCCTTTTTTTGTTTTTTCCAGGAGCTAAAAGACTATTTGTACGAGGCTTTTATTTCTTCCTACCTCCCTCGTTATCCTTGCCATCCGAGCAGAGCGTTTCCGTCGCTACGTCGCATCCCAGCCCTCGCCATCCTGACTGACAGATGCAGTGCCACACATTCTGATCCAGGACGCACCTTCCGTTGTTGTTGCACAGCCCGGGGCAGCCGTCTGTCAACACATCATGTACGTGTCAAACAGCAGAGCAAATCAGAACAAGGCCGTGAGTGGGAGAAGAGGAAGAGGGAGGGAGGGTGGGTGGGAAGGAAAATTTGGAGGAGAAGAAGGGGTATTGAAGAGTGGACAGAGGCAGATTTGAAGAAGGACAGTGCTGAGTGAACATACAGGTACGATACACCTCTGACAGGACTGGGGGGGGGGGGGGGGGGGGGTGTGGAGGAGGGTGTGAGGAGATACGGTCGTTTCACATGAGTTTCTGGAGCACGTTCAGCTTCGTCAAAAAAAGTGAAATGTATGAGATCCAGAAAAGAAAGAAGAGAAAAAGAAGAGGGGGGAAACCTGCTGGTTTCAGAAGTTAACAGGCCAGACCTGGAGGTCTTTGTGTTAAATCAAAGTTTGAGTGATTCCTTTTTGAGCTCCCTTGCAGAGTGGAGTTGTGTCGGGCCGCCTCGGAGACGCACTCGCAACCCTTTTTGGATTCTCTTTGGCTTTTGGGTTCGAGATTGAAGAAAAAAAAAAACATTCTCCGTGATGTCTCCGAGCGGCTGGAAATCAGTGGCATGTCTCGGAAAGTGGGAGTAGCCCTTTGCAGATGTTAGAAAAACACTCATGTGAAGTAACAGCAACATCAAAAGGAAAACAGGGGGGGGGGGGGGGATGTAAATAGGAGGAGAAGAAGAGGGACGATCCAGAGTCTTTACAGAAATAACAGAACCCTGGCTGCCGGATCGCATTCCTGCTGATAGTGAGGGGGGGGAAGGAGGAGGTGAAGACAAGGGGAGCCCCAAAAAAAACCAAAAGAAACAAGGACTGAACCACACCAGTTGGGGGCGTTTGAAATCTGGAAGACACACTGAATTCAGACAGGGGGGGTGGGGGGGGAGGAGTGTGGAGTCTGTGTTGAGACGGACAGGAGATGAGGGGACATATTGGTGGCGGGTGGGTGGGTTGAGCAGGATCACAGCGGAAACAGTATGATCGACTCGGACATAGAACAGGTGTATATACGCCGTGCTAGGGAAGACAAAGAAAGGGAGGGATTGCTCGTGACAATCTCCCTGGGAGGGGTGGAGGGGGGGTGTGGGGGGTGGTGGTAGTGGTAGTGGTTCAATTTACCTTTATATCCTATCTTGACTGCTCCTATTACACACGAGCCGAGGAAAGGGAAACATTTGGAAAAGAAAATTACTTATCTCCTGGCAGAGAGCTAAGACTGACAAACACATTCTACTTATGGTAACTTACAGGGAGCATAAGGAAAAGAGAAGAAGAAGAAGAAGTGGAATCGGACATGAAGCTGATGTACCTGACAACCTTTGTTTATTTATTTGGAGAAGGAGCCGTGCAGGTTTTTTTTTTTTTTTTTGGATGCTGCCCTAATTTCAATCTCTCAGCCGGTTTGAGCTGAGCGGCTAATGCTAAGCATGAGCGACAGGATGTGGCTGATATTACTGCAGGAGAAGAAAGCTGCAAGCTCGTCCCATTGTTTTATTACAGAGGCCACAAAAAAAATAAAGACGTTCTGCTGGATCAGGAAATAAAAAAAAACAAACAATCCTGCATGTAGAGTGTAAATCTCAAGTTTTTTGTTTTTTTACCTGATACTCTGGAATCCAGGGCTATACATGTAAGCCGTGAGGGAGTCGGAGAGACAGACATAAGATAGAAAAGAGTTAGGCACGGAAAAACAAACAGGACAATACAAGAGGGAAAACTGATTAGAGAGAGAGAGAGATAGAGAAGCTGCAGTAAAAAGAACAGTTCATACAATATTCTGTCGCTTCCCCATTGATCTGTGCAGAGAACAGTCTTTGGTGCAGAGGGAAAACTCTGCGTTCATCCCACCTGGTTCACGTGCAATGGAGTTTTTAAAGTCAGTGTTTGAATTTGCTTTATAACTGTTCACTGGTGTTATTTCTTCACCGTGTTTTTAGCCTAAATTGTGCAAATGACCTCATTTAGAGCCAAATTTGAACGTCGGGCTTACAGACACTAGGATGACACCATAGGAGCAGTATGGAGGCATGCTGTGTTTTTTTTTTACGTTTGATAAAGCGGTCGCCATTTACTTTAATTGTTCACCCACCTTCACCCACCACCTCCATCGGCAAAGTGGTGAGTAGATAACTATCCCTTTAAGCAGACGACACAATCCTCAGACCCGAGTTTGCAACTTTTCAAAATGAAAGCTTTGTGATTCGGCTCAGTGTAAAGCATCCCAGCAACGAAATCAATGTTGTGCTTTTACTTTGAAGATTACGTGCTAAAGAGGACGTGGAAGAAGACATGTTCAGCTGGGTCCACAGACTGAAGACTCACTGTCTGTCTCTTATATTCTTATTAATATTGAAGGTACCGAACGTCCTAATCGCACCAAACGCAGCACCGCACCCGATGAACAGCTTGTGAGATACGAGAGCCACGTACAGGCACAGCAAAGAACCAGAGGTAGATTAGATTCATGGTTAAGGGAGAAAAAGGAACTGTTTGAAAAAAGTTTGAGAGAGTTGAGTTGTTAATTAAAGCCCCGAGTGATTAATCAGAATAATAGATGATCATCATTCTCTCTCTTTTCCGTTAAAAAAAGCGCCTCGGATGGTGATTACACTTCTCTCCATAGGAGGCAACATAAATAAATTCAGCATCTTTGAGCTCCAGTAAAATATGCATTGTTAACACTCTCCATCTGCTTTGGTTTGCCAAAGCAAGACAGGAGGACGGCAGCCCTGCTCTTGATATCCGAGTGTTTTCAGACTACATGAGCCACTTTCATCTGGGCATGCTTCAAAACATTTGACTGTCTGCTTGTCAGGAGCCATGTCGTCTCACCCTCGCTCTAATGTGAACGCATCATGAAGCAGAATACTAAAGTCCTTCCTTTTTGTAGTTGTTGTTGTTGTTGTTGTTTTGGGGGGGGGGGGGGGGTTTCTTTCAATTTCGCAGTCATCTCCACTTCAGTGATTTCCACAGCTGCACGGCGTCGGAGCGGCGGCGGCAGCGGCGGCGGCGGCACACTAACAGCGAATCAAAAAACACCTTCGTGGTAAACTGCGGTGCTGAGAAAGCGGCGACAACGTGGTTAAGGCCTGCATATAAAACAGGATCTTGAGGCGTGTGACAAAAGGCCGGCCGAGGAAGTCCTCTATTCAAGCTTTGGCCATGTAATGTGATTAGAAGGCGCTTTGTGCAAGTGGCAGTCATTCAGGGTTTGAAAGACTAAATAAGCTTCTCGGTTCTCCCAAGAAAAGGTAAAACGCGATCGCCTATTCATCGCCGCCGCATCCAAAACAAGGAGTTACTTTCCCGATGGGGGCCTCGAGGAGGAGAGAAAGAGAAAATGGATGGCGAGCAGTTTGCCCAGAGGAGGGAGGGATTAATGCGATCAGGAATGTGACCCGCCGTCAACCCTCTCCCTCGCAATCTCCGCTCCCCTCGGAGAGGGATCTGCGTCGAACGAGAGGAAGAGAGGGGAGGAGAGAACTTGTAAATACATAATTGGGGTTCGATGGTTTTGGAGTGCGAGATCTTTGTTTCTCAGAGAAGAGGTCGTCATCGAGAGGTCGGCGATGACACTCGGGGAGACGCGGCTGGACGAGGCGTGTCAGGGTTTAACTACACGACCTTTGACAGGGGGCGCGGTGTCGAGGAGGTGGGAGCTAAAGGGCGATAGGAAGTGACATCTCAGAAGTCATTATTCTCATTAACGCCGGGTGAAGCACCGCCATTTCACAAAAATGATATTCCAAAGAGGCCCAGCCGTGGCTTTTCAGCTCCCTACACACCTGCCCTTGACTTGCTAATACAGGAGCATCACTTCAGCAGTCTAAAAGGTTGAATATCTAAATGAATGATTGAAAATATTACAAAGTTGCTGTGAGCTGTTGCAGAAAGGATTGGGATTTTGAAAGGAGCGTAGTCCACTGGGCTGAAACCAAGGATATTTCACATTTCCCTGATTCCTTTCGGTGGAATAGATGCTTTAAAAATGTATTTTAATTTGCAGGTTTTTGATTTGAAATTAATTTTCAGTTAGATTATTACTCTATTGACAGAAGTGAATATTGGTTTTAACCCATGACCGTCTGCCCCAACACAACATTTCATGAGGACGTGTTCATCTAGAGGCAACATTTGCTTGTAAAAAAGGAAAAACAGGACTATTAATATGTAATGTGTGTATATATAAGAGAGGAATTACATTCAAAGGCTTTATTTAATGAAAACGATCAGATTCCCACTAAACTTAATGGGCCAGATAAAACAGATGGGACACGGGCCAGATGAGAACACAACAAATTTGGGCCTGGACCAAGAAAAAGGGGCAGATCAAGGATATTTAAATATATCTTTTTCTTTAAAAGGCAAATAGATATTTCTTTGCCATTTTTACCAATTTACAAAAGGAATAAATCATGAATCTTAATGATTAACTTGGTGCGGCTGGATTGAAGTTGTTGTTGTAAACATGCTTGTTAGGAATCAACAGGCAGCAACAGAACTATCTGTGTCCGGAAACCGGATTCAAAGCACTGACGCTCACACTGCACAGCTGCCATTTTGAGCCTGTCCATAAATGAGCTTCCTGTACTCAGTGCCCTTCTGTCAAGTGTGTGTAGGTGTACAGTGTGTGTGTGTGTGTGTGTGTGTGCGTCACTGCGCCTCACCGATGGTGCAGTGTTCACCCGTCCAGCCCTGGTGGCAGTCACACTTGCCCTCTCGGCAGACTCCGTGGTCGATGCAGCGTGGGTGACAGTCCCTCTGCTCACATTCTGGTCCTGTCCAGCCTTCCTCGCAGTGACACATGCCGCTGATGCATGAGCCGTGGGGACCACAGTCCACCACACACACCTCTGTCGGGGGGGGGGAGAAAAAGCCAAGGAGACATGAAGCTTCCGTTTTGTGTGAGAACTTTTTTTTTCTCCTTTGCCGGAATATATTTGTTTATATATATTTTCATTTTGCAAAAGATTGATGCGTCTGCCAGTGAAGAAAAATGCTCTGATGTTTGCTGAGACGTGTTGGTTTCTTTAGTCGTGAGGCAACAACTGCAATTTGAGATAATATTTCATCAAAAGAGGCCGAAAATGACTGTCATCTATTAAAGGAAAGTTTCCGCGGCATCATTTCACATGGAAAATATCATAATTTACTGCTTCCTCTCCTGCTTTATGGATCTCAACGGATTTGTCTTGTACGCAATTCGGTTTTTGAATAAGTGTCGACTGGGACACAGTTGACGTGAAATGACGGAGCGTTGAAACTTTGATGAAACAGAATTTGCAATCAACTTTTATTCAGTCGCCATTTTTACTTCGACACGAAATGAATAATTTAGAAAAAAAGGGAAACACAAGGGGACAACCTCTATATAGTATCGTATTATTAACCACATATAACCTGGTGTTATTAATACTGCGAGTTAAGACCACAGGCTGTATATAAAGATGGACGACACGTCTCCACTCCCTCCCACTGTTCCCAGTATCCCAGATGCACAGCAGCGATCGTGGGATGGAGCCTTGGTATCGAGGTCCCAGCAGTCGTAAGTCTCAGCTGACAAATATGACATTTCACCCCGTTTTTTATGGCATCAAATAACTAATAATAAATAATGAAATGGTAAAATGGGCTGTATTTTTACATTGCTTTTACAATGCTTTACAGCATAAGTCGCATTCAGCCATCAGGGGGACTCTGCGATTCAGTGTCTTGCCTAAGGACAGATTGGAATGTGGAATTGAACCAGTTACTTTATGGTCAGTGGACGACCCTCTCTACCTCCTGACCAGCCAATCATACCAGAGAAATGAACACTTGGCCAAATACCAGTGTGATAAGAACTAAAAATGACAAGAAACATGTTTAAGTTCTTAGTTTGACCAGTGTCCCGTCTACTAACACGGAGCAGGTGGGTGGGTTTATGACTTTATGACAAATGGCTTCACTTTCGGGGACACGCCTGCTCCCTGAAAAGTGAAGCCAAAGGGGCCTGATCTTTATATTCAGTCAATGGTTCGGAGAATAATAAAGAGCCTTAAATTCTCAGCGCTTGACATTTAATGTGTAAATTCTGTTCCGTGTAACACAGAGAGAAACAGCGGCGGCTCCTCCGAGGGCAGTAAATCCAGTTTAAAGGAGCCTGTGTTCGAATGCACATCGAGGAGATAAATCTCAATGTGCCGCATCAAAAAGAAACAGTTTACATGTATTTCATGTCAAATGAAATTCTGAACGACTTTAATTTGCTTTTTCCTCACTGCAACAACCAGCATCTGAGCTGGCATCAATGCGTATCGCACAAAATGTAAGTAAACTCGGAGTAATTACGCTGGAAAAATAGTGAAGGAGTTTTTGTTTAAATTCTCACGAGTGCAGAAGCCGTAAAAAAAAAATGAAACCAAAGCCACCATCGCCGGGAAAAAAGTCAAAACTCACAGCACAAGAACAATAAAGCACAGCAATTACCGTGAGTCTGAAACCTTCTGCAACAACTCGTTTTTCAGCTTTTTACATGTTCTGAAAGCTCATTTGCATCGAGCACATGGGCGGACGGCGGCGAGGGGTTGTGGGTTTGAGCAGCTTCTCAGTCTGGGCTCAATATGTTTTCCTCAAGTGCTCGAGCAGCTGTGAATCTGCGCTATGTTCAGAAAAGTATAAAAAAAAAAATTGATTAAACCCACGGGTGGTAAGTAAATCAGGCTGTACGAGGCTAAAACTGCCGCTCGACAAGCTGCGGCTGCTCTCGTGCGAGGACGGGAAATGTTCATTTGCTGGAAACCGAGAGCTTCTATCAAAAGCCTGTGAACCAGCGGAGCCGCGACAATAGCCGTCAGTGTGCTGGAGGAAAGTAGCTCAAGTACGTCCTCGAACGCTAAGAGACTGGATGCTGCAGGATGTTTATGGAACCTCTTCACTGGAAAGTTTCCGACTCTTTGACAAACTTCGGTCGGGGGAAAGGCAAATTAGCCAAAGAAACACGGAACAAGTCAGGGATGAAATATGTACAGATTTGACTCATGTATTTTTCATTATTTTCTACCACTGCTTCTCTCTCGTCCCGTTTATTGAGGCCCTCTTTTTTCGCCGCCTGTTTCCAACTCTGTGAATAGAGTTTTTCTTCGATTGAGAGACCTTGGATGGTTCTGATTAAGTCGAGCCGACACTGTAGAATATTAAGCGCGCCTCTGGAGGGTAGTCATTAGATTCCAAAGGGATACCTCCTTCCCATGGAATCTATGCAATCAATTTTTCATTAGTGCAAAAGTGTTTATCTGCCTTTAACATGCCCCTGACTCGCGCTGGATAGGGGTTGTGTGTGGTCGATGCATGCTGCGCACTTGTTAATTAAAGTTTATTTAATTGAAGAAGAGCCGCAGCCTTAATTAAGAAGGAATCCTTCCCGCCGCCCAGGTTGGTAAACTCCCCAACTTTCGGACGCCGTCGAGGCCGGACTCGTCAGTTCTGCTATCGACAGGCCCGAGACGTCTCGCTGAGTGAGAGGCTGGTGTCTGGAATATCGAAAAGATTTAACTGAATAACAACTCGCCTGGCTTTGAAGAAAAGAGAAGAAGAAAAGGACTGAAAATAATGCAACACACAACAGAAAGAACAGAAAGAAAGTGTTCACCAAAACAATCGTTCTTTCTTTGGGCTCGGACCAAACGGGCCGCCTGCTGCTTTTAAAGGTTCTGCACGCGCATCTATCACATCACAAGCACCATCCAGCCTCCTTACGGCTTTAATTTTCTCAATTGAATTTCAGCCAAGAGAAATTTATTGGGCGGCTTCTAAATCTGACAGAAACAAACTGCAACTCCGGCTTTTTAAATGTTCGACCCGTGAGCGGCTGCTCGGGGTGTTTTTTCTCTCTCCCTCCGGGTTCGACACAGAGAAGGAACCGGCGCATAAATTAGCTGAATCTCAGGGAACGATAACAGATGGGACGGGTCGGCCTCTGAACTAACATGTCATCTACCTGTGTCGAAAGGGGAACTCTCTGAATGCAAAGCAGGTGATGAATGAAGCGGCTCTGCTCCGAGGGAATACACGATCGTCTCCTCTCCTCTAAATATATGAATTACCCGGAAGAAATTGGAGCACGACCCATATGGACTTTCGGGGTTGTAGCTATATTGTCTAATATGAATGTAAAAAAAAAAAATTGGCAATGACGATGTTATTAAGCTCTTATGACAAAGAAATTGAACTGATGCTTGATATTTTACAGATTAACCATGAATATGTATTATAAATAACTCAAATGGAGATGTAACCCGATCTATTTTGCATTGTTTCTTTTTAAACGTTCATATTGGGAAACATAAACACAGAGAACGATTGGTCTGTGAAAAGAACAAAAAATCTCTGCTGTGAAACGAATGTTCACTTTTGAAATAAAAGACGTGCGAGGTCACACGACATGTGGAGGAAAAGCTTTGTCGTCAACATTTCCTCCGTCATTCCCACACGTTCTACGGGTGTTGATTACCAAACTTTGGGGGTGTGATCCCCCACGGGTTGGATTTATTTAGTCTGAGACACAATGAGGCTGTGGCGTTCGTGTTCATTCGGGTTCAAAGTGTCAGTGCAGCCAAATCCAAGTGAATCACAATGCAGGGATCTGCTCGATGATGGACACGTGACGGGGACGATGCTCGTTAATCCACAGACAACACACTGTAAATAACTGAGCGTTGGACGAAGAGGGAAATGATCTTCTGTTGACGTCGGGTCTCGTTACTGAAACCACAGACTTGGTTTTCTGATTCAACCGTCTCTGGTGAACATGGAGTGTTAAGAGCTCACAGAATGCACGAGGAGGATACGAGTGTCGGAGCAGAACGAGGTTTTGCCATCGGTCCTTTATTTAGTTCTACATCACTCTCCGAGCCCGAGTGACTCGTGGCTATCAGAAGTCAACATCTGTCGCCTCACACCCCTGAGTGTCTGAGTTCTGCCCTGTGTGCTGGCCTGGCCGGAAGCAGGATATTGTTTTTGTGCACGGTGTGTGTGTGTACGGTGTGTGTGTGTGTGTGTGTGTGTGTGTGTGTGTGTGTGTGTGTGTGTGTGTGTGTGTGTGTGTGTGTGTGTGCATGGACAGATTTCCCCCTCACTTATTGGAATTAATACTTCGAAGGGCATCTCCAGATGATTACCTTTAGAAGCCGATGGGTCAAAAAGGTTATCTCTGCACATTATAGAGATATAGAGGGACAATGTAAAAATTATATAATCAGAAAATTACTTCCCATCATATGATGTCATAAGTGACATCATATGATGAAGTCAGAAAATCATGTCATTCATAGCTCAGACATGAATGTTTTCCAGGTTTCTCTGCATCTTATCAGACTAGAGACAATAACTAAAGCTTATATAGATCAAATGATAAATTGATCATGGTAGAGTTATGTCGTCATATAGTGAAGTAATGCAGTAACGTCTGCAACCAATAAGATGATAGACACGATCAACCAATCATTCAT
Source organism: Reinhardtius hippoglossoides (assembly GCA_006182925.3). Classification (NCBI taxonomy): domain Eukaryota; kingdom Metazoa; phylum Chordata; class Actinopteri; order Pleuronectiformes; family Pleuronectidae; genus Reinhardtius; species Reinhardtius hippoglossoides. The sequence goes on from CM031676.1 coordinate 22,491,415, forward strand.
CATCATGTAGTATAAATGACGTCATGAGGTTGTTAATAACAAATGACATTATTACAAAATAAAACAGTTATATAAACTGCACGTGTGTGGGATCATCTCCCCTCCGAGGCATTTTTTGATTTTTCCTTTACACTTTGTTTCATGTTGTCACTTCCAATTACTTAGTTTCACCAACTTACAATAACTGAGACCCTTTAATGCATCTTGGTGTGTTTGAGACATTTAAAATTGATGTTCTCGTCAGGATAATTGATCCAAATTGTTTAGATAACAGACGATCAAGGTTTCAAATGTGCTTAATCCACAGACATCACCATCACAATACTTCCTCGTCTTTGTAACTTTCTCGTATTTCACATCACACCAAAGTAAAACTTCACTGGATGTGATATAGGAGGCGATTAACCTACAGCTTATAAGACATAGTGCTGACAGGACTGTAACATACAGCCCATCACTCAGTGGATGGGACACATCAGTCACTCAGGCTTCCATTCATCATCTCTGGGGAACGCACACACACACGCACACGCACGCACACACACACGCACGCACGCGCACGCACACATGCACACGCACACGCACACGCACACGCACACACACCTGAGAAAACACGAGGAAAATACTGATCAGACTGTCGATACTATCCCCAGAGTTTAGTTTCAGTTTGTGACACGTTCGTGTGAGAAGACAAATTGTTACTAAATCTAAATTTTCACCAAAGACATATATTCACCGGCGATGATGAATTACCTCCAATCATTAAAAAACCAAAGCATACATCACATACTGTGAGTTTATCTTGTGCTTTGAGTTGTGTAACTAATTAATATTTATTAGTTATTATATTATTAAAGAGGCGGCTACATGTTGACATGTTGTGGAATAAATAATCGTTACAGAGACTCACACTCCATCTGCAGAAAACAGTAAAAAAGACGTTTCAGACGTGAACGGAGTCAGTGGAGCAGATCACATAACTGCACTAATGCATCAATACATTAATAAATCAATCACAGACCTCACATGACAGATTACAGCTTTAAGTAGCTTAATATGCCCTTTAATTCCTTTGAAGCCAACGTGTGATGTGTATATTTTCTATTAATTTATTTCAATAAACAAAGAACGTGTGCAATCAGAATACTTATAATCATATTAGAGCTGAAAACAAGTTGTTGATGAATTTATTTGTGAGTTAATTGTTTGAGTCTTTTCAATTTTCTGAGTTAACAAACCAAACTTAATCCTTTTTCCGAGACAAAATATAGATTTTTTTTTCGACATTTAATTGAACAAATGAATAATAGAAACGTCGTTTAATGAATCAATAATGGAAACCATTGCAGTCGCAGCCTGAAAGCCGACAGAGAGTGGACACAGCAGTTGTAAGAGGTGAAGAGACAGTGAGTCGTGTTCTGACCTATGGAGCAGTCGGCGCCCGTCCAGTTGGCCTCGCAGACGCAGGTCCCCGAGTCGGTGTTGAAGGTGCCGTGACTGGAGCACTGCTCGGGACAAGTGCTCTTCAGGATCTCGCAGCTGATGCCGCCCCAGCCCGGGTTACAGTGGCACTCACCGTGATGACAGGCTCCGTGACCGGTGCACGCCGGGTCCACACAGTCCACTGAGGACACACAGCGAGGGCGACAGCCGTGTCAGTTTACCACAAGCAGACAGCATATCAAACCTCCTTATTTACCTCGGCCGCTGAAACTCTGCCACCGGCCAAAAATCCCATTTGGAGGGGAAGTGCTTCGGTGCCAGATGATGGCCGGTGAGCTGCCGCCTCGCATTTTGTGCCGTGCTTCGTTGGTGGCTGGGAGTCATTTCCTACCCTATATTCAACTTATCTCCCGTGTGGTGCATTACAGTCTACTTCCAACACACTGAAAGCATAATTACGCCCCATTACAGGCAGGAGGAAAGCAGCACAATTAGAGTCTAGACAGATATAATCAATTACTATTAACAATTTACAGATCAACTTGCTGATATAGGTTCATAATTGGCAATTATGAGCAACATAATCAACCCATTACTAACAAGGGAAATTTTTGCGACAATGTTATTGTGCTTCCTCTGGAGCTGATTGCTCTGTGCATTTCAGTATCTGCCTGGACACTGATATTGATTATTGAGCTGAACCAATTTGTCGCATCGGAGCTCTCGTGTGCAACATATTCGAGCTCCTCATGCCAACGTCTCCAGAACGATTTCCCTTTTTAAAAAAAGGACAATATTCTCATTGAGTGAACTCAATATCCTTTTTACATGTGAGGTCAACGACCCCGCACGTGTAAATCTGAGCTGATAATTGCCTTTTGTCTGCGCGGGGATCAATAACGTTAAATGAGCTGAAGTGAAGGGGTGTGGGGGGGGCGGACCCTCCTCAATAAACTGAGGAACAGATGTCGTTGACGGATCGATTTTAACACGGTGTCTTCAGCTGTGGCACATTCCGGCAGGTGACTGCATCAATGGGCACCGAGCAATCAGTTCCAGTCGGCGCCCTCGTGTGGTCCCGACTCCAACACGCGGCTAATTGATACACACGGTGTCAATAACAACATCCAGAGCATTATCTGCTCAGCGGAGTTGAAAACAGCGATTGTCTCACCGATGGACTGAGTCGATTCCCCCCCCCCCCCCCCCGAGCTCAAACAGAAGTAAGTTGCATCTAACTGCTTCAGCGCCAACGGGGATGAAGAGTTTTTCTTCATACCTTGTTCGCAGTTGGATCCCTTGTGGCCCGTGTTGCACACACAGCTGCCCGCCACGCACGTGCCGTGCCCCCCACACTGTGGGTCGATGCACTGGGAGGAGGGAACGTCACACTCGGTGCCCTTCCAGCCGCTGTAGCACTGGCAGCGCCCCCTGGTGTACTGGCCGTTCCCGCTGCACAGGATGGGACAGGAGGCTGAGGAGAGAGTGAAACGAGTCGTCTCAGTGGATCGGGGTCTGTCTGTGCTTTTCTTAAACGGAGGTAAAACGTTTAAATATATCCAATGAAAAAGAATTCATAAGAAAAGTTCACACTGTAGCTGTGGGTCCGTTTTTCATTGAACATGACAAAATACACATATTTTACAACTTTCTCGGCGACGTTGTGTAAGATTCTTTTCAAACGTTCCAATTTATCACTTTACAAACGTCTCGCTCCGTTCTAATGGAGATGAGCCATTTCTAACAGGATCTTCTCCCTTGTCCCTCGGTGCATTTCAAAGAAACACGTTCCAGCTGTTTTCAAAAGGACATATTTGGGGTTTCAAAGTAGTTTTTTTAACAAACGCAGCCGGCCACGTATGTGGATGAGCAGGGAAACTAGTTCCTGAGGTCGATACAGATATTGACAGTTACAAAAACCTGATGAAAATAAATCAGCCACTTTTAATTGTGCTAGATTGTAATGTGCTTTGTCGTTTTTTTCTATTTGTATACTGGTGTCAGTATCTTTTACTGGTACTGTCAGTCTCAGGTTCTTTTTCTTTTATTTTCCATATTTGGTATGGTTTATACAAATGTTCAATAATGTGCTCTGTCCCTTTCAAATAAGCGAAATACATCTACCTGTGTTGATGAATACATGTACACACAGTACACACTGTACACACAGTACTCTGTCAATGTTGACTCTGTCTCTAAATTCCCTCAAACAAAACATTTTGACATTTCACTGCTGACTGCCTGGAGACCTGTCGGCTGACACATCTATCAGTCCCAGTTCATCTGCAATGAAGTATCATACTGGCTGATATATACGGTGCAGAAGATTTATTGGTCCAGCTCTGCCAGACACAGTTTGAGGGGGAATAAGAGTAATTTTTTATTTTTGTTTTAATCTTTGAGCGACAAAGAAAACAAAACTCCATCCGTCCTCCTTTTGTTCTGGTGGAGCAGAACAACTTTAGAAACCTAAAACTTAACATGCTCGGCACACAAGTAAAGATTTAATAAGTTCTATGACATTCATTCTCTGTATTGAATTTGTTTTTCAAAGGGTTTGACCTGAGCCAGGACATACAGCTATCAAAATACTGCATAAACTGCATATTAAATACACCAGTATCGCATCTGTACTCTGTTTTGGGCCGATACACAAAGTCCAGATATCAGAATCAGTATCTTGGAGGGTAAAATGCTATCGGAAAAAATCTCCTGGAGAAAGATATTTTAAAACAAGGGTCAACTTTCAAATCATTTACTGAACGGACAGAATAGGAATAGAGCAGCTTTGTAATTACCTCTGGAGCAGTACGGCCCAATGAATCCTGGGAAGCAGTGACACGATCCCGCCACACACTCTCCGTTCCCGTAGCAGTTGTGCGTGCACTCCATGACAGACTCTGCGGGTGCGGCAGTTACAATATATTAGAGTCACATTATACCAAATCGGAAATTCCTCTTTGAAACTGTACAGTTTCTTATTATTCTTACAAGCGCTGCATAACTCTGAGCTTTCTAAGCATCTCTTATCTGAAGCGCATGGCGTATCTTTACAGCTGGTTGTCCACGTCCCACTAAGGTCTAAGCTTCCATAACGTGCATGCTGCTGCCCGACTCCTACAATCTGAGCCATGTTAAGCAAAAGCCACACCAGCATTTCATACGAGACCAAGTAATTCCATTTCCTTGACACATTCCATTTCCCCCCCCCCCCCCCCCCCCACACAACCCCCTGAATGACTGATCATGCCAACACAAGCTGTGCAATCTCCCGAGTGTTTACAGCTCAGATCCCCTCGGAGTTGAAGTTAATCTGACACATCCTACAGACAGATCTTGTGTCCATTCAACAGACCACTGCTCATAAAAGGGCACCCCCAAAAGACCGGGCCCACTCATTTTGATCGGCGTTAAGAGGGCAAACTTTTTGGTTATTACTCAGGCGTGTATTGGATGTTCATTGAGCCGGGCGGTGGACCCAGGCAATTTTGACCCCCCGCACATCGATACCTTCATATTCGCCGAGCCGGATCAATGGAACTCCCCGAAGGAAACGGAAAAATAATAAATAAATTTAAAAAAAACCTTAACTCAACCTTAGTGTTTGTGCGAGCTCAAAAACCCACAAGGAAATTTCACAGACTTCACAACGCTGAAGAGGTTGTTAGGCGGCAAGGATCAATGCGGTGTATGGTCGAGCACAATAATCCACAACCCTCCGGTGAAAACCTAGATCTGCCTCCTGGGGGGGGGGGGGGGGGCGCGAAGTTTAAAAAGCTCAGCTTGAAAAGCTCAGCTTGTTTGTGCGGCTGCCACAATTTCCCAACAACCTTAGTGTTCGTCCTTTCGGGGCCCAGCTGAAATTAAAATCTCCCAAACATGTCATTACACATCATTCCAATCACACTCATCAGCCGCCCCCGTACCCTGGATGATGGTGTTGTAGGACACCGCCTCCACGCTGCGTCCGTCGTTGTAAAACGCCAGGTGCCACACCCCCGAGTCCAGGTACTGGATGAATCCGGCCTGGTGGACGGTGACCGGATGATCCAGGCGCGCCCTCGTGTCCAGCTCGCTCAGACTCCGGTGCTCTTTGGCGATGAGCCGGCTGCCGTCCAACAGCTCCACAAAGTCGTACTGTGGAAAAACAGCAGGCGGAGCAGATTCAAGCAGATGCAGATGAGAGTTGTGTTAATGTGGGTGTAATTGAATCAGACGGTGAAGAGGAGAGAGAGTTCAAAAAGTTGAGATTTTCTTGCTGCTCCTCTGGTGATTTCTCCCTCACGGGCCCGAGACGAAAAATCTTCAAAGTTGTGATTCAAGACACAAACCACAGCAGGTTGTGTACACAGCAAATATTGGAGTCTAACAAATGTTGATTTTTCTGTGACGGTTTTCTCTTATTTTTTTTTTCATGGGGTTGACAGATGTTGTTGGGAGATTTGTTTGTTCGCCGATGGAGCAGATATGGCTCCAGGGCAAACGCTCCCAATTTTTCGTACAGGAATATATTGTAAACTCTGATGGGAGTGCACTTAAGGGGAAGGTGTTTTCATTATTTGTTAAATTAACATTGCTAATGCACTGTGGGGATGCGAGTACTTAAAAACGCTGTGTTGTTCAGAGCCGGTGGACCTGCACAAAATACATGTAACGGATAAATCAAGCAAAAAAATAAAAGCTTCTCTACGATACACATCTTTTTATTTCTCTTCTTATAATTAAATTAACAAATCATTGGTAGACTTATGTTGAATGTATTGTTTTAATATACGTTGTCCCCCTGAGTAGATCCTGGTGAAATGCATTCAACTGAAACCCCAGGAACACAATGAATTAAATCGAATATACACTTGTTAGTAACCTCGTTATTTTGTCAATACTAGATATACAGCAGACAGCAGCCCGTGCACAGTGGTATAAAATAAATATGGCGTGGTATATTTCTCAAGCTTGTATCTCCTTCCTGATACATGCTGGGAATGCAACTTTAACAGTCTCTCTCTCTCTCTCGCTCTCTCTCTCTCTGTGTATATCCATGTTTTCTATTACAAACATTGATTTACGGGATAAACAAGGAGTAACCAGTCATTCCTGCCAAGTGAAGCGGTGCATCTGCTCTCAACGCCGCACCTGCTCAACACCTGAACCGCTTTCCTGAGTGAAGCTGTAAGGGCACAGAGCACCGCAGCAGAAAAACCGTGTAACGCACACCGGCAATCCCCCCCCCCAACAGGCCACGGGCTGGAGAGCGGGCTCGGCAGATGCAGACAGATCCCCTGGCTGAGGCGGTTGTTAGATACACAGATGCACCGAGCCGATTGGTGCAGGCTCGAGCTGCGAGATGCACACCACACCGGGAACTGTAGCTGGTTTGTGGAAGAGTTTGGATTCAAATTCCGCGAGGAGGCTGTTTGCAGGGAGCTTTGATTAACCATCGATTTTTAACTCGCACAAATCTTCATTAAATTTTTTTTTTTAAAAGAGTGGAACATCGTATGAACTTAGAATGAAAAAAATATAAGTGAGGTGGGTTTTTTTAGGGGGTCAGTTCAGCGCGATCGTTACCTCACTGTGATCTCACCCCCCCCCCCCCCCGTAAACAGAAAGATCTATTTGTGCCTCGGGAGGATCCGACACATGCAGGCCACATAAACAGGGGGACGGCAACAACAGCTCTAAACATGTTCACAGTAATAAAGTGCAGAGAGAGAAATGGGGCAAATAAAATAAGGTGTAATTTTGTTCCCTCTCAAAAGCTAAATTACAGTTTTTTACTGACTATAATAATGTCGCCTCCATTAAATAGGAAATAATGGGCAGTGACAATGCGTGAACTTTTAAAACTGTCTAAAAATATCATATTTATATTGGTGTAATATAGGAATGTTTATCTCGATCGAATTTTGTATCTTAAATCTGCAGATCTGTTTAGAGTTTTAGCCTCAATCAGATTATTATTCAGTTTTTCTTTCCAACAGCACAAAGAAAACAAACAAACCTCACGACAAAATGTAGACACACTCATTTTGCACCTAAACACAGTCGAGGCCAAACCATATGGGTTGTGGAGGCTGGTGCTCTGGAGGCTGATGCTCATGCAGATATCAGGGACTGAGGGCTGGTTACAGTTTTAATTTCAGTTTCAGTGGATATAGAAAATTATGACAAGAACATGATCCTTTCTGCTCCTGACTACGGTTTGTGGTTTAAACATATTGATGGTAGATCAATTACTATAAGCATTATATATATATATATTGGATTCCTGATACATTGCTATAGATTTAAAATTATAATGCGATCATTATTGATATTGTTTTATTGCTCAGCCCTGGGGGGAGAAACGTCAAATACGGACTTGTTATTGATATTTTCTTTAAAACTGTCAATTCCTACGATCTTTAACCCAGATGACAAAGAAATTAACTGAGGTTTGAGATTTTACAGTTTAACCATAAACCTTATTATAAATAACCATAAATAAAAAGACTATATAAAAAAAAAAATAAAACAACTAAATATGTAGAACTCAAAAATACGAAAATGAAATAAATGATTTTAAGTAAATTCACTTCTTCAGTGTATAATCTGTATAATAAACGTTTTCATATTGGCTCATATCAGATCATACGTTGGTAAAAGGCTGATTTGATATTGCGATTAAAGATATTTGTTCTGAAACGCTGTTGAAATCCATCAGATCTAAAACAGCATTAGACTGACATTCATCAGCTCCGAATGAATGATGCAGAAGTCGGCAGCTATTTGCTAACACACAATTATAACCCAGCTATTTGTCAGCGCTTTGTATCCATCACCTTGTTTTATCGAGGTCCTTTGGCCCCTAGTGGCCATACATCAAACACCGGAGCTCTAAATCAGTATGTGCACAACATCCAGTCTCACAGAAACACAATGGACCTCGGAGTTGTTAAAAAGAACAAGACGACGGGAGGGGGGGGGAGAAAAAAAACATTAAAACAGGATTTAGTTCGGAACGTCTGGAATGTGACAAACATGGACCCATGCAATCTTTCAGTTGATTGGCAAACAACAGGAAGGAGAGCATTAAGAGAGGAGGGTGTGAAGCCGACGCTGTGATTTAAACCCCTTTGAGGAGATCAGGGGGCAGGGGAGCGATATTAACCTGGCGGAAGTTGACTTCTTTGTGTTGCTGGCTTCAGGGAGAAGTAATAAAACAGTTCATCCCACAAGCCCTGAACCTCCAGGCCAAGTGCATACATCTCGATTAGCTGGTGTGAAAGCACCCCCCCCAATTCATCTCAATCCAACAATGCCGGCAAATAACAGGCGAGAGACCAAGCGTGGAGAGGAGGAGGAGGAACACTCGGAGCCTGTAAATTCTTCAGACTTTAGATTGAACCAACTTAGTCTGGTACTTGATAAGAACTGAGCAGGAATTCCTGAGTGGAAAGAAATACAAAAGTTTGCTTGGTTCTAACTTGTTTGCTTTGTACCAGCACAGACAGACACTCGATAGCAGATGGAGGAAGTCTATGCGGAGGCGGAAAGACTCTTGTCTTGTCAAGCTGTGAATAAGACTAACAGTCAATTTCTCTCATTGGGGTCTTTCATGCTCAGTTAAGTAAATGCATTGATTTGTGCCCGCGGTACCTGAACTGAATGTAATTTAGAGGTAGCCACAATGGACACCGAGTCCAGCATTGACAGGTTTGAGTGTCTGTGGAACAATCGGCGGAGACATAAAAGTAGTGTCTGGTTAATTAGTGCCCGCCGGTCTTTGATTTTTTGTTGAGCTTCCTCCTTTCACCTTGAAAGCGCGAGGCGGCTCACCTGTTGTCAGCGGCATCGGACTCGCCTCCGTCAAAGAGTGGCCCTAACTGTCTACACTTGAGTGAAGCCCGTCTTTACCGAGAGAGAATGTCAAGAAGGTGAAGCTGAGAGCTTTTGCAGTCAAGTGTGGTGGAAGATGGCCATTGTCTGAGTGCTCCATCACCGTCGCCCGACGCCGGACATTCAGATCCAGAGAAAATGTCATTCAAGTGACACATCAGACATTTTGGAAACACTCCAGTTTGCAAATGGCAGACATTTAGCGGAAGGGGAAGAGAGTGCATGTCCACGCACGGACAAACCGAAGCCGACGGCAGGAACTACACTGGTGCTCAGTTATCACGGATGCACGTCGAGAATTCAAATGAGCGATCGGATAAAGGGCAGATAAAGAACCATTTTTAATAACGTATATTTATAATGTTCGTTTTTTTTTCTTTAAAACTCTATAAATCAGTTTTGATTGTACTTATAGAAATAAGCTTCATGCAGAGAGGGAAATGGCCTCTTTTTAACCTTAAAGCTGCTATTAATCAGATTCCTGTCGAAACAGCTGATCACATGGTTACATTAAATGTAGAAGGGGTCGCGTGTAGTGATTAACCCACAGAGAATTATTATTATCATTAACTCATCAGTTCCCCTCGGCTCCCTGCAGCTTTTCAGCGTTTCCATCACTCCAGTTATTTTTAGACGCAGTTGGCAGCTGTTTTCAGAAAGGAAAAAATATAGATTTGAATTGTGGGTATTGATAAAATAGTGAGATTTAACATTTCAATTGACAGATATTTCCCTTTGGAGTTGGTAGAGACCAAAACAGAGAAACAAAAGTCAATAGTGGAATTAAAAATCCCTCATCTCTGTATTATGATTATTGATTAAATATATCGATATCATGTTTCTGGCTTTTAAAACCTCCACGTTTACCAAATGAAAACTTAAATAAATAATGGAGGTTTAATGACATTACTTCTACATCCTTGATATGATGCGTTTCCTGTTGAAGGTTGATTTAGCGGACATATTGTACAGGAGAATGAATCATGGGTTAAAGACACAGGCTGTTTCTTTTGATGGGAGGGTGTTCGTGGAAAAACTGTGAAATTAATAAATCCTATACTGGTTTCATTGTATGTTTCTCTCACTATAACAATAAACTGAATTTCCCATTATCTCTTTAAAGTTTGGTTTTTACTTTGGGGATGAAACAGCTGAAATGTGTGAACGTGCAGCAGAAGCAGAACTAAAGAGAATTATTCCCACTCAAGTGAAAATTTGCCTTTAAATTAAGCTTTAATTTGCCACCGCTATGAACAATTGGTAAGATTGGACCAAATAAGGCTGTAGCTAAAAAACCCTTCTTCCATTAAGGAGGTTATGTTTTCATTAGTGTCCGTTTGTCTGTTGTCGGCAGGATTACGAAGGAAATACTGAGCGATTTCCACGAAACTCAGTGGAAAGATGGAACACAGGCCGATAAAGAACAGGATCCGGACAAAGGGGCAGATGCAGCTGTCTCCCAGGGAACAATGCTCAGATCATGACTTTAAAAATCGGACATATTTAGGGAACTAATCTACGAGTGTATTCAATTTGGTGCTGGCTTGATTGAATTTAAGGTCTGTTGGGCCTTGACGGAGATATTTTCTCTGGCGAGTGGAATTCTACTTTATAACTTCTTCCCTTCGGAGACTCGTTGCGTCGTTAATCTCGGAGACATTAACTGGTTTTTAAAAAAGATCTTTTTAAAGAAAGCCTTTACCTGCGTGTGAGTCGGAGCGAGACCCTTTCGCCCGTAGACCCCGATCAGCGCGTTCTTCTGCACCGAGATGTTGAACTTGAGGAAGCGCGGTTGGTCCATGCTGACTTGGGAACGCCAGAACACCCCCGGTGGGACGCTCTGCCCCGCCCTCTTCCCGATGTCGACCTGTCCCGTGTCGATGGAGTTGTTCTCCTGGAGCAGCACGGTAGTCCTTCCTTAAAGACAGACACACACCCCCCACCACCATCAGATTATGGAAGAATCTAAAAAACGCAGCTGAGGTCAGACGTCACACATTGATCATCACGCCGTCTCTCATGCAATCAGTTAAATCCTTCACATTCATCTCACACACAATATTGCTTTTTTGTGTAAATCTGATATCCGGACATCAGCAAATGCTGCGTTTTATCTTTTGCTTGTCAGTGTAATCAGATTCCTTTATACAAGCAGGAACCGAGACAATAACACAGTCACATCTTTCCCCAAATGAGCAGTGACCGAGCAAGACAGGATTAAAAGTAATGGTTCCCCGCGGCCCATGATGCACTGCTCGGCGGAAAAAAAATGACCAGATATAATTGGCTTTTTATAAGACTCCAACCGGCCGCATCTCCCATCTTTCCTCTGGTCCCGGTGACTCACGGAGTCAGGCTCGGCATCAGATAAGGTCTAAGTGGAATCTGTCAGATATACTGAGTGCCACCATTCCAGAGCAATAACCGCAAATCAAAACAATTTGGAGAATGATGTCCTTAAACTGTGTCCTTACCGCGCCAAAAAAAACGGAGGAATGGCCGGTTTTAATACGACTCACGCTCGCATGAAAAACCGTCGCCTGCAGGATGTTATTACAAGAGCAGATTTCGTCGTTAGGAAGAAAAATCTTTAAAGCGTCTTTAAAGTCTTTGCCGTCCAAAGCCGTATTGTCGAAGAAACACAGCCGCGCGCTTTGTTCTACCGCCGGAATGACTTTTAACTCGTTAGCCCGGATGATGCAGAGTCGTCCCGCCACGTAGTAACAAATCAACCTTTTGCTCCTGCATCTTGTAAGGAGCATTTCAGTGCGTGGGGGGGCTGTTAATACCGCAAGTGTGAGCGTATCTGTTTGTGCCAGACCTCGCTTATTTACATGCCTCTGTGTTGTGTGTGTGTGTGTGTGTTCTGTGTCACTGTGGGTGTGTGTGTGTGTGGGGGGGGGGTGTGTTTGTGTAATGAGGCCATTACCTGTCACTTTAGCTTCAGTCAAAGTGAAGACTGGAAGCCAAGTTTACCTCTGGGGAGAATAATAGCCAGCTATTGATTGCCTTTAAACAGTCCAAAACCTGCCTCATGCTATCTTAATTAGCAGTACTTATGAGGATTTAAATCTAGCCGAGTTTAAACAATGGACCTTTTTGCCCGGGCCTACTCAACTCAATTAATGCTTCCATGGGCTGTGCATTATAAATACGGCCGTGTGCTCGGAGATTAATTTAGGTGGCTTTTTGCAGCAAAGGTGAGCTGAGAGGGGCTTGTTGTTGAATACACAATGGTCCCCAAAAAATATTATGATTAGGCTGCACAAAGCCGTCTGGAATCCGCCAATTAGTATTCAGCAGGTGAAAAGATCTCAAGAAGCTCTAAAGGCTGACTGAGCGTCAAGCATCGAACGTTTCACTCTTGTCATTCAGGCGGCTGAATGGTCCGCCGCTGCACTCCGTCGCTCGTAATTGTCATTTAAACCTTTGGGGTTATTTAAAAGTTTGTGCTTTGAGGGTTGTTTAACCTTTTAAAGTTGGATTTCCCAAAAAAAGCAGGAATCCTCATTTTCTTACATAGTTTTTCTTTTGTCAATATCATGTCACGCAAACCGCTCCACCCAATTTCAATTTGTTGACTTTATTACTTTCATTTCTGAAAAAGAAAGATGTGACCCTGACAGCAGAGCAAAAAAACCCAACAAAGAATAGAAAGCAGCATTAGTCGTGGAAGCATTCGTACTTCAAAGGCTTCTTCACACGTTAACTGATAATTGATTCAGATGTGGGTCTTTAATTTCCTCACCGTCAGCAGCCAGAGCTGTCACTACGCTCGACTGAGTGGGCCCTGTCTTCCCAGCTCCTCCGTTTTCAAAAGCCGGCTGGTTGTCCAACTCTTGCAGCTGCCAATTGAGGCCGAAAAGGTGCATCGCTGTGAAAAACACACACACACACACAAAGAAAAATCTGCGTGGGCTTGTAGAAATGGATAAAAACAAATAAGCAAATAAACGCATACAACACAATCGAGCCACTTCAGCTCAAAAGACCTGTGGGAGAGCACAATGGATGGATCCAATGCAGGTGGGGGGGGGGGGGGGGGGGGGGAACAAAAACTGTTTAACCTCCAACGTTTTCACTTCACATTTTGTTATTTTGTCTGCAGCTTCCTCTGCCATGGGTGTCTTTCTTTTGTGCAAACAGAGCATCGACAGAGACTCGCCAGAGCCGCTTCAATCAATACCCAGGAACCCTGTTGCTCTTGCATGTTTCCTGTGGGAGAGCGGTTCATTAATGTGCCACACAATCAGTCGCGTATCAAAGACGAGGAGCAGGCGGCGGAATTTCTACTCTGACACAAAAGCTTCACTTCAGACGGGAGCAGCTTCGAGATACAGGTCTTCAACTCTCAAAGTCAGAGAGGGAGAGAGAGAGAGAGAGAGAGAGAGAGAGAGAGAGAGAGAGAGAGAGAGAGAGAGAGAGAGAGACTGGAGGACGTGTGAGTCGGTGCGTTGAGTCGCAGCAGCAGCAGGAAGTGTGAGGATAAGATGCTCGCTCCTCTACGTCTCTTACATAACTAAACTGCGCCGGGCTCTCGTTCGGCCGACCTGCTTTGTTGTCACGGTTTTGGATTCAATCAAACTGTGCTCACGTTGGTTTTTGTGGGGGGTGGGGGGTGCGGGGGGGAAGTGAGGTGCCTGTGTGAGCGCAGCGAGACGCCCAATCTCCTTCAAAGTCACCGGGCAGGGAACACCTGCATCTTGATTTCCGACCATTTGATCTGCGGGTAGGAACCTTTCTACAACACCTGTCGCTCGCTGGGAAGATGGATATCGACTGCGGCAAATAACTCCGGAGGGGGATGTGGGCCCGCGGAGAATATCAAATATAAAAGGGGGGACCAGAAGATGGAAAACTAACACAGACCATGTAGCAGCCTGTTAAAAAATCCAATTAAATAATGCAGATTTAACATTGCGTGACAATGTTTAGCTGCCGCCATTCATACAGCCAGCATCACCATTACTGTCAGAATCAATTCTCACGGCCGCTGGAACAAACAAGCAACATCACCGGCAGCAGAAATGAATACTGACTCCTCCATCAATATTTCGGACGAGTCTGACTTTTCTAAATACTCTGAATGGTTTGTTCTGACAGAGACTTCCAATGTGAAAACTATTTTCTGCTCTGAATCTTTTTCGTCCATCCAGAAAATAGGCAACTTCGTGTAATTTGCCAAGAATCAGACACGTCTCTAAAAATACTCCCAGTGCGTTGCCTTGGACTTGTTGAACTGTGAAACTCATTTCTAAAAAACAACTTCTCCAAACAGCAGGATGCATAAATATGTCCGTCTCTTAGACTTATAGACGCCATCAGAACCAACATGGAGGGTTAGACATGTTGGATGTGGACGGAGTCGGAGAGACATTTAAAATGCTGATGGAGCCGAGCGCCAGAGCAGAAGCGCCAAAGAGGAAAACAAAAAAAGTGACACATACTCAAAATGGCTGACAGCCTGGCATCAAAGCAGGGTAAGTGTTACTTAAAGGATAGAAGGTAACATAATCCGTTTACTAGATAAGAAACGTATACAGTATTATACCTGCATTAAGTGAATGTAGCTCTTTTAAATGTTGAGAGAGACGTCTGTGTCAAAGCTGACACTAAGCTTTAATAAAGGAGACGTGTATATATATATATATATATATATTTATATATAAATACATAAATGCATCAGCAACAGTCTGTGATCCCATGTTTCCGAGTCTTGTTTAATAAAGATGTCTCATATATATATGTTATATTGCTACTGATGAAAATAATAATGCTAAAATGGTTGTTTTCTTTGCCCATCTCTATAAATGTATTTGTGTGTGTGTGTGTGTGTGTGTGTGTGTGTGTGTGTGTGTGTGTGTGTGTGTGTGTGTGTGTGTGTGTGTGTGTGTGTGTGTGTGTGTGTGTGTGTGTGTGTGTTCATCTTTTTAGCAGAAGTAGTAGATAATTCAGTTTGAAAGTAGTTGACTGACATTTCTTTCCCCTGGGCCGTTGATGACACCGCGACTAAAAATAAAAACTTAATTTAGGCACATTGAGGCTAAAAAACTAAAAAAAGTGCATCAAATAAATGACTTGACACAAGTGTCCTTGTCTAAAACAAAAACCTGCCTCCACTGGTTGGATTCCTTGTTGAAGACTCCGGTTAATTCCACATGATAAATGCAGAGACTCCCCACAGCTTAATGCACTCCCCTGTATCATCAGCTTCCCAGGTCTGCAGTGGAGAGCTAATTGTGTGTGGCAGTGGGCTCCGGTGTATCCGACACGCCACAGAGCCACAGAGAGCCTTCCCCACTTCACTGTGCTTTAGTACACCAGGGCCCCAATCCCCACTTATCTCATCAACAAATTGCTTTGAGGTGAATAGCCCTCCACTCTTCGAATTAGCATAAGTTATTCCTGCAGCATCGGCCGGTTCAATTAATATTTATGCGCCATGAGCTGTTCTCTTCTTGGGCAAAAAAACGTGGAAAAAAGCTGGACCTCCAATTCGCAAAATGTCAAAAGTGTGCCCTGTGGAACACCTCCACCTCCACCGACAGAGGATGGGAGGCTGGATTTGTGAGTTCACAACATTGCTCGTCTGAGCTCTGACATCTACGTGGTGTTTAGTGAACAGGGGCGTTCACACTTCTGCCCCAGACGATGCCCGGGATATCGTCCCGGTTTGCCTCACGTAGCAAATCCCTCCGATCTTGTTCGCGCCGTTCGTGGTCGTGTTGTTACCTGGAAAACACGCTGCTAATTATGCTCCAGAAGAACGGGAGAAAAGGGACTAATAGAGACGGGCATAAAAAAAGAGTTTCTTGCTAAAATATGCTGATGACACTATTCTGATGGGCATCGTCGCCGAGAATAATTAGACCACTTACCAGTGAGAGAGAGGTGGCCCATCTGGAGTGGGAGTGTGCCAACAACAACTTGGAGCGCCGCAGCCAAACTCCAAGTGATTGAGACAAACATTGTTTTTGTGCTGGGACCTGGTTGCACATCTCTCCAGAAACTTCCCAGGGGGAACTTCTGGAAATAAGCTGCAGAGTTCAGAGCGTGACTAAATCGTTCCCGCTGTGTGGGACAGCGTCTCGTTAAAAAAAAAAAAAAATACTCCCAAGATTGACCAGGACACGGCTCTGTTCTGCCAGGCCGTGGTGTAATTGAAAAAAACAAAACAAGTCACTGTCTCTTTGGGATTTCTACTAGATTTTTAGCTGAGTAGCAGAAGCAGTTTGTTTTTTTCCTACAACACCGAGCATCACCAGCGAGTGGAGCCGCCCGTATCATCCACTGTTCTCTGGTAACTGCCGGGAACTTAGTGCACCGTGTCAACAACTTCAGGAGAACAAGCACTTTGATCAACGAGCCAGTGAGTTCATCTGTTTCCAATGGAAAACACACGAATGGAGCAAAAGAGTTTTTCCTCTCTGTCGGATTATTAATTTATCCTTTTTCCAACACATGAAACAAAATAATTCAGGCTTCACATTTTATAAGAAGCATATTTTTTAGAGCCTGACTGGGACTTTTTGGGGGCTGAGTAAAAAATGTCTGACAAAGAAATGTAATTGAGGCTTTGTATTTGACATTTTATCCATAAGCTTTAATATAAATAAGTATAAATTAAAATAAAACAAAAATATAACAAATATAAACAATGTGAATTAAGAAAAAAGATATGATTTTAGCAAAAATTATAGAGATAAAGTTGTTTATTCTGTTAAATAAAAGTTTTCACATTGGCTCGTATTGGCAGACGCAGACACCAACATGTCTGTGAAAGGTTCATATCGGCAGGATGCCAGTCGCACTCTAATTATTATATTTGTGTGATTCTCCAAACCAAATGTCAGACAATAAAAGTCTATTGTCCGTCTCCTATAAACATTTTGATCAAACGTGTCCACGTTGAGGACATTGTCCACTTTTTAAATTTGTTTCTGCCTTTTCAACTTAAAGTTCGAAAAAGAAATCCCACAATCTGCTTCTGCTTCCAATCAGAGCCTGGAAGCTGGACTCTGTCCTGATTGGCTCCTTGTATCTGAGCAATCGCTGATATCTTTCCTATCAGGCCGTTTCCACAAGTGGAACTGGAAAAAGCCTCAGCTCAGCAGGTTTGACTCATTTGAATAGAACAGCTGCTGTTGTCGGTGAGACGAGGTCCAGCTCCAGCTCCGTGACGGTGAGGCCTTTCTTTAAACTTGTTGAAATAAATAAAAAGCATTTTATCCATTTAAAAAAAAATCACGAGGTATTTCCGTGTACAGAACAAATAATATCCTTCAGTACAGGTGTGCTTCTATTTTGATTTGCCTTTGCACTAATGGGATTGTGCTTGCCGACAGGAGAACGGTTTTAACAGTGTGTGTTGTTGCATTGTAGTCACTGGTTGAGTCACTGCACCTGGCAGGTGAATTGGCGGCGGATGAAAGCGAGAGGAAGTGGTGGAAACACTCAGAGACACCTGAGGCAAGTGGCAGAGGGCTGCATCTGTTAAACACACTCACACATACAGACGCACTCGCCAAAAGTGCGAGTGCGTCACACACACACACACACACACACAGACACACACACACAATCTGGAATCAGACCAAAAAAAACCACGAATCCCAAACATCAGAAAAGGTCTAAAATTAAACAGGTCGTGAGTGTCGGGATGAGAATGCTGCAAATGAATCCAATCTGCGAGAAGTGTGAACGACAACAGCTGAAACAAAAGCGGCGTCCCGGCTCGTTCCGCCGGCGCCAACTCGACATACTGTATCCGCCACGAGCAGAGGCGCAAATAAAAATAGCATCTGATTCCCAGACACAGAGGAGCAGTTAAGTTATAAAACGCATGCGGGCACATCCATACTAATTTTTACGACGCCAGATCATGAACAACAAGAAGTAACAAAACAGTTAAGTCAATAAAGGGAACGTGAATATTGATATTGATATGGTGCATTTATGACCTCTCCTCCAAGAGAGCGCTACCCTCTCTGTTCACCAATAAAACACGGGTTATAGGATCTTCCCAACAACGCCATATTTCTCCTTATACAACTGTGTCACATTCCCGCTGCCTCCAAGCTGGATGAATACTTATATATCCGCTCGGGGAGGAAGCCACAGTGTAAAGATTAAGGGCTTGGATGACAAGGGAGGGCATAAGGAGAGATGAATCTGTAACGGGTTTATTGCTGTGGTCAAGATTCTAAAGGTTAGCAAGAAGTCAGCTTTGACACATGCTGTAAAAAAATGTTTCGAAATCTCCCTCGTAGGAAATAATGCCCCAGAGGGCAGGGGGAAGAGGGGCTTGGGGGGGGAGGGGAGAGGATGATGGAGATAAAAGTGTTTCCTGTTTGACAGAATGAGCAAGTTTTGGTTCAAGTACAACAAAGGCTTTGAGGACCAAGGTCTTCTTTAAGGATCAAGTGTTTCGGGGGCTGTTTCCTTCTCTCTTACGAGGCCTCAGCTCCTCAACTTGTGTTTCGTTTTTTTTTGACGTCTCCATCTGTGCTGGCCATTTTAAAACTCCATGTTTTAACACACAACCCCCCCCCCCCCCCCCCCCCCCCACCCGAGGACGCAAATTGGCTGTCGCTTTGCAAAAAAAAAACCGCGATGAGAAGTGTGGGAGTGATGCACAGGCCCCTGTCAAAAGGGAAACAGACAGGGATGTCTTGTCGGGGGACTGCACCGGGGCCATGTCTGCATATCCGACTGAAAGCTTAGTCAGACAGACACTGCTGAATCATATCAGGACATCTGCAATTTCTGCAACAAAAAAAAAAAAGGGGGAAGAGGCAGTGAAATAGAAATACTCCTGGCAGAGATCAAACTTCATACAGATTAAGAGGTACGCTGGCTCCATTCACTCCAGGCAGCTTGTCTATCATTTGTTCCATTCGGCTGAATGACAAGTCTAAAGATTGTCTAATGTCACCGCGGATAATGGAGTCGTGTTTTCTCTCCCTGAAAACTCAAAGGAAACGACTGGTTTTCATGTAGTCGAGCGACAGCCTCCGCGGCATCTCCACGTCGAGACACAGCAGCAAATATCAGGAGTCAATATTTACTGCGCATCGTGTGTGTGTGCAGATCATTTACAGCAAATTCAATTACATGTTTCATTCATCAGGATTTTTTTTGTTTATCTTGTCTCGTGCAAGGATGGGATTGCAAGAACTTGAGACTATGTTTTTCTTCCTAAACTCGACCCTCCAGAGAATCCAGATGGAAGTTAGTGCGAACGGGGAAACCTGGAACATCTGGTGGTGCGAGTGATTTACAGCCAAGATGTTCACCTCGTGAACTCCTTCCAGACACGACCTGAAACCGGACCTCCTCCTGTGAACAGGAGAAGTAACGGCTGAAGGTAAAAGAGCAGCAGGAGTGTGGCTCTTTTTAACTGATAAGTTCAACGTGTTCTTAAAAGGTCCAGATGTTGAGTCCGGGGGGGGGGCAGTGTAAAAAGATAAAGAGCAAGAAATAAAAGTAAAAACATGTGATTAAGAGTTAGGTTTCAGGATGTCAGATTTGTAGCATATGATTATCGTGGGCGAAAGAATTCACCATCGTGATATTATCGCGATATCTTGAAAATTTGTCAAATTAAATTAGTATGTTGGGATGTAAACCAGATGTTTCCGTCCTCCGACACAACAGAACAGAAACAGGAATAATTCAACATCTTAAATTCCACCTTCCTTAATGCCATCCAAATGAAAAACAACTTTAATATTAAAATGCATGTATGAGAGATTACTTTTCAGGTAACATCTCGGTTTTTTTGGGGAATGTGCTTGTTCAACGTGGGACTAAAACACAACCCGCACATGCGTCAATTCACACATGGTTCAAGAAAGGAAAGTATTTTTGGTCCTTGCCAATAATAAATCATATCTGAGCAACAACAACTGGGGCCCGCTTTATACGAGAACTATGAAAATCACCATATAACATATCGCAGCTGTATCAAATTTTACACGCTCCGCTGTGCACCATGGGAGATGTGGACTCTTTAAGTTTGTGGCGTGACGAGCGTCCAAGAGCCTCCAAGAAAACGTCTCGGGGATCGAGCCGCTGCCAAATGCTCTGCCCTGTGAAAACAGACCGAAGCGTTTTGATGATGACAATAAAACTAGGACTCCTGCTCTTTGTTCTCTCCTCTGTGAGCGTTCTGCTGCGTCGCTGCTGCGTCAGTGCGACATCCACACTTTAGCACACAGGTCAATATCCCCGTGTCCAACACCCCCCCCCCCGCTCTCACTATCATTGGAAAGGGCAAACACACACTTGTGTGCCGAACAACAAGAGACTCTGATCCTCTGCTGTTTCTTAACCACTCACACACGTAGAACTGATCTTTATGAAAACCTGCTGGATTCGTATTTATGTTCCTGGATAAACTGAAGTCAAAACTTCTGTCTGCAGGAGTGTGTGTGTGTGTGTGTGTGTGTGTGTGTGTGTGTGTGTGTGTGTGTGTGTGTGTGTGTGTCTTCATACAACTAACCATCACATTTAATTAGTAATTAATCGATGGTGTGCGATCAGGTTCGTTCAGGTAACTTTAACCCGAGTCGTGTGTGGCAGCTGAACTGTGTTTAAAAGGCGTCTCACCATAAACTCTGAGCGAATCAAACGAGCACAAAGTAAACTCCCAGAACTGTTCAGATCCTCATAGCCTCCGATTAGTGTTGGTGTTTATTGGTACCGTGTAAAGTGAGCGCAGGTCAGCTCTGATCCTGAAGCAGCATGAACGTAGCGGGAACCCGACAGTTGGCGAATTCACGCATTTGGGGAAAGTCTTTACAGAATTAATGAGCAAGATTAAGTCGGTGAGAAGTTATAAAAGTCTGTTTCCATACATTTTCAATTTTTTAATACACTTAATCGCCCAGTCCTACCACAGCTGGCAGATAATCTTCATCGGCTGCTCCGAGTAGCTGCGCCCGCTGTCTTCACTAAAACTTACCGGAACAATGTGAGGACACAGAAAACTTACAAAACAAACGTACCCAAGGTCCTGCAGCAGGAAATAAATGTTTTCATGTTGAAAGAAATTGCTGTTTTTCATTTGTTGAAGAAATGTCTGCAATGAAGTGGTTATAACAAAAATACTCACAACTTTGTGAAAACCTTTGTAAAAAAAAAAACACCTTTTGATTCTTTTCATCAGAGGAACCTTGTGGGCTTCAAAGTTAGGAAGTGGCCATTGTTGGATTATGATGCTGGTACATTTCTTCATATTTTGCACAAGTATGTGTTCATCCTGGACACGTCACCCTAACTATGGAGAACAACACAGACAGACAGACAGACCCAGGCCAAACCGGGAGTCGAAACAAGAACCTTCCTGCTCTGAGGCGACAGAGCTAATCACTGCACCGCCGTGCCACACTTATAAGCCTCATTAATATGATAATACCGTTCCATAATCTCTCGTGCACTG
Source organism: Reinhardtius hippoglossoides (assembly GCA_006182925.3). Lineage (NCBI taxonomy): Eukaryota > Metazoa > Chordata > Actinopteri > Pleuronectiformes > Pleuronectidae > Reinhardtius > Reinhardtius hippoglossoides. The sequence goes on from CM031676.1 coordinate 22,513,178, forward strand.
TTCCCTCTGATCTTGTAATCTGGTTCTGTCTAGTGAAAACTATCCTCGTGTACACGATGCAACCAGAATCTAAATCTACGAAACATCAAAGCCTCTCTGGTTGTGAACACGGCCTTACCTATGCAGTAGCAGAGGATGATCGACAGCACCGCAGCGATGCCCACAGCGATCATCGCGGTGCACTTCCACGAGCAGTGTTTCGGCGACTTCTTGAACTTGAAGGCCCCTCTGGACAGGCTGTTCCTGGGCAACGGGCGCGCCGGCGTGGAGTAGACGGCCCCCGTCGCCATGGTGTAGCCGGGGGCTGCCGCGCCGAAGAAAGGCGTCGTTCCTGTGCCCGTCTTAAAAAGAAAGTGCCTGCAAAGGACGTGGAAGAGAATTAGGAGGAGATCAATTATATAGAATTATTTTCATTTTACTTTCCTAAATTTCTTTGTATTTCTAGATTGCCTGTATTGTCTTTAAGTGTGTGGATGAATTGACTGCGCACTTTTGTTTAGTCTCTCGCCTTGAATTGCCCCTTGGGGGACTAATCAAGTGTTTTGAATTGAATTGAAATGGTTCAATAAATTATTGATTGTTTAAAACAGCATCGTAAAAGTCTGATTCATGAAACAACCTCAACTGCAACAAAACGTACAAATTGATGGAAATGTTTTCTATTCACGTAAAACAAGGAAACATCATTAAATTAAATATAACCTAACATTTTAAGTGAACTGTTCATAGATACTGTTTATTCTGAGCCAAAATATCTTGTGGTACAATATCCACATGTAGTGAGACTCTTGGTCAAGATTTGGGAAACATTGTGACCTGCTTTAATACAGAATAAAATAATACAGTACGTCCTTCCACAGTGTAACTCCCATGGGAATCAGACTGCAGGAGGCACTGGGTTATATTCTAATATCCAGTCTAATCCTGACATTGGAGGAGGTTAACAAAAAGTACCTCATAAAAACAATCATCTCCCACTTGCCCTTTTACAACTGGGCCTTTGCTAATAGCCCATTATACCTGGGGTAATTAAGAGGGTTTAATCAAATGCACTACGGAGTGATCGTCCTATTAACTTTTAAACCCCACGTGAAAAGCTCTTAAGTAAATGAATTAAGCCTTGTTGCCACTCTTGCCACTACTTATAGATTAATACCCAAATGCCTCCAGGCTTATGGGGACAACCAGGGAAATTGGACAGATTGACCATGCATCGCAAATGCTTCTTACTGTCGGGAACTGTAGAGTTTCACCGCTCGGGAATATTAGAGCAAAGAAATATGAATTTATTATTTATTACCAGTTATGTAGCCTTTTCGAGTGGATAACTGTTTTGTTTTCTTAGATAATGGATGAATCTAAATTAAACTTTCAAATTCTGCGTTGAGTTGAGCAAATGATTGACTAAAACATGATGCGTACATTTTATTTTATTTTGGCATTTATTTTGATTTTGATGGATGGGTGAAGGACAGAAAGTAAACAGGACGAGAGAGTAATTAAATTATCGAGTTAAAAAACTTGCATTAATCAGTTGCCTTTTTCTTTACAACCTTTTATTCAGCCTGATATTGTCTCGTGATTCCGTTCACGTCTGTCATCGTTTTATTTTATTTATCTATTTCTTCTCTTCTGCCCAATCGTCTGTGTCGTTTTACTGCATTTGTCTCTTGGCTGGATTTAATTCTTCTTCTTTGCTTCTTATCGTTTTAGCGCTCTTTCCTTTCCCCTGATTGTAAAGCACTTTGGCTCAAACCCTGTTGCTTTCAATGTGCTACATAAATAAATCTGACTTCACCATCGCTGTTGGTTTTTTTTCACCTGAAAGAAACTACCCCTGTTATTACTTCTCGGCTGGGGGAGGTTAAGTGCCTTACTCAAGAGCACTTCAACACCGGGTAAATAAAGCAGCAAGGGATACAAATTCACTTCCTTGTCCAGACATTCGCCCCAGTGTTCAGCAGTTACCAAAATAAAAGTTTAAAAGTTCTTTAGAAACTGTATGTGAGGTCAGGTCAATGGAAAAGAGAAAAACTCCAGTGATAAATTCCCAAAGCAGCAATTAACAAATACTTCGAGAAGAGCACAAATATATTTAAATGTCAGTTTACCCAAACAAATGTGCGTTGGATCATTACTTTTATTTTATGTTTTGGAGAGGAAGGAACAGAGGAATGTTTCTTTCCAGTTTTCTGTCCTCCTCTAATTTCTGTAAACAAACTTACACGTTTCACACAAGTCGTGCTTCATGTTCTATAGATTCCAGCAGGAGTGAGTTGCCGTGGTAACAGCTTATTTAAATACACCGATAAACTGATAAGGCAGCGTTCGCTCATCAATTATTTGTGTGGCATCTCTGAAGTCTCGGTGTGAGTTTTGTCAAGGTTTTTCTTTCCTTTTTTTTGATTTTTTTAATCCTGCCGGTAAATCTGCAGTAAAAGAGCTTGAGAAGAGCTCATTAGTGTAATAAGTGCACAATCTGAAGCCGAGCATTAAGGATTGGAAATCCGTGTAGTTCCCTGGTTACAGGATAGTTGACGGTGGGTCAACAAGCTTTCGGGGAGCTGCACTTCAAACGGTTTCGACGACAACGACGCTCCTTTATTTTGGGACGAAATGTTTCAAAGTGAAGTTAATCACGTGTTAGTTTAATGCAGATTTAAGAGATGTCAAAGAGGGCACACGTCAGAGGAAGGATTTCAGTCATGCTCTCTGGTGTTTCAGCTACTCCTCATCTCCTGTGAGGATAGATCTCTGAGCGAAATCCTCCTCTGATCAATTCTTGGCTAAAAAGAACAAATGTCAAATTTGGATTGTCTGGCTCCTCGATGGCCCGATTGACACACGCTGCCACGGACAGACTGCGATTCCATTTAAAGGTTACGGCGTGGCACCGCTGGAATGACAATGCTGCCGGGGCGTCTACAACCCTGAAGAAGAGAAACTGGGATTCTTTAATCTGGAACAATCTGTACTCTAGCTGCGGCAGCCTCTGTAATGTGCAGTTGGATATGAATCGAGGTCAAAACTGGCAAGACGTAGGAGGCGGCAGACGTGAAGTCAGACACAGGCAAATAGACACCGCTATCTGGGGAGTTAAGTGTAAGTGGATGCAATCTGATGAGGTGGACAAGAAGCGAAGGAGGACGTGTGAGTGTGTGTGTGTGTGTGTGTGTGTGTGTGTGTGTGTGTGTGTGTGTGTGTGTGTGTGTGTGTGTGTGTGTGTGTGTGTGTGTGTGTGTGTTGGCAGGGGTATGCACTCTATTTGGGGAGGGCGAATAGCTATTGCGAGTTGCGGAGGATTTTCTGGAAACAGTTTGGCCTGTAAATGAAAAAATCTACCTGTGCTCTTTATTTATCCACGAAGTTAGTACATGATGTTCCCAAGTCAGAGTCACCTGAACTAAAAACATCAATGACTCATCTGTAGTGGAGCTGCAGTGCTACAGAACACAGGAAAAAAAACAAGTTAAATGCCAACAACCTATCTCACCGTGTTTGAACAAGGGGGGGAAGATGCCCTGGATCTGCCCAGATCCGGATTTGCTCAAAGAAAGAATAGGATAGAAGAGTGCATTTCTTCCGCAAAGGCCCAAAAGTCACTGAGATTCAAACAAGCTACAGAAAACAAACTATCAGTTCCCTAAATATGCTAAATTTTTTTTCATGCAGGCATATCTCGTAATCCTGGATCCACCTCCTGATCCGGATCTGCACCTTAAATTTCGTGGAATCTTCCAAGATCCTTCTACGAAGTTTCGACCAGTTTTATATTGTGTAATCTTGCTTCAAAGAAACAAATAAACAAAGGTAGAGGTAACAAATATTTCAAACTAGAAGGTGTTCAGAGAGGACAAACCTCCCTAAAGGCTAACAGCCTATTTTATCATGTTAAATAATCCGCCCCGAACTGAATGGGCTCTCACTTGGGGCAATAGTCCCATCGCTCCAAAAAAATGGGTTCAGTTCTTTCTGCGTAATTCTGCAAGCTAACAAACACCAAAGACCTTTTTTAAATCCTTGGCGGAGGTAGAGATAAAGTGTTTGAGTTGAATTTGTGATTGAACTGAATGCACACGAACCACACGGGACACGCTGAGGGCGGTTTAAACTTCAGGTTTATCACAGGCATTTATATCCCGTTTCCTTTCTACTGCTGCAAAGTGAAAGTGAAAGTCAGAATCCGTGCGCACCGGCGTTTTACCAGACAAATGTCCCGACACCGGACATTTATTGCACTCTGTTGTTTGAAGTAATTCTGGTTGCTGATGTTTTCCATGTTTTTCTAAAGAGGAGAATGAAGGGGTCTAAAGATGAAGCGCTGTCGGAACATGATTAACAAACAACGGACCAGTGTAAACGTCGGCAGCTCCGCACATGGGTTGAGCGGCCGTAATTGATTACAGCAAGTGTGATGCAACACGCCACATTACTATGCTAATCCCGGCTGCCCCGGTGATAGCGACGTCGTACGCTGGGAGTGAGAGAGGGACAAGGAGAGAGCGAGAGAGCGAGAGATAGAGGGAGGGAGACGGAAAAGAGACAATCAAGAGAGTGTGAGAGCGGGAGGGGAACGCGAGCAAATGAATGGCTTGTGTGTCAGTGTGAGCGCGGTGTGTTTGTGTGCACACCGCTGCCTGTCCCATTGAGAAGCCTGCGACACAAAAGCAGCAGCCAGCCCGCTCTCCTCTGCTCTCACAACAGCGCTTGTCATCGGGATGACATTTGAAAACATCCTCACAGAGGACAAAAGACTAAACACCGAGAGGGAGGTTTTGTCTAAAGCTAAGCTCCAGCTGGGGGGGTGAGAGAGCACACCAGAAACAATGCAAATCAAAGCCCTCGGAACAGGTTATCGGCCCATTAGCTGGGTGCTCGGGGTTAGCGTCGCAAGGTGAGAGTCGGGAATAATCCGGCCGCTTTAATCCACGCTCGCAAAAAAAAAAAAAAAAGACTGCAGTTGTGGCGAGGCACCGCTGCGTCTCGTTTTCACACCAGCCCCTGCCACCAGGGCGCCACCTGCCCCGGTCCACAGGGGGCCGGCACGTGCTATTCTGGTACGTCCACGCCCCGTGTGGTTATATATTTCAGCGGCGCCGTGATTTCTGCCCACCAGTGAAGAACGTGGTGCCATCTTGAGTAACTCCCTCCGAGTGCTCCGATTGTTTGCACATGGAATTTATTATATCTAGCAAATTTGATTAGGAGAGGGAGCTCAGCTGCTATGCACACGTTTGAGATGGAGTCCAAACGGCCTGAGTCACATTCTCTGGGGCTTAATCTTAAAGGACCATAACGGTGAAGACATGTTCCACCACAGGAAATGCGTATTTAAGCCGCTGCAGGTTAAATTCGTAACGTGTAATGTATTTTTTATAGGATCTGAACTATTTAGATTGCTCTTCACTATCTGTATAGCCTCCGTTCGTGAAAGCTTTTACAGTCGCCGCCAAAACTCATCTGGAACAGATGCACTTTGCGTCACCAGCCGCGGCAACAGTTTACACAGTGCCTTAAAAATAAGAGGAAAAATATTGCAGAACTCTGGAATAGGCAGTGAAATGTGTGCTTGGCACCGGAGATGTTGGCAAAATAAACAAAAAGGAAAACACATGAGAAAGAGGAAAAAATATATATATATATCTTGAGGATTACCACTTTGTCTACACCGCCATCCTCTTTGGCAGGTAACCAGCTATCACTGGATCACTGCTTCTTTCTATTCCAGATGGCTAGTTGGCTGCTAGCTTCCACATGACTAATCAGTCCTGGTGCGAACCTGACACTGTGGCTGGCGTACAAAAGAGAAGTTCAATTTCCCTCCTCTGATGTGAAGCATGACTGTCTGACTCACGCTTTACATGTGCGTCCCACAAAACAACTCCACGCACCCGCACACACACAAAAAAAGAAAGTCAAATCCCAGCAGGATTACCTCGGCTATTCTTTTTTTTCCACCCGTGAGAACAATTCCGACACATTTTTCCATCAGGAAGCGCCGCTGTCTGTGGGACGCGGCACCACATGATGACTCTGGAGCTGAGACATAATTTCATTTCACCAAAGGACTCCCTTGACACACGAGTCCAATGAGGATTGACAGTACATTTATAACTGCTACGTGTGGCTGGGCAGGCCTTCAATAGGCTCATTCTGAAATGTCTCGCTGAACCTCCCCGCTTTCCAAGTGAGGGAAAGAAAATGCTGAAGTGGGCTTGAAAGGACATACATATGCAAGAGCAGACACCTACCTGCATCTCATCCAGCCGAGCACTCGGGGAACTTATAGCTCGTGCTGTGAAGGCGTCAGAAATACAGATTTCACACACGCTGATATGGTCGATTTTAAAGAAAGGATTAAGTGCCGCTCAAGTATAATTACCACGTATGTGCAGTGGCCTCCGAGGAGATATAGCAATTCATTTTCATAATGAAACTGAATGGAATGTTGCTAATTGAATAAATCACCAAATGCTACTCGAGTGGAGTCAAGTGGTTCATCCGGGAACCCTGAGGGGGGTTTATTTTTTAAATGATTCCAAACACTTTAAAGATCTAAATGTCAGCTTTTTCCCCAAACAGCAACGGGACAGCACGGCTACATCCCTGCTCTGTCGACAACGAGCTGAGAGTGGTCTCAGCTAGCACGAGGCAGAAGTGGAATCATTTCATAGATTTATCTCGAGTATATCAAATCTGTTTCTCTCACGGAGACAGAAACCGTGGAGGGGATAACTGCCAATCCGCAGTCTGGGATCAGAACATCTCGTATCTTGTCCGTCATCGTCCTGCTTCTGTTTGTGTTTGTGTCATTTCGCGAAGTAAATCTTCAAAAATGCCGATTTCATACACTGTATTTGCATTAATACAATATTGACTGATATGTGTTTTCACCCCTGTCCATTGGTTTGTTTGCAGGACGACGCAAAAACTACTAAACACATTAAACTTGGTGGAAGAATGGAACTCAGGCCGAGAAAGATCCCATTCAAAATTGGCACAGTTACGGAGGATATATGTATTTCTCTTCCTCTCCCACTGCAAGATTGAGTTTGTTTTTGTAAAGATCTTTCTCCTTTACTGACAGGAGAGTACGTGTTATATGGGGATAGAGTCCCACAGCAAAGGGCTGGATCGGAATCGAACCAGTGGCCACTGCAGGAAGACTCAAGGTGCTGTATGCAGGGCGCCCACACTGCCAGGTGACCATTTCCCTGGGAACAAATAATGGATCTTGAGGAAAAAAATCGAAAATTTTGCATAATTTGGTGCAGATTCAAATAAAAATCTGGGCTAGCAGATTTAAATGTGGTTTCGTTGGGGGGGGGTTCGCTCTTTTTTTTTTTTACTCTATGGAAACAATTAGAGCTACAAACCTGTAACTACTAAAAAACATAATTATGGTTAAATCCAAAGACCTTGGTAGGAGGTTCGTGCTCCACTGTGCTCGTTCTTAATTGTCGTACTTTTTTCCGGACGCACGCGTCTGATCCTTTAAAAGCTACAGGAGGAAATGAGCTGAAATCAAACTTTCCGTGTCAACTTTTTACAGCGAGATCACAGCGGGATCGGTGACTCCGTCCACTCGCCAACATTATAATGAGCCGTCGTTACAGACGCAGTCGCACAGTGCAGCACTTCGCTCATTTGTAAGGAACAATGAAAGCCATTCTCCATGAAAGCCGGTTGGTATTGAGTCAAATTAGCACACTGGTGCTTTGAAGACCAACACTTTTATTAGAGGTTACACACACGCACACAATTCATTAGTGTTAATTACTGCAAAAGTAGCTAATGCCGTCAAGTGAGTGCTTCGGGTTTCAAGGAGGTCATGTCAGAGGAAATGTATTAGAAGAACATCAGAACACTGCGGGTTTGTATTTGACATTTCTTTTTAATCAACTGACTAATTCTCAGTCAACTGTACGACACGTGATCGCATCTCCCGTTCCGCGCGAGGATACAAATCCATATCGATGGTGAGGATTCGAAAAGAGCATCACACTCTGGTGTACTGTACGTGCTGCGCCAGGACGCCCCCTGAAAGCAGCGCAGTAAATACTCTCTCTCCAGCTTGTGCTTACATTTGCTAACCTGGTAGTTTTCATGACATGGGCAATTACGTGGTGAACCGGCGGTCTTCCCTTTTGGCCCCATTGGTCCGCGGCGGCTCTCCGCTCCCACCCACTGACAAGCACTTGATTTAGAGTCCACTGTGCTGATAGTGATTGATGCCTCACCTGATGATAGGTGTGCACATATTGTTTTCGTCGACGCGTCGATGACAGCCCAAGGTCACCGCGCGGTTAGCATTCAATCACCGCGTCTTCCCGAGAAAGCGAAACTGTCACCGCACATCCCAATCGATTCAGTCAGATCACAAGAAGTTGTTACTCCGCGTCGCCACAGACGGATTTCAAAGTTTACATTCATCTAAGACGCGGGAGAGGGTTGTTCTCCGTGCCAGGGAGATATCAGGCGAGAATGCAATCATCTACTCGAGGCCATTTCCGAGTCAGAGCACAATGTGCCACACTACATTTGCCAGGATATTTTGAGCTCACTGATTAAGAAAGATGTACCTGATGTTTTCAGGAGGTAAGACTTGGCAGTGGCTCTCGTGACGGTTATCTTGCACAGCAAAATTTTGATGTAAGACAGAGTCAGCTTATACCAAGTTTCTTGTTAAGTTATAGCCTCTCTGATTTTAACTGGCACGCTCTCTGATATTCCCACCGTTCACTCTAATCATGTTCTTTCCTGCGTGAGTCTGCAGCCCTGTTGGATTTAGTATCAGCTCTTAATTGTAGGTGCATAAAGAAAGCAGAAATAAGAGTCCTTCAGAAAAAATATAGCTGTATTCATCAAGCTCAGCAGTTACCATATTAAACCATGTACGACGATAATTTAACACGATGAGCTGTAGTTCTTACAAAAGACACTTAAATATTGTAAGCCCTGCTGTGAATTATCATTTTAATACCCATCTATGTTTGCAGGTGTATCACTAAAGCACATTAATAAAACCATCAGGTGTTGAGAATGATTAACAATATTATGAATATTTAATGTTTAAATCATCAATTGGTGGCAGCTCCTCTGTTGCCATGGGGAAGATGTAGATCTTCGTGAGACTATCAACGACAGCGACAACCAAGTTAAGGTGGAAGCACAGAAACACAAATATTAATGGAATTCCGGTTGTTAAAAAAAAAAACCCCACTGCAGTCACTGTTAAACCTGCCAGACTGAGTTTTATGAATATGGCCAATATGCAATATTTCAAAAACACATCAAACGTGCCAGTGAATTAATCAGACCAAGCCAAGAGCAAGAGGCAATAAAGCTATTAAATTTAATATTATTAAAAGAAATAGTTATTACTGCTATTTACTGTGGATTCAATTATGTATTTGCCCACTGGCTGGCATCTCCATATCATTGTGAAAAGCCCTGTAAAATACTTTGACATACAACAATCACAAAACCCATAATTTCACTGAAGCTTTTCACTATCGAATTACAATTTTTAAACATCACCTTGTCCTTTAAACTTTTTTTAAATGCCTCTGCTAATTTCTTTCTGGATCATTTTGTTTTCTGACTCAGTGAAAATTGCCTCATCGTAAACACCTGGACTTGAATTTCCCTTTCCCGCTGTAGGGCACCGCGGGTCACTCACCTGCTCTCCAGGGCCACATTGCTGCCCAGGACCCAGCTGTCCTGCAGCTGGACGCATTCTGCCGTACTCTGCAAGTCGGCCGCCAGGCCGGCTGTGGGCGGAGGGCTCGGGCTCCTCTGATTGGCCAGTGAGCTGCGGCTCAGGGACGTGATGGACGGGTGCTGCTTGTGTGGGGGTGGGGCTGGTGGCAGAGGTGGAGGGCCTTGCGGACTGGATAGATGATCCCCTGAGGAGAAACACACAGACGTCAGAATATTAAGAGAATTCTTGCAGTTGCAAAAAAATCCCAAAAATGCAGTAATCTCCTCTGATGGTTTTAAATTGTACCCAGAGTTAAGAGACCGGATTGGTAAACAGACAGCAGATGGGTGAGATTATGCATCTGCCTCGTGTGCAAGATGTGACAGCATACAGCCGCCCAACAGACCCGGAAAAGTAAATACAACCGAGAGCAAGACATTAAAATGAGATGCAACCACTGCAAAAAGAAGGGAAATAAGTGCTGCTTTTATGGCGACACACATAATAATTGTCGCAAAACGCCAAACGGCTGACAGTTGGGTTCTCTTAAACAGAAGGTCACTTAGAGAGGCAGCTGTTCTTTTATGGGCGCTTAACGCAATGTTTCACGTTTGATTACAGCCAGTGAAGACTCTCAAATAACTAATGACCAGAACATCCATTAGAGCTCTGAGAGAACAGGTTTTCCAATTTCACACAAAGCTGTGTAATTGGCCCCCAGAATGGCATGTGGTGATTATCTATCCATCTTCCCTGTTTAAAAAGGTAAAAACCCACAGTGCTGACAATTCTGATTTGCTCCAATGAGCCCCAAATGGGTATCGTCTTTCTCTCCTCACAGAGGCTCGGAGAAGATTGAGAAAGCTCGGATATTTGTCTTTTAGGAATTGTTTTGTTGTTTTTGTATCGACAGCATGAATTTTTATAAAGCCTAAAGGAGTTTGATTCAAAACATATGAAGGCTGAAGGCTGGTGCGGGTGCGTGATTTAACTTTTTTTGCTTTCTCAACGTTGCATGAAGATCTTGTGGACTTATAGCCACGGATCAAAAATCGGCTCCGTGCTATTGGCAAGACGGAGCTACTTCATTGAAAGGACGTTATTCATTGTTTTTGAAAAGAGCCATTAATGACCGTGCAATTTTTGCCCTTGTCGGCGTGGTACCACTTTACACTGCGCGCCCTTCTGTGCATAAAAGGAGCCGTTCAATGCAGATAAATGAGGCTCGAATTTGGTTGCACACAGTAACCGGAGTAGAGCTAGGACATCATTTCCAAAGCTTTGGGGCCAGAACCTTTAAGCTACAGTACATGCAGACTATTCAGATTCTCTCTCCCACGTTCAAACTATGAAATACTTAAGAAACATAAAGCATAGCGTTAAAAACTACTGCAATAGGAATGATTACAGAGAGTAAAACCGCTCCCCGCAAATTCACTGCAGGAAGCTGCAATAAAGTTTTAGCAGGTGCCAGTTGTTCCAATTATTTTGTGACTGATTACTTGCATTTCCTTAAATACAACATAATGGATTCGAGAACATCTGTTTCATCTGTGCGGAAAACAAACGGGAAGACAAATAGACTCGGAGGCTGTTGACATTGTGCTGTTGATGTATCAGGAGGATTCCGGAGTTATCAGAGTGCACAGTGCTGGTGCAGAAGACCAATCGAACTGATTCCCGACCGCAATTACACAGCAGCAGCAGCATGTGGCTATAAATACCATAAAAGCAAAATCACCAGGAGCCAAATGAAAGATGTGTTTTTTTTTTCTCCTCCTTTTTTTGTGGCCTGTGATAAGACTTTGATCAAACCCAATCAAACGCGATCCCCTCGTAACCCAAAACAACCTTATTCGGAGGCAGAGTCCTAGGATATGAATTACCTGAGATAAACTGTGGTATTGGCATTTGAAAATTATACGTCTGGCATGACTTGGTGATAATGAATACAAGACGTTCCACTCATCTCCTGGGCTAGACGGTGAGCCCTATTAGAAAAGTGCTAAGTAGGCTAATAGAAATGTGGATTATCTACTGACACGGGCTGGTTTTACTTCACCTCGGGGCCTTATTCCACCGTACGAGCCCGCAGCAACCACAAGCCCCACTCCACTCTCCGGCAGAAGAGAACCATCCAACAGTTAGGTAAGAGGAACGTGAGCCAGAACACATTACATTTGGAAGTAAAGGTTATGAGGAAATCTGTTTTAGTCTATTATGAAGCAAAACCAACCCAGAAGTCAATTTCAAGTAATCAAGTGAAATAAGAATTCATTAGAAATAAGTGCAGCATTCCACTTAAAAACAAACATAATAAACGCCACCCTGTTGTACAACACATAATAGCTGCTGTGTTTGCTTCCCTGCAAACAACATCTTATTATCACGCCCACATATTACACAGTCGATCCCCTGCAAACAATTTGTCCTCCCATTACGCATTACAAAATAAAGATACATGTACAGATATTGCACAAATCTCTATCCATTTATCCTTGTGTCTGCGTATCGATCTATCGGCTCACGGTGCATGTCAACGTCTTGATTGCCCTTGTGTAGTTTGCAGCCGCTGCTGTGCTGCTCACGCTGAGAGGTTGAAAAAAATGCAGCACAGACTGACCTCACACCCATTAAGGTGTGCATAGTGTAGGTGCATAATGGGTGATGCAAATAGGTGCAGGCACGGCAGCAACAAAGATGAGCATAAACGGTCAATCTCGAATCAATTTCCCGACGAATCAATATTTTTAAAAAAGGCACGACGGAGCTGTGACATGAAATGCACCATGTTTTAGATGAAAGCTAAAGCTGAGCCTGATGTTCTGAAAACACACAATCCCGAAAACCTTCAAAGGAAGCGGGATTTGACATGCGGCAAATCTGACGGCATAATCCCACAATGGACTGAGGGAACATAAAACCCCACGAACTGAATTAAACCTACTGTATGCATACTTTGCAAAAAAGCACACAAAGCTTTTCCGGGGTATAAATAAGACCTACTACGAGAAACGCTGTGTTTCAGTTAGCTGTAAAAGGATGAAATGAAACGGTGAGTCTACGGAAATAAAGATGATAATAGTGTTTGGTGACGTCAAACATTTCCAAAAGCTTCGCGAGAGGATTTAAAAGTTTGAGAGTTAGGGTGTCTAAGTTAGCAGGTGGAAAGTTCCATATAGTGTGGAGGCTCTAATAGCGACAGCCAGGTCGTCCTCTGCCGCAAGCTCTGACCTGGGAGCAGATCTCAATGGTCAAGAGGGCCTATAGCAGGTCAATAAACCGGAGAAGCGTTTTGAAGCCAGATCGTTTCGTGCCATTAAACGTGAGCAATTCAATTCCAAAATCAATACGAAATCTATGCGGTCGTGCTTCTTCGTCCAGGTAATAAGCCGAGCAGCTCCGTTTCTTACAACTGGAGACGGTGGAGGGAGCCGTCGCTGAAACCCTCGTACGGTCTGACACAATAAACAGGCAGAGAAGAGATAAAAGCTCGTACAACTCTTTTGTATCAGCAGTTGATAGAAGTGACCTAATTTTACAGCTGCAAGCAACAAGACTGAGCTACATTTCTGACTTTGTCATCAAAACAAAGGTTTGTGTGGAATATTATTCGACAGACTGCCGACAGATGCACTCAGAGAGCTGATGGAGTTGCGGGGGCCGAGCAGCACGACCTAACACTTATCACCGCTGACAATACGATACCTCCGCGATTTAATATCACAGACGCAGGTTGTTTGATTTGAAAGGCTGCTCGTACCTGTGGGTTTCAATGGCATGACTGATGTGGAAATCACAAGAAGCCTGGTGACTTTGAATAACCTGACCAAGAGGCAGCATGCATATGGAAAACAGAAGGGGGCCAGGAACAGAGCCTTGAGGGACGCCCCGCTGAGCCACTGAGGAAGTGGATTTACTGAGAGTGACCCAGACAGTTCAACTAGTGAGGTACGGAGATAGTCGGATAAGAGATGCGCCCTTGACTTCTACCCAAGTCTCTAAGCTATGTAAGAGGATTCTATGATTAACAGTAGTGAACTTAAACCCAAAAGAACAATCTGCAGTCAGCCATAGGTCAGTAGTAATTTTAACAAATGCTGACTCAGTACTATGAAGTGCTCTACAACCAGATTGGAAACTGTTAAAAACACTGGTCTTAGGGGAAATAAATTGAGAGGAGATTACTCTCTACAAAACTTTATAAAAAAGACATTTCGGAGACTGGTCTTTTAATTATTTCGGGAAAAGGGATAGTCCAAATGAGATTTCTTCAGTAACGGTTGAATAATGATGTGCTTGGAAACTGCCTGGAAAAGAACCAGGGGCTAGTGAGTTGTGAAAAATTTGTCAAATGACGGGCTGACAGTGTAAAATACTACCTTGAGCAGTTTAGTGCGGATGGTATCCAGGACGCAGGAGGAAGAGCTCACGCGTAACTCATGACTGAACTCCTCAACACTCAGACTGTAATGGGTTGAAACTGGGTAAAAGGGGCTGAATTAACATAAGGACGGAAGGAATGGAAGCAGAAGTAGAACATTTATTGCTCAGCTCAACATTAGGCTCCAAAAAAGAGTCGAAGGCATCAATAGTAAAATGATTTACCTGAAACAGAAGTTAATTTTGATATGTTAAGTCTATCTTTAATCTTCTTTCTAATAAAGCAATGCTCATTTCAAGTTGTATCATGCAAACTTGCAGACTTCTGGCCTTCTACTGTCACTCTGGAGTCTTTTAAGGACTCGAGCATGATTGTTCAATCAGGAGGGGAAATCTGTTTTCTGTCTGAGAATAAAATGTTTTAACTCAGAGAATGTGCATTTTTTTCCTCCAAACAAATTCATGAATTCGAACAAATATTTCCCTTCGTTCTCGGAGGCTTTCATGTGCCGCTCTTTGTACCGTGCACAAGAAAGGTTGCTATGCGACGACTCACTCCAGTTTCAGCTGGAATGAAATGACAAAATTCAATCATTGTTTGGTTCACTCAAGTATCATTGCCGTACAGTTCACCAAGTCCTATCAAGGAAGAAGCAACAAACACACCACATATAACATAATAAGTGACCAAACTTCGTGGATTTTGAGTAATTAATTATGCATTCAAACTTTTTTTTTTTTTAATTTAAAAGGGTTTTATCTTCCCCTCAATCGTTGTGAGCTCAAGATGAAATGGTAAGTTTTCCCTTCACACGTCTGTATGTCTGTACACAGAGACCACATCGGGCTGTATACCGATCATTTTCAAACAGCGTGGAACCTCAAAAAGATACGACTCCATTTGCTTTTCGGAGCACTCAATTTCCCTGAGCACAGTCGGTGTTGGTGGGCCTGAGTGCTGTACGGCACAGTGGGGTCTGCCTTCCAATTTGAGGCATAGGTTTGAATGCAATATCTGACCAACAGCTTCACACTCAGGAAAGCGTCTCTCCATGATGAAAACCCTACGAGTGATAACCTCAATGTGATTCCCTGTAATGAGCGATATGCAGCACTATGGCGACAGCGGTGCAGCGGCACAGTTTACTCCAGTTAACGTTTGAAAGCCGCTGGGGGAAAAACCAAGATATATATATTAAAATATGGACTTTTGGCACCGTGGCACTTTGAATTAGGTTATCCACTGCATTGCATATGTTGGATTGTGTGCGTGGTTTTCTAAATAGGAACACTAAACAATGAGCCTTTAAGAAAGCCTGGCCCTGTCTTCCATCAAGACGCACGGGGAATTAAGATGGCCTTTAAAGTGCAGGCTCAGTAACTGGGAAGGCAGATGAAACAGCTGCGTGGTTTATGGGGCTTTGCTTTGAAATCAGATCAAGACGGATGCCTCCTTTTGCATAATTCCTCAACGTCAGCTTGTCATCATCTCCATCAGCAACATGCTTTAAAAGGACCTCTGTGATTAATACTGCATGCCAGCGCTAAAATGACAGACTCATTCCCGTCTTAATGATGCTTGCAATATCTATCAGATGATGCTTTATGAAGCCTCTGTGTTTTTACGGAAACCCTTCCAGGAGTAGTTCTATGTTTCGGTTGCTCTTAAGAGGGTTTTTCTTCACAAGAGACGAGGGCATCGGGCTGCGTTAGCGAACTGGAAATGAGTGCAGGCAGGAAAACATCCGACAGTATGTCATTTTCTCATAAAACTGTATTTCTGATTCGGTTAATAATGTTTAAAATGGTGTGTTTTTTGTTCCATTTTGAGTTCAAATTTCACAACAACTTTCTGGAACTTGTTGATTCCACCTTGTTTATTACTGAGTAATGCACTGACAATCCTTGAATACCGAGTCAGAACACAATTGAAAGCTGCTTCTAAAAAAATGTTTTTCTTATTTTTATGCGGATCTTCACCAAAGTAAATACACCCAAAAATATCAGACCCCTGAACCTGGAGGAATTTTTCAATTTCTCTGAGATATCAATTAAAATGTTATTTAAAAAAAACAGCCAACTTCTCAATGTTAAAGTGAAAGTGAAACAAAACTCTTGGATCCAAACCAAAGTGGAATGGGTTCCTCCCTGACCCATATCACATCCTTCAAGTTTCATGGTGTCCTTCAAGTTTTTACAAACTAACTAACAAACAAACAATTGGCAAAGTCAACCAAAAATGCCTGCAGGCGTGAAAACATCCAACAATATGTAATTTGCTTCTGATATAGTCATGTCATCTAAAATGTTTTAGATTTTTTTAAATATTTATCCTATTTGGAAACAACCAAGTTCAAATTTCATCACATTTTTCTTTAACTTTTTCGTTGTCACCTCTTGAATCAAACGATTGGGCCCATTGGGTTTCTATGATATTCACTCCTTTGAAAATATGTTTTTTGTATGAAAGCCCAGAATACACCGCACATAATGTTCCGACACCGAGCCAGGACACAATTAAAAGCCGTTTTCGCACTCACTAAAACTCGGTGAAAGCCTTTTCAAATTCATTGTGTAAGTACTACAGCGAAAGGTCTTATGCCATTTTACTCTCCAGTAAGAGACTGATGCAACTACTAATGGAATCGAAAGGGCATTGCTTTGACTGGCCTGCCCTTCATCAATAGGAAAATTGCAGTATGTGTGCATCCGAAGAAATCCATCAAAATAGAGCAACCTACAGAGGCCACCGCTTTCCTTTCTCTAGCAGCTTCCAGCGTTTTTTTTTCACACAACAATATTCATAACTTACATTTAAAAAAAGTGCAGCATCTCTGCCCTGCAAATTTCAAATAATATGTGAAAATAAAAAAGGCAGACCGCTATAAGAAAAGAATCCCCATTCAGTTTTATTTGAAATGAATAATGGATGAACTCCAGGATGAGACATCCCGTTCGGACCGCGCTAGCATGTTTATATATGTCAAATCAATAAATTAATTCTCATCAGCGCTTGGTTTTTCTGTTCACCTCCGCTCTGGCGCCGGCAGTATTCTTAAAAACAGACGGCAGAGACTCCTCACTGGGAGGCCCCCGAAGGTGGGGTGGAGTGGGGGGGTGAGGGAGGGAGGAGGAGGTGGGGGGGGGTGCCCAGTGGAATTCGGGACCATTAGAACAACCTTGCCCTAGGTGAGTTTTGGGGATTTACTCTGCAAAGAGAGTTGGCAATTTCCAGGGGCTTGGGGTTTAGAGGAAAAAAATAAAATAAGTAGAAGAAGAGGAAGAGGAAGAGGAAGAGGAAGCAGCAGCAGCAGCAGCTGTGTGAATTCCATCAAATTTCCAGCCAGAGCACCTCCACTGCTCTCAGCGCCTTGCCCACTCCTCTCCTGACTCTCTATCAGATCAAACGCAGACATTTCTTTCAAGACATTTCTCTGCAGGGTAACCAGGATGTAACCAATATTTCAAGGGTTACATAATCATTGCAGTACAGGGAAAAAAACAGGAAAAAAAACCAGGCATCAACCCATTTACCCACACTAAATGTGCTCCTCCTCAGTCATACAGAGGGCACGTGTCAACTCACATCTGATGACTGCCGTTCATTTTAAAAATGCATGATTTTTAAATACACTCGCAAACTTAGAGCCGCACGAAGATGCACAGTGATTCTAAGCAGCCGCACATCCCGGGTTTCCGTCCATCCATCTCCCTCTCTTTCGCTCGCTCTCACCCAGACATCGCTGCAGATGGCAGATCATCGTACAGATGATGACTGCTTAGCAGTTCTTCCTGACAGCTCTCCGATTACATAGCAATTACACTCCTTCTCAAAAGCTGCTTTGACAATTAGCCTGCTGACAAAACACTTAGTTGTATTTATTCATGTGTGGACAGCTTCGCCCTCCCCTGTTTGTCCAGAGAGAGATTACGTTCACACCCAGGTAAAATGTTTTTTAGCGTCAGTGCCGGTGGAGCGGCTCCTGCAGCTCAGCACGGAAAATACATGAATACATGACACAGTCCAAAGGGTGTCTGCTCAGACAGACCTTAACCACTCAGCATGAATTCATTGTCAACAGAGCAAGTGATATTAAACTTTACAGTAAAGATTTTGAATGGGTATCAATAAAAGTTGATTTTAAACAGCTTTAAAAAGTCCTTATATCGAGTAACATGCAACAGTATCTTGAGTTTCAAATAATAACAAAAATGAACATTAAAATGTCAAGCACCATTGACATTTACATCTTTTACAACAAATGTGCAGATAAATGCATTTCTTTCTTTCCCATTGCCAGTAGAGGAGTTTGCTTTCTTCTCTTGCCAGTGTTGCATTACATACACGATACGGAGGAAAAAACACAGATGTTAAAACAACAAGTACACAAACGCTCGCGGCTATTTACGTGCCAGTGCCCCGAAAGTTCAACGTGTGTCTTTACGTCGCGCCAGAGAAGCGGCAGCTGGGAAAGAGCCTCGAGTCATCAACCGAGATGCTGGAAACATTGATGCAAGATTTCAAAGTTAGAGGAGAATGATTCAAACCTGCTCTACTTGATTTTTTACCAGAACTACAGGCTATAAATACAGCACCGTATCTGCCACTATATATTATGTACATTGTGTATTACACATTATATCCGTACAGGAGAATAATGCCTGCCAAATTCCACAGATACTCCCTTCTCTCTCTCTTAGCAGTTCCCAAGGTCATGTTATAGATAAAGGGCCAAACAACAGTGCATTGTATTGTCTACGTTGAGGGACTTTCACAATGTGATTTAGGAATGCATACTTCAGACTTAACTACCCAATAGGATGCGAACACCTCCAGCCATTCATGGATGTGCTGTTAGAATGGCTGACGCAAGTAGAGGGAGACATACTGGGAAGCTGTGAGAGACTTCTTCAGATTTGGGGGTGATAATTGCTCATGTTGCTCTGTTAGCGTTTGTATGTTGTTTCACCTTCTGATTCATCAGATCCTCATTAAAACCTTCTGCACAAGACATCAGCTTCTGCCCGAGTTCTCCTTTCACCAGCTTCCAGAAAGCGTCCATAACACTAATTAAGTTGTCGTGTAAACACTTCAAATGACACTTAGCAACATATGCATTGAACTGAAGAGAAAAGTGCACGTGGATAATAAACCAAAACAAGATGCTGAGAGATGCTAAAAAAAAAAAAAAGCCCATAATCCTAAACCACTTTAGCACCATCTCTTGTGTCTACGAGCTACATTTCTCATAACGCTGGTAAAAAAAAAAATAATAATCTTCCTCAGTCGCTTGTCAACAGGAGAAAAATGTTGTCATCATTGCAAAAGCCACGTTGGCGACAAATCCTTGGCCTCCCCGTTCTGCGCGCGCCCTTGACGTGTTGCTATAATCGCAATATCAGCAGCAACCTGCCTCCGTCTGTCACTTCATCAGCCGCTTTTTTTGATGGCTGAGCACCGCAGTGAGCACCGGTATCTCAAACTGTATAATCTAAACAAATCAGCAACAAGGCAGCGGGAAACGGGGACAGTGGAGAGACGCCTCCACTCAGCACGTCGCTGTGAATCAGTCCTGAAAGGCTGTTGTTGCTACTCTTTTAAACCGGGGGTCACCATCTCCTGCGCGGGCTTGAACCGAGCCGGCCTTGAGAGGAGTCATTCACGGGTATCTTAATTGCCGCGGTGGCTTGAATGGCTCGGGTCTTCAGTGAGAGTTGTTGTGTTGATGCCAAACTACAGGAGACAACATCAATCCTCGCTAAGTGTCGGCCACCTAAGGCGAAGCTTGTTAACATTCAAAAAAAGCTCACAGACGGATTTTTTAAAGCATTTCACAAACGCACCAAACTTCTGACAACAGCGCTCCTGACGTGTGCGGAGTAACTTCTTCTATCTGAGGCTATATATAGATTTGAATGCGTAAATGCACGAGGGACGTCGCCTACATCATCTTAGGGGTCATGGAAATGTGTTCTCGGGAGAACTATTCATGTGCCTCCCCATTCATTTACAGCTCGCTTCCCCAATCACTTGAGAAAATGGGCGCAGGAAAAAAAATAAACCACTCATGGTTGTAGTGGCACAGTCTTTTTCCCAATGGCTGCTATAATTGCATTTCCTGCGCAAATCATTCAGTTTGTGGGAGAACCAGACAAAGGACGCGGGATCCGTCGGAAGAAAGGGAAAGCCTATCTTTCCCTGATTAATTGTTGGCATATTGTTCTCAACTGGATGCACTCCACTCGCACAGATGACAAATTTTCACCTCCATTGTAGGACAATTTGAGGAGAAGGAGATTTATACAGTGTATATCTTTCACACCACATTGACACGCGGCGAAACGGCGCCATAAAGAAACTATATAATATCCCATGGAGGTTGATGTTTTTATAACCTGCTTCCCCACGAGGACGTAAAGTTTTAGCTGAGTCTGAGTCTCCATAATCTACCTGTCATATACCCGCATATTTCTATTAAGATTAAAACTACACACACACACACACACACAACGCAGCAATGCCTTATTCAAACACTAAATCTGATTACATTAAATTATTTTGGAATAAATTAGTTAGTTTACAATAAATAAAACCAACCCAGCTTATTTGACGATGTAGGTGATCAATAATCACTATAATGACATTGACTATACGATCAATTAGTTATATCGATGCAACCGATTGGTTATTGGTTTAGTTTCTTGATTGATCATTGCTTTGTCCATAAGAAACTTTTTCCCAGAGGTGTATGTGAAATACTCTAAAACGCTATTTTAGT
Source organism: Reinhardtius hippoglossoides (assembly GCA_006182925.3). NCBI lineage: Eukaryota > Metazoa > Chordata > Actinopteri > Pleuronectiformes > Pleuronectidae > Reinhardtius > Reinhardtius hippoglossoides. The sequence continues at coordinate 22,534,043 of CM031676.1, forward strand.
CAGACCAACAGAGCAAAACCTTAAATTATTAAGTTTAATATGATACGATACAGAAAAAACAGCAAAACCTCCCATTTACCACAAATTTTAAAAAGTGAAAAATCTAAATAGTTGCATGTTGATTCTTTTAAAAACAGATCAAGTTAAGTTTATGTTTTTACTATTTCTTACTATTTCTCAACTACGTTGACTGACACAATGTTTATTTGTTAAACAACCTGATGCATTTTATTTTTTAGAATACAGGACTAGATGGTGAACATCCCTTGTACATCATCTAGTCCTATATTCTAAAAACGTATTATTTCAGGGATGAGATTCGAGCGTTCTTTTAAAAAAAAAGATCAAAGGGACAGTTTAAGTGTTTCTTAGAGCACGAAAGAGAAAGTTATAAAACATCGTATCACATACTTTGCTACTAAGTCTCGTAAAGAACACGGTAAACATTTGTTCCTTATTCAAGATGTATTTATTTATGCGTTGCCACCCACGTCTCTTAACAGATGAACCACAAGGAGCCAAACGAAGCACGACGGGGCCTTTATTTTTCCTCCTGACCGACTCCTCCAAACATTCCCACACAGAGTTCCCTGTAAGCCAAAAGAAATGTCTCTCGGTGTCTGGCTCCGGAGCTACAGTTACAACACACACAGGCTGGAAATCCCTCTGCTTTCCAAAGAGCTTTCCTTAAGGCCGGGGCTAGGAATTGATATACGCCACTGCTGCATTACTCTTGGCCACAGAGCAGAATACGAGGCGGGAATAATAATAAAATAATAGTAATAATAATAGGACGAATTGCTGTTTCTTTTCCCCTCATACTGTCAATAACCTCGGTGGGCATGAGCGGTAAACTTTGTGTGCAAGCGCATGTTCGGATATACGGTCCGTGTACACACATCCACGCACACGCGCAGCCTAAGCACACACTTTGATGCTCAGCCTCCCAGCACTACTGGTGTTTTTTTGAAATGTTTCCGTCAGAACACCCTCTGCCTCTCCTGACATGAAGGACTGAGATGCAACCTGCCGACCCTCCGAGGCTCGGTGCATGCTCAAATCAGAAACACGATATGGCCCAAGGCTCTGTGCTCAGGTCACTGCTGGAGTCTTAAAGACGGATCATGCATGAGGTAGCAACACAGTGTTTCACCGGCTAATGTGCCAAGCTAGCCACGCTGCTTTCTACAGATACTATTCTGCTGCACAGACCTGAGCTCAACCCCCGAGGAAACCGCACTCTACCTCAAACTCAAGTGTTTTCCGCGCAGAGAAATGGAAAGTGGAGGAAAAGAAATATCCAGGCACAGCCGCTCAGAAAAAACGACCACCTCCTGCAGCTGTCAAATATTGTGACTTATCTGAGGATTTTGTGCCATTAAACAAAGACACTGTTGTGATCTGAGGACCGATCCACTCTAATCAAGATGACTTCACTTCCGTGCAACCCCGGGTTGCAGGCAAAGTCTCTTAAGTGGCCCGGGCATCGCATTTCATTAGTGAAACCGGCCTTTAAAGTTTAATCTACTGTGCAGTCATTCTTAATTTTCAACCGCATCTCCCCCCCCCCCCCCCCCTTCCCCTTTCCACTTCAGAGTGACTCTCACACGTGTCTACAGCATGTTAATCAATAATAAAAGTAGTCAGGGAAGTCAGACCCACTGTCCTTCAAAATCCCTGTAATGCCACTCTGCTTGACAACAGCAGACAGCGCTGCCTGCGTTCCAGTCTCTCATTCACCTCGGAAAATACCACCCTAAGCCTCATCTGTCATGTATCGGCTGCAGCCTAACATTTCACTTTGTTTGGCAGACATTGATTTTTACCTCCAAGGTGTTGTCAAGGAGGCATCCAACTCCTGCATGCCTCCCTGTGTGGTCTCTCGGGAGGCTGCTTTGGAAGGAATCGCAGGAACACACGTGCGCGCACACAAAGAGGAAAGCTCAGAGAAATGACTGTATTTGAAGGCAGCCTAAATTATTGCCAGATCTGTTGAATAAGGACACTGGTGGGGATGAAATGTGAAAAAACGACGAGCTCATCAAAGCAGAATTTCTCTGTGAGCTGTTTTGTGGCTTATCTAAATCGGTCTTGTTCACACTGCGCTGCGCTCAGGGGCTCATATATAGATTCAAATACATAAACTGTAAATACACATAGAGATGCAAGCTGCATAGAAGCATCAGATGTGCAAGTGAGGATCCATTGTGAGACGCTGCCAACGATGCTACTCTCAGACAAAAGCAGATGTAGAAACACGTGATCACTTGAATCTACTTCAGTGGATTCATCCAATCCTCCATCCATATGTCGGGGGTGTTTTCCAACACAACAAATCCAATAAAGACGCTTTATTAACTCTTAGCTCAGCCTCCACCTCACCCCTGTGCACACACACACACACACACACACACAACTTGCAGCCTAGTTGAGCAACACTTTATATTCATTAAGTGTCAGGATGATATAAAATATCTGGCTTAAAAGAGCAACAGTACATCTTGTTTTTTTAAAAATGATTTGGCAGCAAAGAGCAATGATTTATGAGGCAGCCTTGAAAAGAAGCATCTTTCCACAATTTCACAATAGTGTATAAACACCGGCAGCAACACTGGTTTAGCACACTTCTAACTCAATTTGCAATGAGGTAGAATGATGCAATCAATTTAGCAATATAAAGAAACCTTTTTAAGAATTAAAGCAACACTGTGCTAAATTTTTTTCGGGAAAATATCAGCTTCAAAAAGAGTTTGATGGTTCACGGACTTGGAAAAGGGAGAATGGCGCGCTTTCATTGCCACTGCTCACCCTGAACGCCTTCTTCCTCGTGCACGATGTAACGTCGGTGAGCCGGTACGACCTCCGACTGATAGTTGCAGATTTTAATCACCAGAATCAGAACCCGGCAAGTTCAAAGGTTATGCTGAACTGAACTGTAGATCATCTTAAAAGACCAAAAAGTCATTAAAAACCAGCGTTTATCTCCAATATTCAGCAGGAAACTTTTAAATATGAAGAATTCTAAACAGAGTTTGGTGGATTTGTTACAGCGGCAGCTCTTCAGGTTCAGGAAGCAGGGATCATGGGTAATATCCGCATTTCAGTTGTGTTTCGGTTTCAGCCGTGGTCAAGACGTTCTTTTGGAAAACTTCTTAATTACACGGAGCCCAACAGACCTAATCTCAATGTGTAGCTGCAGGGGGCGCTGTTCCTCAGTAAAAGTCCCATCGCGTCGCTTTAAGATATATTAAAGAGTAGCAGTTCTGCGAGGCTGTTTGTTGGCATGGTTACCGTTTCAGTGCAGCTGTCATTACTTCTGGTCCAGAGTAAACATGAAGGAGGAATTAATAACACAATCACATGATATAAATAACTTTTCTGAAATATCTCGGCCGCCACAGACGAAACAGACAAACAAACATTACAGTCGACAGTGATGACAACAATTTTCTGTAAAAAAGACCAGAGAGATAGAAATCTTGCAAATGGCAAAATCCTGCTTTGTGTAACTGCTGCAGTGATTTGCTGCAATGAGCCTTCCTCTTCTCGCCGGGATCAATCTCAGCTCCATTTTGATAATTTGTTGAAAAAAAAAAAGCCCTAATCATAGTGTGAGCATCTCCCTCTCTCTTTTCCAAATGGACTCCACAGACAGAAAGAGACATAGAAGAGAAAGAGAGGGGGGGGGGGGGGGGGGGGTTGGCTGTGCATCTCTTGGCTGCTTGCACAAGAGGAAGTATACGGACATCTTGAGCCCTGCTGTGTTTTTTAAATGCTCGTGGTAAATATCCTGATTATTTATGAAAATGAAAGAGAGAGGGGGGAGAACAACTACATCTTGTAAACGCACAGCAGAGTGGATTCCTACAGTTGACTTAACCACGCGGGGGGGGGGGGGGGGTAATATTCAGAGAAAAAGAAAACTTGGAATTTTCCGAAATTAAAGTCGTAAATTTACGAGAGAGAAAAAAAAACTTGAATATTCTATGAGATTACAAAGTCGTAAATATGCGAGAGAAAAAATATTAAATTCTTTGAGATTAAAGTCACAATTTCCAAGTGGGGGTTTGTGTCAAGGAACAACATCGCTTCATTTTGAAAAGGCCACTTGCTGAGTATTTTAACTGCAGTGGTTGAACTTGTACTTTGCAACCAGATTTAGTAATAAAGTCATATTTATGATTGTAGCCCCAAAATAATTTTAAGAATATAAACAAAATTATGACTTGTTATCACAGAAAAAAGTTATTTTCCCCACAAACTTTAATATTATATATGTATAACATGTCATAAACATACTATGTGTTCTACTATTATGCCCCTTCACCAGTTCCATAACTTTCATATTATTATTGTTATTATTATACAATGGCCTTAATACACTGTTTGTCCGGAGTTAAAAGGTTCAGTTCCTGCAGCAGCTTAATATGTTCATTGTGCAAGATGCTTAACTGGTTGTTATTCACTCCGGAAGAACATCAACTAAATGTTTCATAAGCAAAATGTATTTTTACTGCAGCTAATCGCACAAGTAGCAAAAACTGCCATTTAGGCTAATGGCTGCAAATGCAATCATTGCTACTTAATGGCTTTGACGAGTATATGTAGAATATACCAACGAAACTGATGAGGAAACGTCCGTCTCCTTAATGGACGTGAAGCTGCCTCTATCTCCGCTGGAGCTTTTTGTGAGGCGACGGTAAATTATTTTTTTTCCGTCCTAAAGAGCGACTGTACAGATTTGTGCGGGCAAATTCCCACACGTAATTATCTTAGGTAAATGTGTGTGTTTGTGCCGGCAACATGATAATATGTGGGTGGGCAAATGAGTGCTGTGAGGGCAGCAGAATGGCAGGAGAGAGGTAACAGACGTGTGTGGAGAGGATCCATTATGCTTCATCATTTAGCCTCTTCACACGTCTCCACGGGGCTGCATCATGTGCATATCTGCAGTTGTGCTGCTGCACTTGTAAACTATGCAATTTGATGTTTCGTGCCGCAGCAGGCATCAGTTAGCATCTCTCTCACGCCTCTACATCGGAAATGCATTAAATTTGCTTGTGTGCTGCTCGCAACTGGATGCAAATTTGTCCTGACTGTAGTTCTGAAAGAAAGTGTTTGACAGTGTGGAGCTTGTTTGCCGCTCACCTGCTCAGATATCGTGCTTCTTGGTTTCTGGAAGTCGTATTTTATCAGTGTTGGTGGATTATCTGCAGAAGCTATGGAAGGGTGCCTGGGATGCACCTTGATTTTTTTTAAAACACATGTCGTGTTATCTTTAACACTCGATAGTGAATTAATTACACCTGAACCACTGCTGGTTTTTTTTTTTTGGTCAAACGCAACGGATAATGAAATGTGTTGAAAATCGCATAAGCCCCAGATACAACTGCACAAAGGTCAAGATTTCAGTTTCATGGCTGAGTGCGATAAATTGTGCTGAAAATGTCTCATCAAATTCCCTAGTCATGCTGAGAGCTCACCTGGTTTTACCCCCGTCTGTACCTGACAATCACTGCAGGTAAATTGAATTTGCAGATTAGTAAATTACAGAAAGTCTTCCAAATAATTGGACATTCTGCTTTGGCTTTTTCGAAGAAAATAGGAGGAAATTACAGAAAACTATCCGAAACCACTTGTTTATATCGTGTCAAAGCAGGAGGTGAGGTGGGGATTAAGGTGTCCAAGGTTACTGACTTTGACAATAGAGGTTTAAAATTAAACATGACGTTCCATAACCTCCTTAATTAACTCACGAGTACTTTTCAGTTGTTGTGAACTTACTCATATCTCCATCGCAGGGGCTGAAGCTGAGAAAACCCTCAAACGTAACGGCTCTTTTTAAAAAGGTGCTACGGAGATGAAGTTATAATGTGTAGTAAACATGTTTTGCTGTCACTTCTCTTTTGTTCAAACGACAGCTTGACGCTGTCGCCGAACGCTGCCGGCCCGCCTCTCAGCGGCGCACGCAGCAGAACGCGTACGACTGCGAAGCGTCTCCGCGGTGGAAGACACTGAGCGTCCTTCAGATTGGGTCTAATCGTGTTTGCTTTGCCCCAATTAGATGGGGAGAGAGGCTGTCAACACACCAGCCTGCTCACATCTCCTCCGACTGTCCCCGCGCTTCTCCACCCGCTCACCAAATGGTAGCAGTGGGAGGCAGAGGATGGTCCACACTCACAGCCGGCTGAGTCACTTCACACTGGAATACATCCATCAGAATTAGGATCATAAAAAGCCAAGACAGGCTGACAATGGAAACTGAGAAGTGAAATCTGAGAGAAAAGGCGGCGGCGGGCAGCATATGGCGTCGCCAAAACCATAAGTTGTCTGTTGATAAAAAGGCAGCAGCTGGTTAAGTTTCCTGGCTGGGATTAATATTGCATGACTACACAGTGTATTCTTTACTCCTGACCAGATTAAAACGACTCACAGACGTATTGATACAGCAAAACCCACAGTTGGCACCACAGTCTCCAGTCACACTTGTTTCCAGTGTCACGTTTCAGCCATAACACACAATGTGAATTCCTCGTGCGTATTAATAACATCTTTCCCTTTGCCTGCAGAAGCTCCAGCCCCGTGTGTGAGGCTTCATCCATACCATTACCTTTTTGTTTTATTTTTAAACGCATCAACTCTGCTACAGATGCACCTGGCGCCCGCACTACCCTGGGGTTTTAGAGACGCTACAACCGAGAATTTGGAAACGCTGTCGGCCCCCGTTTTTGTGTGAAAACTCCAGGCTTCATTTTAGTCTGGACGGGCAGAAACTGAGATGTTTTGAACAACCTCTTGCTAATTGGGTCTTTCTGGTCATAACGGAGCCTTTGCTAATTCGTCAGGCTCCTATCACTCGGCTACCAGTGTCGAACACGACATAAATCACCAATTACAAGCGCTGCAGTCAAATTACCATTTTACAAGCGTACAACAGCTTAAATGCAGAGGAGACGACTATTATGTGACCAATTCCTATGTACGTGCGCATGATTAGCGTGTGTGAGTGGTCATATGATACGTGTTTACAGGCGTGTTAGTATGGATGAGCATTAAAACAGATATGGAGCCAAAACGGATGTGGACAGAGTTTAGTTTGGATGTTGCCCGAAGCCGCATCATGACAGGATTCCTCCACTTTAACACAATATGTGTGTGAATTGATTGAATTCGAAGGAGCATAAAGCAACGTAGCAGTTTTAGAAAGTCCCAAGAAGAGATATGCTTCACACACAATCTGTAATGCTGGACACAATCTGATACCACAGCTAATCACACTCACAAACACACACACACACACACAACACACACACAACAATATGCCTTCCCCCCCGTCAGCACAAATCGTATCTGATTTTTCACATTGAATTATGATAATTCACTCACACGAAATAATTATTCAACACCAGCGAGACGTTGGCCCTACTCGCTCTAAAACCTCGACATGCTCCGGACGCTGTGCAAATGACGGAAGACGATGAATTTTGACCCCCGTCCTGATGTTTATTCAAGGCACTGTCAATAACGTAATCCCTATGATTTAGTTCTGCCACATTCAGATGAAGGCCACTTTGTCTCCTACATATTCATCGGCAACGCTATTGACTAAATGTCTTGTCTGGCTAAGTGTACAATGGGAAGTGCGAGACCAGAGGATCAGTCAGTGTGAATATAAGCGGAGGAGAAATGCATACAGGAGATTCGGGATTAGCCGTGAAAGCTAGTCTGCTAACTCAGCCTCCTCCGGTCGCCGGGGCCTGCACGTACACCGGCTGACAGGCTGGGACTTACTTCAGCAGATGTTTGGCAGACAAGCTAACAGCAGTGTCCCGAGGAGAGAGAGAGAGAGAAAGAGAGAGAGAAGAGAGAGAGGAGCCGGGACGACTTTGAAGTGCCCCGTGTTGCCAGTTAGCTGCCGGTCAAGCCACAACACTCGCGGCTCTCCAAACTCCACGAGTCGCACCTGTGGGCGAGCCAACCTGTGGTTACAGTAGCACTTCGCAAATGGGATGTCAGCGGCTACAGCAAGTCACATTCACCGAGAGCCTTTGTGTTCCCGGAGTGACAATAGAATCTCATTGTCAGGTGCTTAGTCAGATAAGGTCGCGCACCCCGCAGGGATTAGCGTCTGCTTTTCATCAATGTAATGCTTTAAAAACAGGTTTAGCAAAAAACGTGCGGTGGATCAACCAATTTAAATGCTAAACCTTTTTCTCTCTCCGAAGATTGGGGCCAGGGGCTAAACACATACAGATAAACAAATCAACCCAGCTGTAAGGACTGGGAGCGAGGGAAAACAAATGAGTGACCCTCGTACCTGTATTTGTACGGGGGAGTACTGGGGGAAATGGCGATATAGCTCACAAAGTGCCAAGGTGAGCGGCTGATTCCCTTGTTCGGTGCGATAATACTTCCAGTGTCAAGTTCCTTGGTTTAAAAAAAAAAGCAACCGGAGGCACTTTTCAACCTGGATATGCAAACACAGCTTCAGGAATTTGTGATAACAGCAGGAGGAGGAGGCGATTCTGAAATGTCACTGGTTTCCTCTTTAACGTAACGCAGTCGGAAAGAAAGCCACTTGTATGTACAGTAGCAAAATGCACCACCGCTGCTCGTATGCTACCCACAGGAGCAGTCGAATTAGCAGCGGCTGGATCACGCTGGGAAGTGACATTACTCTTTGAGAGCGGCGTAATGATCGCTATCAATCTCGTCATTGTCGAGTCACATTACTGAGATATCAGGGAGGAGTACTGTAAAAGGGAAGGAGACCGCCGAGAGACATCCTCCACCGTGGCAGTGCATTAATCACCGGCACGTGGAGGGACCCTCTCTCTGTGTCCAGGCTGGGAACTGTCAGAGTAAACACCAGCCAATAGAGACGAGACTGTTACATCGGGGGGGGAGAGAGAGAGGCTTTTTCTCTGCCTGTGTTCCACCACGTCTGCAAAGCGAGCCAGCTTTTCTCTTTGCAACGCACAACTGTCACATTTCTCCCCCCCCCCCCCCCCTCATTTCAGATTCACATTTTTCTCTCAGGCCATTTCAAGAAAACGTCGCAGATGATATCTTCTGTCATCTTTCTGAACAAATGCGTCGCCAGGCAGGATGACAAAAGCGTCATTATTTTATAATCAGCCAGGCTCGACGCCGATTTCCTTTGCCGCAGAGTATTCAAGTCGACGAATCACTCGGAATTCAATAACAAGCGGCAAAGATGGCGTGTTTAAAACACCAGCACGTCTGACATGCACCATGAAACAGGCGGGCGAAACGCTCCGTGAGTTTCAAAGCCTATATGGAAAGGCAATCCCTGAGAACTGGCAGCGTCTTCAGCCATTAACTCCATCAATCTGAGTTTGTTCCATCAGTTTCAATTAGTGCGACTGTCTCAGCAGCCGCCGCTACAAGTGTCCTGGCTGGCTGGCTGGCTGGCTGGGGGGGGGGGGGGAGACATTTTTTGGAAATGAATTTTCTTTATTTTTTTTTAAGAGTGATTTCTTTCGGTCTAGTATTGCAGCACACACGTCAAGTGGTTTATGAAACACCCATTCCCCTACTATTCCGCAACTGCCATCTAAATAATGAATACTCTGCCACTTGCAGCAATCCTCCAGCTGCCATCGCCCAGAAATAGAACAAAGTCAGACAGGACACTGTCCCTCTCTCTCGCTTTCACTTTTCAAAACAAACAATGCAGATTTCCGAAAGAAAACAAATGATAATAACCACCACTCCAATCGTACCACACATTAATTTACTCGCCCCAGTTTAATTCCCCCCCCCCCCAAAAAAAAATTGAAAGTGTGAACTATTGTGTTGATTCGTCAGTCTTGGCCTCATCTAGGTTCGTGACATCAAAGTTTTGCTCGGCATCCATTTGAAGGCAACATCAAAGCGTGGGTAAGCCGAACGATTTCAAAAGGCATCAAGAGGTAACCAGGATGGTACAGTAACTGCGAAGGGCACCTTCGGGCTTCCTGTGATGGATGATAAGGAGGAAAGACAGAAGGGCAGAGCGATGCAGGGGAGAGGCAGGAGAGACGGGCACAAAGAGAAATTACGGGGGGGGGAGAGAGGTGAGCTTACATTAAAGGTTTCCTTAATTAGATGGAATGTTTGCCCTCTTCCACAAATTCCTTTATGTGGTGCCAGGAAAAAAAAGACCAAAGCTGATGAGTCTGGGGAGAACTATCTGCCTAAGTGGCCTTTTATTGAGGGATAAAAAGCTCGTCTTTGCCTCTGTTCCCATCGCCTGCCCCTGATTATGGAAGAAGTGAAGGCAAATGAAAGGAGGGGCCAAGGATTTCTGACGCGTCCCATTGTATGCAGATACGATGAACGGGACCAGCAATGGCAGATGAAACCTGTGGGCTGCCTTTTGAGATCGCAGCCAATTACGGCCAGGGCAAACAAACGGGAGGGAGGATGCCCACAGTTTAACACATATTTTAATATGCTAGGATATAGGGATATTTTGTCAAGCCTGAATATCCAGCCATTGTCTATACTGCTTATCCTGTGAAGGTCACAGGGTGGGAACTGGTGCCAATCCCTGCTGCCATTGGGGCGAGTGCTGGGGCACGTGCTGGACAGATCGCTGGCACATCGCAGGTTGAACATCCAGAGAGAAACAAGCATTTACACAATCAACCTAATCTCAAACCTAATCTTTTTTGGACTGTGGGGGAGGAAACCCATGCAAACACAGGGAGAAGATGCAAACTCCACACAGAAAGGCTAGCTACTAGGATTCGAACCAAGAACCTTCTTGCACAATCCAGCTCTCGTCCAAAATGATACTTAACACATTATCTCCTTGTTGCAATCAAAGTTTCTGCCAGATTCTTTCCTTGCATTGGAAAAACTATGTCACACATCATGAAAAAATGATCACTTCCCTGTTTTTAAAGGTTTTTTCAATTCGGTACCGGCAGCCCAACCATCAATATCCCCTCAGCGATCTAATCTGAATTCAGATTAAATGTCAATTAAATTGGACACCGAGGGAACCTGCACACAGCTATGATCATCTGAGCAGGTATAATACGGTTTTCATCTAAAGAGGTTGGCAAAGTTTGGTGCTTGCAGCGGTGCTGATTGATCAAGTGCCGCGCTAATGAAAGCTGTGAGACTGAGGGAGATTAGATGGCTGCTAAGCTTTGACCCTGGATGTGAAAACAGCAAGGGCTGGGGATTGCTATCATAAAGCAGCTAAATGGCTTATTTCACCTCCAGCTCTGGTCGCCACCCACTGGCATCGCTGTTTTGATAATGATACCCGTAAATGTCCGCAGTAAACAGCTGAGGAGCAGGATCTCACATTACGTGAGGCAGGGATGATCATTAACTCGTGAATTCTGGTCACTATACAGCGAGACAACCGCAGACACAGTTAGTTACGCGTCGCGAGACAAACAAACACACAATAGAGCTAAGATTCACTGCGACATCTGAAGAAACTTTTACAATGTTGAGTTTTGAGGAAAAGTTTCTTGTGTCCCGCGGTGGCTTTAATAATGCAGCCAGGCTGGTTAGTGCACAAGGTCGGCGTAAACACCGAATACGCTGAGGTCAAATATGAAGACATGGAATATCAAACAAAAAAAACAAGAAAGTATAAGCGTTCAGAATCCAGCCAGCCTTACCTCGTTCTCAGGACATATGGGAGTAAACTACACAATTTATATTCAGAAAATAGACTCAAATGAGGCCACTGGGACGTATTTTCGAGGGGGTGAAGAGTTTGAACTGGTCTGCGAGGGACCAGTGACGGTCAATACCGAATCTGCTTTCCAGACCCGGGGGTGGCTTTTTCTAATAAATTCATAAATCTGCAAAACCACAAAATATGCAGTTAATGCCCATGTCCATGTCCATGAAAAGAAAAAAGGATAAAAAAGTACATTTATGTTAATTCATGTGCACACATGGGTACATATACACGTATTTATAAGTATGTACATATATGCATATCTGCTGACAGACGTATATCTACTCTCACTTACAAAAAACACGTTGAACTTTTCACTCCACTACATCAATCGGAAAGCTGTACGAGCTAATTCAGACTTTAAAATATTTACATACAACATACTATTTTTGTGTTTCAAGTTGTTTATATAGTCACCACAGTCCACATGTTATAGATTAAATTACACAACGTACTATCAATATAACTTCACCTCAAACACCTACAACTGTGCATTACTAATAATCAGTGATAAACTTTCATAATCCGTAATAATAATTCAACATTATAACATGTGAGGCCTCGTTTTGATTTGTGCTTGAGATTGTTTTTGCAAGTAAGCAGGACCTTTACTTGTAAATGAGTATTTATTACAGTGTGGCATTGCTACTTTCTTGTAAATGAATAATGTATATAGATAATATGGATAAATGTAATGCAGTTTTAATAACAGTTAGTATTTCCAAGTCTGTGGCTACTGGAACACTGTTGTAAGTGAAGCCACCGAAGTGCTTTGCTTTAACTTATTACAAAGTTAATGTTCATTGCACAGTGTAATGGGTTTAGAATAATGACACCATTGGCGATTAGATTGGTTCCCTATGCGACTCACTATCATTATTTAATTCCGTCAATTCCGCCACCAGGACATTGTGTTACCAGAACAGGAAGAAAATAGCACTCATTGTTTTCTCTGGCAGCGATCAGAGGCTTTTCCCCCCCCGGGTACTAGAAACAGAAGACGAAGCTGGATCAACTGCATACATTAGAAACTACATGATAAAATAAAAAAAGAGCCCTGTTCGTCCAACAAGGCAAAGACAGAGAGTGATAGAAACCTGGGGACGGGCACAGACTCGACGGATTGAGTTGTACTCCACCTCTATCATAGCGCTGAAAATGGCTCACAGCTCAAAAACGGTTTGGGAGCTCAGAGCCACAATCAGCCGCACTCTGTGCATCCCAGCCATCGAGATGACACATTACAGGAAACCTGCCATCAGCCCGAATTTCCTCGTGTTTGACAAGGTGAAGAAAATCCAGTGCAACGGCAAAGTGAAGTGTTTGTTTAAAGGGACGCCGAGCGACCGACTCCCCCGGCTGCACAGTCGCACTACGATAACAAGTTAACTTCAGTCAATCACAATCGCGGCTTTAATTACCCCCCGAAAGTTAAATTCAGGAATTGTGTTTATATCTCAAATGTTATAATTCCAAACAATCTATTAATTTTCAAATTGATTTTTTTTTTCCCCCCCCATTGTAATTATGTTTCATATTTTAATTAACTGCTCCCAATAGACACTGGTACAGGCTTAAAGGTGGGCTGATTTCTCATCCACATTATGTGACTGAGTTTTAATTAAAAACAAGGGTTCAGTGTCTCCCAGATGACATCACTCTGTGGACAATTTCACACTCACATGCTCCTCAAAAAACCCTATTAAGATTATTTCAGATGTGGATATTGGATAATGTGAAATGGAACAAAATATTGCCACCTGTCTCTGCTGAGGAGGCGGGTCCAGAGAACCAGCGACCTGCCAATCTAACAGGTGGACGTGTACACAGATCTTACTGCGTGTACATTACATATGTATACATTCAGGTAGATTACTGTATGTGTGTGTATACATGATTCTTTTTGATTAAATATGTAAACACAAAGATTTCCTGCTTCTCGTTTCCACACGTTTGCCCTGAGGGTGTTTTTCTTAGTCGTTATGTAGAGAGTACGATGATTAGTGAACTAATAGGATATTGAGTGACTTCTTTCTGATGTTTATTATTGGGAAATAAAGCTGCTGACATGGTTCATACCCGGACGCGGGTCGAGCACAACATGTACTCCGAGGTCCACAAGGACAGATCGAGCCCCGTCCAGTGAGCAGATGAGCAGCCCTCACTCAGACATTACATGAATTAAGCAACAGTTCACCCTTTCATAACATAAATTATGGAACGATTGATCGCAGAAACCACATCGTAATGCTCAGAAGCCTTTTCTTGGCAAAGGCTCCCGTCAGTGCCGAAGACCTGACGTGTGTTTGCCAGTAAGACTTAAGAGGAGACTGGCAGAGCTGCCTGGTGAAACATGAGATAAGAAAATTAAAATTAACATTGCCCAGACCCCCAACTGTTAATGCGAATGCCGAGCAGCTCTGGTCCATCGAGAAAACCATGAATCAAAGAGCGAGCCTGTGCACACTATTGATAGTCCATCAGGCCATTATGATTTATGATGCCGGAGTCATTAATGCAATTCTGATTGCACATTTACTAAATGCCGCCATTAAAACGTTACCTCTCCTCGAGGATGCACCACCACTCAGCATGTATGGAGGTGCATTCGCCTCCTTCTCCAGGGACGCAAACCCACTTCTTCTATGTAATTACCACTGACACATATAAAGATGGCTGGATCACAATATACCCACCTCCTCAGCAGCACCCCCCCCCCCCCCCCCCCACCCCCTCAATTACCCCCCTGCACGCTGCTGCACAGGCAAAACACATGTAGCCGAAAGTCAGCAACAGCAGAAACCCCCCCACCGGCACCACGAGGCTGCGGCTTTAAAACACAACACAACCGATGGATGTTAAAAAGAGCAAATACAGGCATAATCGAAATTAATCATTTCCTGCTTATAAAGAAAGCTAAAAATATACGTCCCCTGCTCAGTGCTGCACCTCATGGGCCCTGCAGAGTAAGTCCTTGGGACGCCTGCTATGGTGCAATGCTCGGGGAGGGAAGGCTCCTTGCGTTTACCTGCCTGTCACCTGTGAATGTATGTGGGGATGCCACGGCGTGACCCGTCGCAGCACTCAGCCACTCGACTCTGCCTACATCGGCCACCACTCACTACACACACCAATTACTCCTTGTCTTTGTGGCCATTGGTCTGCTAAGCACTTCAATCCATCTCTGTCGGCGAGGGCCGTGACGTCAAACCCGAAAGGATTAATCAAAGGCAAGTCAACACCCAAAAAGCAACACCATGGGTTCCGCCGTTTGCATACGTTACCCAGAATTCTTCATGGGTGTCATGTTGAGACAATGAATGTGTGAGGAATTCTAAAAGCAGCAGCAGCAGCAGCAGCAGTTCCTTTTTTGGAGCATGAGCCAAGAAATACAACTACAATGTGTTATCTTTCTGATGCGGTTTAGAAAGCTCTAGGCGATATACTCTAATATTGTATTTCATGCAATATTAAAAAAAAAAAACCTTTCCTCCATTTGTTCCTCATAATCAGGCAGTGCTTCCGACGATGTGTGAGAAATATAATCATGAGAACTTGTGTGTTCATGCAAAATAGCAATGAATTCCAACACAGAACCCTCATTAAACACTGTGACACTGTGAAAACATCTTGACCCTGATTTAGTCCAACCATGTGTTTCCGGTTACTCCTCCGTGCAAATAAACCCCCAAATACCTGCAGGACATAATAGTTTTTGGGACAAATGCAAGACACTGGGTTATCAATCTACACGTGTTAGGCTGCAGTACCATTTTAGACACACAGCACACAACGCCCCCTCATAAGAAGAAGAAGATCCACGAGGGGATTGGAAGGAATACAAAAGACTGTAGATTTCTGCAGTAACAATAAGGCCTGTGGCTGACAGAAGAGCCGCCCGAACACAGCCCTGGTAATGCATTCAACATTATCTCGCCACATCCAAGTTGTTGACAGATGCAGTACGTGTGTGCAACTCCAGATTTAACGTCCAGCACGGAAAATAAAAAAACACACTGATAAAAACGCAGTGGAAGCAGACACAGATATGAATCTGGGTTAATTTCCCCCGGCTCGTTATGAGAGGATGACAAAGAAGTTGGTGTGTTACCTCAAAGAAGGCGTGCAGCAATCCCCCCACTGAGGCTCTACTGTATCAAGGTCCACTTCTCAGGCTGCGATGCTGCTTTGTACTGGATTTACAAACGCTCCGGATTCCCCTCCCCTCTCCTCTCCTCTGCTGCCACACCAGCCGCACACGCTGCACGAGAACACCACAGCACCGACACATGGACGGCACTCACACGATGTCAAAAGGGTTAAAACCTAGTGGACCGGAAAAGTCACACCAGCGACGTTCTACTTGCCAGCTATACGGCTGCCGCACTCACCGCCAGCTCTTCACCACCCTCCTCCTCCTCCTCTTTTTCCCCTGCTCCTTTTTTTCTTTTTTTTTTTCAAACTCACCCTATCTCACGGGCTTCTCCCCCCCACCCCTCCCTCCCCTCCTCCTCGTGCGAGATGGTAGACGAAAGGCGCTGGGCGATTTGCACCACTCTATCAAGGATCGTGTTACACTGTCTGGCTGTAGCGGCGGTCACACATGATAGTCTAGAGGAGCTTCGCGAGTGTGTGTTTACCCCTTAAAAAGAAGTAGTGGGAGAAGAGGGGAGGAGGAGGAGGCGGAGGAGGAGAGGGAGGGAGGAGAGGCAGAGGTAGGCTGCCTCCCTTAAAAACACCCCCCCCAAAAAAAAAAAAACCTGGAGTGGTCTCCAGGAAAGATTATCGCGCTGTAGGCGACGGGGCTTTGACGTAGGACCTTGATGTGGATTCACGAGACGGCCGCTGAGTAGCTGTAAGTGCCACTTTTCAAACGGCTCTGCTTCAGTTTGACGTTGATTAATCACATGCGAGGCTTTATCTTTGTTTTGCTCACACGCGCACACTGACGACCCTTTTGTCTGCCTCACGCATTTAACGTTTCGTGACGTGTAAAGCTCGTTAAAAAAACAGTGGTCGTGCAGATGCGATAAAAAAACAGCCGCAGATCCAAGGAATATGTTCCTGTCACATGCTGATGTTTTGATCACAGTTGAGTTTGAACACCAATAATTAGTCAGACTCATGCCAGTCGTTGTTTTGATCTCATCCTGCTGGCGAGTCTCAAAGTTGTTTATTTACTTTTTGACAACATCCTTTAAGGGAGGAATGAAATATATCTGTTTATGAGAAAAATTGTTTATTCAGTCAATTTGAAATGCTGTTGTCCTCATTAGCTTATAACAGAATTGCCTCCTATAGCCTAGATACAGGGTCATATTTAGTTCACAGTTCCAATATGTATCCCCGATAGAGATATATATATATATATATTATCTGCTGCTATCAGGGAAATATTTAGTAGTTTCCCTGAGCTTGATTGCGTTATACCGTCTCCATCAAATATAAATGTGTACACTGATTGATTGATTAATAGAATATCAGCAATTGGTGTGTCCATTACTTTTTCTATTTGCCTGGCCCGAAAGAAAAAGATTAGTCTCTTGCTTTCCCGCGAAAACAGACAATCTAAGTCGCTTCCAGTTCCGCACATTTAGTCAACTCTGCCCTCTATTAGCGACAAGAACACCCGTCTAGACTTCGTTCTTCCAAACGGAGCCGAGACGAGTCGTGAGCGAGTTACTTTCTCAGTTTCGGGTTTCAGACGTGGTAAAGTGAATTTAAAGCAGAAACTTTATTTTTTTTAAACTAAGAAAAATACTAGTTTCCTCATAGCATTAGTGACTGCAGCTTTAACTGGTACCCTTGGCATTTCATTTTTACATTTCCATGAAGTTGGGGGACTCACAATAGGACGATTAATTAAATAATGACCAAAACCTGCAGCAACAAAGATCTAGAAACCTTCATTTTTGTCCCGGCATTGCTCAACCACAACAAATACTGGATCCTGCACTCTTTCTTCAGACCCTCCCTCCTGTCCGACCCCCTCAACCTCCTGTTTGTGACACAGAAAAAAGCTGTTTTCACAGATAGTGAAGACGTGCACATTCGCGACAGCCACTTTTAACCACAGCGAATGTGGATCAGGTGAGTTCAGCTGAACATCTGGGCTGATGGTTCCAGCTGATACGCTGGAGGGTAAATGAAATCCTCTGTTCTCTCAACTGAACCGGGAAATAATGGTGCACTCCGGCCCCAGTGGCAAAGTCATAAAGGGACGACTACTGCACATGTATTAACTGTAGTGACCTTGACGACCTTGTTTCACCTTCAAGATGAAATTATTCAATCGTGTCTACTACGTAAAAACTGCAGGTTATTCATGAAATCATACCGGATTTAAAACTCATTGTGTATATTTATATCTATATGAACAAACTTAGTTCTCTATGAATAGTGTAGTTATTGTAATTCTCCTACTGGTAATAAAATCTGCACTTGCAGCTCCTCGGCCCGTCTATCCTGTGAAGAGGTTCAGGTTGCCTCCAGGTATGAAATGTGCTATATAAATAAAATGTTCTTGCTTTTCATTGACAAATTTCCGGCTGCACCTTTTCCTTTATACTGTACTGCACGTGCTGTTTCTGTCTGACTACAGGGTCGCTGTTGTTTAATAAACACCTGTCAAACCAAACAATATGTAGTAAAAAATAAAAGCCTGTGTAAAACCGCTGTTGACGTGAATGTATCCACTCTGGTCTCATAAAGACTAATAAATCGTGCAGTGCGGCAGTGCATCGTATCTTATTGCCAAATCAATGAGGCATTTCATTTCTATAATTTATCCTGCATCACTCGGCAACACTCGGCTCTCCGTAATGAGCAACAACTAAAACAGGACAGATAAGGCGTCTTTGAAGGTGGACATCAAAAGTGACGCCTCCGGGGTTGAGAACAAGGCGGCGAATTCTTTGACATTTTCCCCAGCGCTGCCGCACACCGACTCAAAGCGCTCGGTCACGCCTGTGGGCTCAAGTGGGGGGGGAAATATGCTACAAGTGTGGACTGTGCTCCCTGTAATCCAGGAGTGTCCCAGTTCCGTTCGGTTTGAGTGAAACCTCATATCGAGTGGCCCAAATTATTATGTTCATCATCCGTCCTGAAGAGACGGCGTTTCGAGACCCTACAGTGTAGGACAGGCTATTTTAAGACGGAAGCCTTTCTGCATTAGTCACTTTTAAAACACCTCAGAGATTATGTCAATTTGTATTCTTTAGGGAACAACGATCGGCCTCGTTATGATTCCCACTGGGTGCTCCACGGTGAGGTGGTCGAATTAAAAGTAGACACAGTCACATGGGCGAGTTAGGGCCTCGTCCACGATATCCTAATGCAAGGCAAACGTCCGTTTAGGAGATTTCCCTGTGTTCTTAATGATAACGTCAACAGAGCCGCAACACAAAAAAAAAACACAATACAGTATTTGTACATGTCTTGTGCCGTGTTGTTTGAAATGGTCAGCCGGGCACAATGGGAATACAGTGTACGGTGTGGATGTGTGCGGAAGGCTTGTTAGAGCCCAGTAATTGGGGCCGGAAGAGTAAGCAGTGGCAGCTGAAGAGGCAGTGGGCTTGGTTTGGGTTCGTTCGGGGAATAAATATCAATCTGCTGGAATACCTGCCTTTGGACAGTCACTCGTCCGCTCTTATCCGTCCTCTGTCGAAGCGGGATTACTCCAAAAGCCGCCCTGGATACAGAAACACCTTCAGCCAAGTGGCTAATTTTCACTACAGCACTGTGTACAAACAAAGAGGGCGGGAGAAGGAGGGGGGGGGGGGGGGAATGGTTTCTCGCACTGGCAAGGATGCTGCAGTGAATTTCAGCTGGGTAAACAATATGGGAAACGGGCCAGGACCGTCTTCTCATAATATGCTAAATTCTTCACAGCTAATGGGGGAAGATGGACTCTTATTTCCACTGAAGAACCGTTGCTAAAAAGGCGGCTATTCAGCCCACTTTCAGTTTTGACATGCCAAAGCTGTCTGAGGTGCTGAGTTACTGGGGAGTGGGATGTGGGCGGGGGGGGCGTTAGGTCTCGTTGCTCTCCTTGTGCTCCATGGTCTCAGTCCAGCTGGCCTTTAGAATATGGATTATGTGGTGCCGCAGCCAGGCTCTCGCTCCATGGGGGGGCCGGACTGGGTGCCCAGCTTCAGTGGACTCCCCACCGAGACCCCTGGGTGAGAGGACGCCGAGAGCCCCCTTGGTTCTCAAGGCTGGATCACTGAGAATGCGGCCGATGCTTCCCACACCAGCACCACACGTCAATGTGTGAAAGAAAACTAGCAAAATAAAGAAAAAGAAGAAGAAGACAGTGAATAGGGGGGTGGCGAGTAGGTCGGAGGAGGGAGGGGACCGCGGCGTCGACGACGAAGCAGAAGCTACGACTGTGATTGTGGCAGAGCTGCGACACATGCATCACTGCCAAACACAATGCCTGCTCTGTCTGCCGAAAAAGAGAAAGGGGTAAAAAATAGAAAAAGAACCGCAGAGTGCAGCTGTGCAGCAGATTTACCTTTCAGAAAAAAGTCTGGGGTGATAATAAGTATCCAAATGACAGCTCTGTGCCGCTGCATCCCCGACTAAAGTTAACCAGAGGTCCTAATGTCGAGTACTAGCGGCAGACACAAAGGTCTGAGCAGCGGGGAGCCGACGCAGCTAGCACAGCATGGCTAAATGGGGCAGGTGATTTCCCATCTCCTCCACTGCCCTCAAGGCACAGCCAATCACTGCTGGGGAAAAGTGGAGCCCCAGCCCGCGAGCCACGCAGCCGGTGAGTGGAAGGGCTAGAGAGGGAGCAGGAGTCTATCTGGGACCATGCATTATTCACATGCACCGCTACGGCACTAAGACCTCCACAAAGGAAAGGCCTCGGGTTCCATCAGTGCCGACTTGTTTCCAATCTATTATTGATGGCAACACTACACCCTATACTTTTCCCTGATTTACTGGATTCTATCATTGTTTCTATAATAAAGGCTATTTCCAGTAAAGTCTGAGCAAATGAGTGGAATATTTCCAAGCACGGTGCCAGCAGGGGGCTTCTCGGCTTCAGTTTTTTTTTTTTTAAAACACCTAAATATGCACAATATTCTCACGGTGCGCGCAGTGGGAGCTTCCAGCGCGTGTGTGTCCTCGCCCTTAATACGCAGCCGAACCCGAGCGCGTCCTGCTAATCATCAATCATGTCAAAGGTAGGCTTCCATGCAAAATGAACTTCAGTGTGGAGACCTCCAGTTAGACCTAAGTGAAATAAACGAGCTATCCAATTACCACATTATGATCACATGTAGCCCGCCGTAAAAAAAAAAAAGAAAATAAAGTGCACGGACCAAAAAAAAAAAATCCCCCATCAGCAGCTCCCAATTACCTAATGGTGACTGTATGCTAATGTTTGAAGCCATAAAGTTCCCCCCCAAAAATTATTATTATTTCAAGCCAGTGCCCATTTACAGCATGTTGTCATCCATTCTTTTAGTTTTATGTCTGGAGGGCAGAGGACGCAGACCGAACACAGCACAGACACCGAGCCGTCATCACAGCCGCCGTCGCTTGATTAGAGCCCTCGTGCGAATGCGTTTCATCTTGCACTGTGAAATGGGCCAAGAACTTTTTTAAAGGAGTAATGTGTTGAAGCGATTGGGTAAGCTGGTCATCAGATATGAAATGATACCCTATCAGTATGTATATTTATAGTCATTGCATTGCCCGCACAAAAGCCAAATTATCCTTTATGTTAAGATTCCTATCGAAAAATATGTTAAGAAGGCGCCGGGTCTCTTGAAGTCGGAGGCGGCTGCCGTGGATTTCGTGGCGCTGTCGACATTATTACCGCGCACACATCAAAGATTTCCCCTGAATCTCGGCAGGAAACACAATCAATCTGCTCAGTATGCGCGGCTGTGACAGTGGGCCATCTCTCCCTTTGAGGCTGTCGACTCATTTGACCGATGTGCAGTCGATCCCCCAGATTGTGGCTAATCATCATTACCAGCTGCTTAAACAATGACTTTCCTTCAGCCGGCGCGGCTTCGAGAAAGGACACGGGGGATCTGACAGTTTTTTTTCTCGTGGTGGCTTAACACTCGGAGTCTGGATTTAAGGAATTACGGCCGACTTGGACACAACTAAATGGCCTCCTCTGATCACCCGTCCAAGTCCTCGACCACGGTCGGGCCCGCACTGTAAAATCCGTCTCTGGAATTACACTAAACTCAACAGGAAGCATTGTATTTTCATTTTTTTTTTTTTTTTAAAGGGGTGAAAGGAGGTGAAGGAATTTCATTTTGTACATTTGCGGTGTGAGAATAAACGATGACGGCTGCAATGGCTTGAAATGTGTATAATATAAAACAATAAGAGGGAAATCAGGACATGCAAAGAGGGCACTGGTTTACGAAATTCTCCAAAAATGGACAGCGGATTATGAAAAATGACTTCTTCCTTGCAGTGCTTAAAGGTTAGGTCTCTATTACACGGAGAGCAAAATGTCAGCAGTATCCCCTGAAAGAGTGGACTGTGATATTAATGGAGAGTCCAGGGAATGGGCTTCCCCTGACTGAGTTTCCCCTCTACCAGACACATTATTCATTGAGTTGTCAGCCAGCACCTGGTGCATGTAACACTAACATCTACAAACTAAATGATGGAGAGAATACGGCCCACCCTGGTAGGCAGCCAGTGGCGGAGTCAATGTTGTCCGGCGAAGTATAATGGAGAGTAAAAGCACCGCCGCTAGTAGATTATCTAAGAGCTCTTCGCCCCCGCAACCGGAGTCGTCACCGAGGACGTATCAGCATAATGTTCCATTTTTTCCGGCTGGTACTGTACTTTCGTGTTGCTCTGAGCTCCCTCGGAGATTGTGAGGATGTGGGGAAGCTGAGCAGACGAGGCTGCATGCGCCGGTTTCAAGAACTGTGGAAAAAAAAAAAAAAGCTGATACACCAACTCGAGTTACAACAGAGGAGACAAATTTCCTTTTATCTCGCAATCTAAAAAGCCGAGGATCTGACTTACACCCCAAAATAAACAGGGTTATGAAAAATTAAAGGAGGAAACAAGTTGTCCCTGGTTTGAGTCGGTGTGCGTACCAATTTCATATTTATTCCTGACCGCAAACACCCTCATCGGATTCCTAAAAGCAATCATCCCAGAATTTTCCCATGTAATCTAAGCATGTAGCATCACTTCAGACATAAATGACAAAGAACGTTGTGTGCCGCGGAAATATGATAGACCCAGACAGGATGACAAGATGATTTAATATGCCACAGAGTCATCAGTCACGTAGCCGCCGCGTTATCTAAGATGCAAAATGGCTTCTGCGTGAGGCAGACGGTGGCGGTGGATTATATGTGAGTAATATTCCTCTGCCGTGGTAAATATATTGTGTCATGCAGCCGAGGGTGGAAGAAAAATTCTCTCTCAAGCTATTTTAATGAAGTCCCAAATGTCACCCTCGCACTTCTTTCAAGAGCAAACTCGGAGAAGACTCCTCCAGAAGCCGGACCGCTCCCTCAGTGCGTCGTCGGGGCGACTTGAAAACAAGAGGCTCCAGCGAGAAGAAGAGGACAACAGCACGAGCACAGACATGGAAACCGCTCAGAGACGAGAACTAAACAGGTGGTTTGGACCCTTAAAGTCGATCTTTGTGTTTGATGAATCGCTCCGGCAGCTGGGAGCGCCGATCGAGGGTCGACTGAGAACGTCTTTTGTCCTGGAAAACTAGTTAAATAAAAGAACACTTCTGCCGACCCTTGGCCGAAAATTACTTTAATCATCCCCCATTTTATAATTCAGTTGAAATTACCCTTTACCACGAAAAAGCGATTTCACAGTAACACCATTATAGTGAAAAATGCCAACGTAATTCTGTGTTTTCGGTAAGTGTAGCAGGGAGCGTCAGAGGCTCGGGTTTAAATTAGAGCCAACACATTTTCCTCTCAACAATGGCGCGGAGCAGAGAGGGGAGGACGCAGGGAGGGTGGGCGTCCAATTACTGCAGGACTGTGTGTCATCTCCGCACATTCAGGCGTCTTCAACGACGTATTAAATGTATGACATGTACAAAAAAACTGCAGCACGGCGGGTAACGACTGAGAAACCAGGACCCGTGGAAGATAATGTGTTTTCACAGGGAAGACTCAATATTGTTTCACTGCGTCCATTTGGACGAGTTGCTCTGTGCTCTGTGTCGCTGTTGGCTGCTCGCTGGCCGGTCACGTTATTCCCCACGAGGCCAGACGGGATGAGCAGCTGATCAAACTTTGCACAGTTCCTGCTCTGTCTGGATGGAGACGCAGCAAGTTGTGTCAAAAAGATGAAAAAGTTTGTACGGAAAATGCAACGGCAACAAAAGTCAACTCAGAAATAAACTGAAATCTCCGGTTGTCGCTTCTCAAATGTCAATAATACTTTTTCAGTCATCTATAAAAACTAAATTGAATATACTTCCTATTTATCTTAAGTTTAAAGATTGATTTTTTTTTTGCTCCTGAGCGAAAGTTGTGGTTTTAGACTCTTCTTCATGAACAGAGAATCACTTTAGAACATTTGACAAATCTAAGGGGGGGAACAATAAACCATTTCAAAGTGCTTTCCCAATTCACAAGTAAAAATCAATACATACGTATATATTGATCCTTTGTTAAATTGTTATTGATGATAGTGTCCTTGGGCAAGATGCTGGAACCCGAATGGCGGCTCATAGACGTTGAATTCACTACGTGGAAGTCGCTTTGGATAAAAGCGTCAGCTAAATGACACGTAATGTTAATTTAACAAAGTCAAACATCAATGAGTATATTTTGAAAATAGTTTCTTATTGTTCAGGCACATCAAAAAAAGCATAGAAAATAAAGATATTAAACACAGCAAAGATTTTAGCTGGGGCCAGGGGCCCCCCTGCCCCCACCCCTGGATCCCCCCCTGCCATTGGATAGTGGTGCTCTTGGCTGCTGCAGCTTTTATCTGTTCACTCTGTAAATGTCTACTTTAAGTTTTTTAAAGTTTCTAATGTACTGTATTATGGACGTGATGAATGAGGCTGAATCAGAATGAAGAACATAAGAAATAAATCAGAATTAAAACTCACGCTTTGCTGCGGCAGCCCCAAAAGTTTGTTAACGATTTAATAAAAGTTTTTTTTTGCCAATCAATATCGTTTGGTGGAGCTCAGTGTTCCACATAGTTGTTCAACTGTGAAGGTTAATGGAACAGTAATGAATGAACACGGGTTTTTTATAAAACATGGGCTGCCCTTGCTGTGCCTTGTTTATATGTGAGCCCCTTATAGGAGAATATGACATTTATTTGTATGATTTTTGCATATATTTGACATATTTATTACACCTCTCCCTTTTGGGGCACAATAAAGTTAAAGCTGAACATTTAAAAGTAAAATATTTTTTAAAAAAGGTGAGAAATAGAATAACCAACTATAATGAAATAACATTCAGGGTAATAGGGTTTTTGTTTCACCGTCAACACAGTTGATGTATCACCTTTGACGACAGATTGAGCCGACATATGTTCCAATGCCGATTCGCTCTGTTCACTTTGTAAAGCCATTCCTCAGGAAATCACCCAGCCTGCTCCCGTCCGTTGTGAATCCTCTCTCTCTCCGAGCCTCCAACCTTTTCCGAGCTGCAATGCAAAGCTCCGCCGACAGCTCCTCCAGGGTAATGTAGAAAGAGACAATAGGTGGAAACTGCTCTAACCTATTTGCCAAATGGTCCGTCATCGAATGCCCTGGTGCTGCTCGATTGTCTAATCCTACTGCTGAGGCCTCTAAAAGGATACATCGGCCTAATAAGATGAATGGGCTTTGACCCCGAAGCTGCTAAAAGCCAACCCGGCCAATTTATCTGAGTGACCTCTACTCTTGGCAGACACGGCCCTCACCTCTCCGAGAAGCCTTTTGGGCCGGATCAATAACGCCGAGGCGAAACAATCCAGAACAAGCAGCGTCTGGAAGTTTGCATTCAACACCCCGTCACCTTGTTATGACCCTGGATTGAGCACTCATTTGCAAAGATCAGGGTTTTTTACTGTTTTTGTTTATTTACTTTCTTCACGCAGTATTTATTACGTTTGCGAGATGATAAAACTACAGCTGCAGGTCCAGGGTCGGATGAAACATGCTCAACGTAATTTGGGTTTAAAGTGATTTTTATTTACAGTCGCGCTTTTCAAATCAGCTCTAATCCAATCGCGTATTCTCAAGTCGCAAATGGCCGATGTTAAGCGAGATGAGCAGGGTAGAAAAAAGGCCCTGTACTGATTCATATGTAATTTTATTATTGAAACCACAATCGTGGCTATTCCAGGACCGGGACTGCAACATGGAGAAGTGCATTTTAAGGGGAAAATAAGATTTTGTCGACTGAATTAAGGATTCTGTTTCATGTTCGTGTTTGTTGGTGTTGGGTTGTGCTCAAGCAAGATAAAAGGGCCGGATCATTTAGGTGGAGACGGTGCACGGGGGGAGAGAAGAGACCCTTTTACACGACAGTATGTTTTCTTTCTTTGAGCATGAATCAGTTTACATGGTATACGATATCAATCGTTGGCCTCAAATCTATATCTGCAAAGTGCTTAGGTTTGCATGGGTGATTAGATGAATTGAACTGAGAACAGTCTGTTACTTGAGCATCCCCCCTCAAAGCCCGGATACCTAATGCCTTCCCTCTGCCTCTGAAGTGACCACAGTTTCAGGATGCTTCGCTCCGGGCCCTCGGCCAGAAAGCTTTATGTATTCTGATACCATTCATTTTTAATCAGGACCAGAATATCCTTCCAAACCCTCTCGCGAGCCGCCTTTGGCTACAAGACTTCAATTTTGCTATATTTTAATTGATTTGGCTCTTCCCCTGGTTGTCGACCGTGAGGTTGATTGTTACTGTTCCTTCATAATCCGAGGGAGAGCCGCGGCACCTCTCGTCTTCTTCCTCTTCTGTGTTTCCAGCTGCTCTCGTCGCAGAATTATGCAATTTCTCAATACAGTGTGGCTACAGAAAAAAGATTGTGTGTGTTCAGCACATTTTCGCCCCGGCTTTCCATTTTGACGCGCCCCAGCTCGCCTTCGCAAGGCGGCGGAAGGGTTTCCTCACATGACTGCTGAGGAGACAGGGACGTGAGAGCGGGGGAGTGGAGTGGAGGGGGGGGGGGGGGGGGGGGGGGGGTCTTCTTCTGTGGTATAATGAGTTTGACAATGAAAGTGACACGGCGTCCTCCCTGGACCTTGCCGTGTGCTCAATCATAACAATGGCTCACCATTTCCTCCTCTAGATACTGACCTTTCTCCCTTAAGGAAAGGAAGTGTGTGTAGGCGATGAAGTGCTTGGAAGTGTGTGTGTGTGTGTGCGTGTGCGTGTGCGTGTGTGTGTGTGTGACTTCACTCTGCCATCACCCTCCTTCCAATCAGCCTTGAAGTCCTTCTATAGACTGTCCTTTAGCAGGGGTCCTTTTTTCCTACAGTGGGAACACTGGTCTATTTTCTTGTGTTGTGTCAACTATTTTAAGCTCGGATAACACACTTAGAGATTTTGGGAGCAGCGGCAGAATTAGGCTTAAATATATATATTTATATATATACACACCAAAACAGCTTACGAGGTGATATGATGCTGTTGGACCAGTGAGACGAGCTGCCAGGATTTCATGCAAATATCAACCAGTGAGATTATTTTAGGGCCGTTTCCCTGAAAGTTCAGAGCCCATAACTAAGGAGTGACAGAAACGGGAGTGACGTGCGGAGAAAGCCGTGAGCGTGAAGTGATGGCGCAGGGCGTCGAGGTGACCCCGCCTCCTGCCCTTCTCCGTGCTCACGTCTCATCCGCAGCCTACTTACTGTATCTTCTGTGATGCGTGTGTGTGTGTGTGTGTGGTGTGTGGTTTCTACTTATCTACTTAAATAAAACATTTAAAAATAAATCTCAAAATATTGCGTCTGTCAACCCCTCAGCCACAAACGTCCCATGTCGGCACTGAGGCGTCTCCAGACCAGATTTTATAGCCATTTTTTTTTTTTGTGATGCCACTTTTAATTGTTGTTTTATCTGCATGAACAAGATTATATGACATAAAAGTCTGATCAATACACTGAACCACTTGAGAGAATGTTGTACAGTGACTCAAGACGTGAACTTTAGAGGATAAAATATTTTTATTATTCTACTTAAATGGATATTTCTTCACCTGGAAGTGTTCTTGGTATTGACCTACGAAGAGATGGAATAAAATGATTTCTTAATCATGAAAAAAATATATTATATACATAAATATCTCTCTATATATATTTATGATTGTTATCATGTTGTCATCTTACTTTAAACTTAAGAGCAGCACTTACAAAATAAGGGTTTTAAATGATAAACAATTCATATTATAGCTCCTTTGGTTATTGTGCTTTCCATAATAATGGAAACATCTAATAGTGCTCGACTTCGGTGCTTTACTCATCTTTTATGTATGTTTGATTATCGTGAATATTTACGGTTTAATATAAAAAGAAACATGGAATGTGGGGGGGGGGGGTTTATGCCCTGAGTAATGTCTGCAGGACTTCCTCAGGCTGCATGCAATCTGAAAAAAAAAAAGAAGCCTGAGAGCCAAAACCCAGGATTCAAAATGTCTGTGACCCTTCTGTCGCTGTCTATTTCAAAAATGTGACGGGTGGGGCAACATGCCTCCCCCCCCACCGTGAACATTATTGAATTATTGCCTGTAAAAAAAACCTCCTGTATACGAGACGCAGCAGCTGGCGCGCAGGCTCCATTTCTGTGCACGAGCCTCCTCCGACACCGACTTCCTTCACCTTATTAACTCGGGCAAATATTCAGAATTATGTGAAACACTGAGAATAAATCGAGAACGAATCCCTTTGATTTGTGGCATTGTTCGAGCGGCGTGAAACCGCTCACATGACGAAAACTCCCTGAAATCCTGACTGAAGTCGAGTCTTTTAATGAAACATTTATTCATGTGTATGAAAGACTCAAACCCATTTTCCGCTGCCAGCGGAAAAAAAAGATCCAGTGGTGTAATGTGCGGTTGAAACGTGCTCTTAATTGCCAACGTCAAAAAGAAATTAAAAGCGGCCTAACGCAATTAAAACGATATATTTTTTCTATACTTTCCTCTTTATACTTAATTAAAGTATCTGAACGTGTTTAGATGAGTGGATTCACTTCGATTTCTCCAGCAATGAACTCATTCGATTGGCTATCACCACCACAGCCTCGAATACCTGCCTCCACAAGATCATGTTGTGAGTGGTTGTATTGTTTGTTGTGTTAAACACAATTCCCAGCCTCTCCCTAGAACACAGCGGGTTTTTTTGAGCTCGGTGTGTTGCTCAAGGACACGGTAGTCAAGGTAGAAAACAATGAACAAAAAGACCTGTTCTAAAGCCACGGTATAGAGAAGAGAGGGGGAGGGGGGGGGGGGGGGGGGGGAACCGACAAGCAAGCGTGACACGAGATGATCCTGCGAGTGCGGGCAAACAAAGCAGGGGACGCTTCTACATTCAGATGAGACAACAAAAGAAGAATCACCTTGACTTACAACTTTTTGATTGCCGACATCCAACGGTAAAGAGCGCGAAAGGTCGACGCCACGGCGCCATGACAGTGGGTATAACAAATATTCCCGTGTCCCAAGATAGGGGGGAGAGAGAGAGAGAGAGAGAGAGAGAGAGGAGATTGTAACGGGAGGAAGACATGAAGGCAAATGGATGAGGGGGGGGGGGGGCTGCCACCAGTCTGGGGACGACGTCTCCAGGAGCCAGCAGCGCTCCAGGAAAAAATAAATATATGAAATGAAGACTGTGAGGCTCTTTCCCTGATCGTCCCCAAACCTCTGTCTGTCCTCACATAACATCTGCACTTTGTGATTGTGGTTTCAACTGTAAAAAAAACAAAAACACACACAAGATGTAATGTTTTATTCACTTTGCAGTTTAACATTTGTATTTCGTTTTTTTCTCCAGTGGTGGATTCAGGAAAAAAAAAATAACACCCACTGATGGTCCCTGATTGCTGAAGAGACACCAGACACACCTGTAATTACCAACAACACAACCGGGCCCACATGCTAATCCCGGCGTTCCTTGCATTGATATTCATAGAGTACGAAAAGCCTTCCCGACTATTTCCGTATTGCATGGTAATACAATCACTCAATTAAGCCGTGTGATGAAATGAAATGAGCCATTTTCTCTCGAGGATGGTAAATAGTGGCCCTCATAATTGACAACTGCAGAGTGATTGCTAATCGTAATAACATGTCCTGCAATCTGGCAGCCTGCGCGTGATTAGACCCAGTCAAGTATACGGGCTCGGGGAGGGTTGTCGGTGTTGCTTGGCAAAAAAAATTTAAAAACCAGAGCGAAACTTAAGCCAGAGCGGGGGGGGGGGAAATGTTGATACTTGACGTTTCGGTGACAGACAATAGACGCCGGACGGAGTAAATAGCTTTTTTTTTTTTTACGATGCAGCTGCGTCTCTCGGAGATTAACCCAAATACCGGAGGCCTTCGGGCGATAGCGGCACACAAGGGATCCGCTGGAAACCATCCGACAGCGTGTTGATGAATCCATCACAGGGAGAACAGACGTTAAATCTGAATTTTTAGTGTTTAAAAGTCCAATTTTTTGTAAATGCAACAACACAAAAAGGTGCAGCGGCTGAAATGTGAGAATTTGCAGCTTTTTAATGTCAAATACCTTTTGGACGGAGGCCGATCATCACGAGGTCCGATCACGTGTAATTGATCATTTCCCACGATTTTTTAATAGACTAAATGATTAATGGATTCATTTAAAAAAAAAAAAAAAAAAAAAAACTAATAGGTAATTAAAACTGCAGCCCTCATTATGAATGGAAAAAAATCCCAGTGCACCATATCCAAATTATATAGTTGACAACATTCCTTCCATCAAGCTTGAATAATAATCACACATAAGCATCTTTTGAACATCTCTCTGTGTTTTTACATCTACGTTGTCAGTAGTAACTCTCATCTTGGTATGAAAGGGACCCGGTAGCTTCGAGAAAATCTGTTTTTGCCATATTAATATGCAAATTTATACAGCGAGACACTCCAAAGTCTAATCAGATCATCCACTCTGCGGGGGGGCATCTGTGGTGTGAGCCGAAAACTTTTTCCGCCATGTGCTGCTGCCGTCGTGTGTTAATGTGTTGACAGGAATTTGTCAGCACCCAAAGACGAACAGACGAATCCCCCCGAGTGGTCAGTTGGCCGTTCGCTCGGGTGAAGCTTCGAAATGTCACCGACCTCTGCTCCTCCGGGGGCTTCACGAGCGCCACGCCGAAACACAAATCTTCCTCATGACACCGATGAGCCCAACACCTGCTCGCACCTTTGGCACGTCAGCGCCGTATATTCCACGTCCCCCCCAGTCCCCCCCGAGCACTAACAATGTGAGCACTTAAACTGGAGACGGCGCCAAGCGAGCAGGGGAAGTGATGACAATAAATGACGGCAATCAAAGCGTGCCTCCTCTTTTGACGAGACATGAGACACCTTCCCGCCTCCCGTTAGCAAATGATGAAAATGTTTTCTCAGCCCTGTTTTGGCGTGTTGTTACAAAAAAAAACATCACAGATGGCCGGGCCCTTTTGACCAAACGGGGGGAGGGGGGGGGGGAAACCTCTCTCTGATGTTATTTATTCTTTTTCGTGGTCTGCTTGTGCCATATTGAATTATGAAAGCGGCGAGGGAGGATTTCTGCCTGCTACGATCAATACGCTGATTCCACTGTCACAATACGAGGCGCAGATCTGAGACAGGAGTTTGACAGATGGCGTGCCACCTTCGTCAGCGTGACGTCCCGTGTGCGCGCCCCGTCCCTGTGTGTGTGTGTGTGTGTGTGTGTGTGTGTGTGTGTGTGTGTGTGTGTGTGTGTGTGTGTGTAAACGTCTGTACTTTTGCTTGCTTTTTCATATCTTAGCTTAGATAAAGTGCGAGAAGCAAAGTGAGAGCGCGTGTTCACGTGTGCGTGCGCGTGAGGGCAGACGAGAGGGAGAGGCGCCGAGCGAGAGAACAGGAACACATGCACACAGCGACGCACGTTAGAGGGTGTCTGATACGCTTTCATACTCCCACCCAAAAAGCCTTTGGTGCTTGCTGTGCTACAGCACACTCTGCTGTGACTCCTCCACTGATTTAATTAACCTTTTACTGGCACCGCTCACACAATGAATCTGCGAGCTGTAAAATGGAGACCTCTCACTCGGACAATTTATTTTCTGATACATGTCCTCGTAGGCAGTCGCGGACACATGGCGCTGAAACATACCAACATCCATTTTTTATCTTCCCCCCCCCCCCCTCAGAAATGATTTAGGACGGAAGGTGCAGGCCGGAGCGAGTGATGCCTCCTCACAAAGGATGACAGGCGTTGCAGGAGAAGTCTCTCTCTCCCACCCAGAGGTCAGCGGGTGTCGAGCCTCTCCCACTAACAATAAACCCCATGTGTGACGGTTTATACAGACGAGGGGAGCTGTCACGAGGCGCTGCAGTGCTGTAGCTGCAGCACCTAACAAGTCAGCGCAGGGTTTTTCACACCCTATTAGGAATACAACTCAACTGGGCCATGCTAGGTTTCTGCTCCGTGCAGTCATTCATGTTTTATGAGGGGAATAATATTGATTCTGGAGTGAGCGCAGTCAACATCAGTGTGTGAGAATACAAAAAAAGATCTTTCTCTGTTTCTCTTGTGTGTGTGTTCACCTTCGTGCAGCAGCTATACATTGACCTACTTTATGAATATTTATACACAGCAACAACTGAGGCTAAACTGTAATCATTTAATATTCAAAACATTGAAGTGCTTTGCAGTAAAGCTATAGCAACGGGCAGGTAACTGCAGAATGGCGACTAACCCACAGAGGGATACATTTACAAATTGATTTTTTTAAATTTGATTTTTTAAATGAGGACATTATCTGTTCACGCTTAAAAACTATTGTTTTCTATGTTTGCTCCTCTCAGGCAGCACAGCACCAACAAGGATGCTTTGAGTTTTTACATTTTTATATTATAGGTATATTAAATGATAACAGTTTGATAAATATACATTCCTTCTATGTAAAAGTTGAATTTGACAAAAACAGTGACAAGGGAATGGTTTCCAAAATAACAAATAAAAAAATATATGCACATATTTCAACTTTTCCTTTTGTACCCAGGGACATCAAGTGACCCATATTCTAACCCCATGCAAATCCAGTGATGGAATGTTTTTTTTTAAATCATTTCCAGCACAAATAAAGCTTTGGTGGTCACCTCGAAAAAAAACAATTTCATATTTTGTGTTTGAAAAGCAGTTTTTTCTTCTACATGAGCATTTCTTTCAATCGCAATACAAAATACGTGAAATAAAAGGTACTTTTATCAATTTAAATCACATCATACATTTCAAGGCACTTCTCAAAAGGTTGAGATTTGACAACATTATAAAGAAACGCTGCAATTCCCACCAAAAAAATAGAATTTAAAAACTTTAAAACAACCATTTGCATCCTCTCCCTTCTGTGCACTAATTTATAAGGATGCAAATCACAGTGTTTCATGTGTTGCACAGAATAAAGTTCCCATGGGGTTTACACTTTCTGTTTTTTGCAGCATCAAGCCCCTTAAAATGAAAAGAAATATTAGAAAAAATACTGAATTATATATGTAATGATTTGATTTTCTGTACTAATCTTCAGAAGCTGAAAAACAAACAGAAAAAAGGCAAAGCAAGGCAATTTTATTTCATAAAGCCCCTTTCATACACAGAGTTAGAGTCACTGGGCTGTGCAGGGACATTAAAAAGCAACACGGAGATAAAATTAAGAGGAACCAATTTAAAATCTGAAAGTTTAAAACAATTTTAGAGCAAAGTCAAGGTTTAAAAAGAGGTTAAGGAAATAAAAAAAAGGATAATTCTGTTTTAAAATCTAAAAATCTAAAAATAAAATGTCTGGGACTATGTAGAAGAATAAAATGAAAACATAATAAATGGTATATGACCTTGTAAAATTGCTTGGTTAAACGCACTAAAAATTGAAATGTGACTGAGAGCTGCTCCTCCCTGTT
Organism: Reinhardtius hippoglossoides; assembly: GCA_006182925.3. Taxonomy (NCBI): domain Eukaryota; kingdom Metazoa; phylum Chordata; class Actinopteri; order Pleuronectiformes; family Pleuronectidae; genus Reinhardtius; species Reinhardtius hippoglossoides. The sequence goes on from CM031676.1 coordinate 22,567,860, forward strand.
CGGAGTTTACCCCGAGCAGCTCCAGCAGACCACTCCCCCCCCCCCCCCCCCCCCGTGACCTCAGAGGTGTCCCAAGGTCATACTGGACACGTCTGTGATGTTTTTGGGAGCAGCTCCATTAAGAGGTTTAAAAAATAAGCTTTAAAAAACTTTAAAGTCAGTCCTGTGGCTCCCTGGCAGCCAGCGGATAAGTCTTTTTACATTTGGTTAAAACTCTCGCAGCTGAATGAGTCGTAAGTGCCCGATTGTCTTTTTTATTTCGGAAGCTCCTGTGTAAAGTCCTCTGTGGCAGTCGGAGACAAAGTTAAGAAATTTCTAAGCGCAAAACTGTTTAAAGCTCACTTTTGTATCACCTCGGCTGCTGAGTGCAAACATTTCTTTTTTTATCAGGGTGCCACTTACTGCGAGGTTACACTTCAAGTTCCAACACTTTACAGCTGCTGCATGTCACAGCACTAATGCAACATGAGACGCTAAGTGAACATATGTGCTGTGAATGTGTGTGTGCACGTGTGTGTGTGTGCACGTGTGTGGGTTTGTGTAAAGCAAGCTATCACTGTCAGGTAAAGGCAATGAGTGTAAATTATTCCTGCGTGAGGAGAACCAGCGTGGATTGTTTTTTTTATTCATTTGGTAATATCAGCACACATTTATTTATAAGGGATCTGATGAGTCGCTGATGAGAATAATATTTTTTATACATTCGAAATCAGGCAATTCAGGAAATAGGGGATATAGTTTTTCTAATCTTTACAGCAAACTATAGTGTGCACTGCTCATGTGATCGATGCTGTGTACACACAGGACGGCGTCTTCTATTGAGATATGCAGCGGCCGCTCAGGGTCACGTGGACGTTCTCACAACTGGGAAGCCAATAAAACGGACACTTTAATCAATCAATTTTGTTTTCAAGGGATTCTATCAGTGGCAGGGGATTATCTTAAGTGCAAAATCAATGCAAGCTGCTCAACATATTTCTTCTTTCCCTTTTTTTTTTACCACTTTTTTTACAGCTTCGTGTTGTAAGAATCTACTGTGATCCCCTAACCCTAATAATAATAATAATACTATTAAATAATGTGTTAAAGGCCACTGTAATCGAATTTTGGGCTATTTTCTATATATATATTATATATATATAATTATTAGATGCAAAAGAAGTAAAAATGTGGTTATTAACATTTTTTAAAAGGTGCCATGATCCCCGACCTCTTTCCCTGGGATCACGGAAAGACGCAGATGCCGCTCTGCGGATGCGCTGAGGCTTTGGTACTTGTCTGTGTCGAACACTGCAGAACAGAGCGAATTAGAATGAAATATTGAGTTAATTTATGAATAAGTGGGGCTGAACGGCCCCTTGTCGCAGCTTCTGCATGCATATTCAGTTGATTGAAACCTTCGGATGGGCCATTTCTCTTTGCTGCTTCATTAAATAGTGAAAGTCAAAAGTGCAATGCCTCCTGACAAAAAAAAAAAAAAAAAAAAAGGCCAAGATCTATGAAGATGGAACAGAGGCGAGGTTTTTCTTTGCTCCGGCTCAAAATCCAATTGATGAAAAGGACTTAGGCTTTTGAATTCAGGGTTAGAATTTTAAAAAGTCACTCATTGTTCTCTGTGCAGCAGAGCAGTTTCATCGGCGTGTTCAAATGTTGTGCATTAAAAGAACAGAAACATACTGAGGTAAACATACGAGTCATTAGGGGGTTTATTTATTTATTTTCTGTATAATGACGTAAGAGAAATTCTCCTTGGTAACGTCGTATTGACAACGGCCAATCAGCAGCGGCTTCTGGAGATGCTCCCAAGAGAAACTGCAGAGAAGGTGGGTGTGTGTGTGCGTGTGCGTGCGTGTGCGTGTGCGCGTGTGTACGCTGGAGAACAGGTGAACCCACTGAAAGCAGACTCCCCCCATTGTCTCGCAGAATGAGGCAGCGGCCGGTGATTTGGTTTCATGCCTGGCATGTTCCCCAACAAATGTGCCTGGAGCCGGGGCACTAAGGAGGCGAGGGTTATGTTCACCGGCACCTCTGTGGTTAGGCTCCGGCTTTTAGTGACTCATAAAGGTATACAGTGTGCCGGACTGAAGCAAAAGGCCAGACGCTGGAGCAAATACACACGCTCTTGAATTCTGATGGCATTTGGAAAAAGTAAAGGACGTACTCAGCTGCCCTCCGCCGCCGCCGCCGCCCAGAGACGAGCTCCCTATGATGAATACTGCCATTAAGAAAATGACTTGTCTCAAATGTCAGAATGAAGCCAATGTTTTCAGGATGAGAATTGATAGCACATGAACACAAGACATTTTACTTTTTTGGGGCCTCTCCCTAATGTTCTTGCCAGGAAAGTGTGATCAACCCTAATTATTCTAACTGCCTGCCACTCTGAGATCATCAGTTCCTTAAAATAATTAGAGCTCCGCGTCCGAACGAGCTCGGACTGGACGTGCGGAGAGTGATGCACAATGTCAGGAGCACTCAACGTCACAGAGGAGATTTAAAAAAGCTTTACACTGAAACATATCAAGCTGAGAGGGAACAAAAAAAATCCATGAAGGGCGAAGACTGATGTGAAAGGATGCATTTAATTAAAAATAAAAAATAAAGAAGAGACACTCCTGAAAAGCAGCACTGAAAATCATTTCAAAAGCAAAGTAGAAGACGTGTGAATCATTTTTAACCAAACTGCAAACTGGCCTTTCAGGGAGTCGTGGTAAAATAAACAAGGGAGCAAAGAGCAACAACGCAGGTTTGCAGCAGTGCTCTACTCATTGCCTCCGCTCGGCAGAACAAAGATTTGCCCTTTTCAACAGAAAAACCTCCGATCCTTCCATCTCAGGTTTCCAGCGCGATCAAATTTGCACTTCAAACCATTGTACCCATTTAATCAGCCATTGTGCCTGTCCAGTCAACCACTGAAGAATTCCAGGCATAATCTCACACAAAGCTATCTTTGACTATGCGCTCGCCCGTGGGGGGGAAACTTTATCAAACTCCTCTGCTTCCTGCGGAGACGGACCAGGTGACCAGCAACCACTCAATCGCGAGGCCGGATTCCTCCGCTCATGCGGCGAGGACTCGCGCCTTTGATCCAAAGAGAGGCAGCTGCAAAACGCCTCTCCAGATACCAGCCCCGCCAATCGCCTTTCGCACTCTCCTTCCACCAATCAGGGGCCTCGTCTCCAGCGCCAACCCATAATCCAACCTACTGCTGCTGCTGCCCTTTCCCCACATAGTGATTTCTCCCCCCCCCCTTTGAAAAGCAATGAAAGCATGAGCCGCAAACAAATAAGCTTTTCAAAGCTCAAACAGAAAGAAAACGTGTGTGCCCTACTCACCCATCTCATTGTCCGATTTATTGTCCATTTCCGTGTCAGTGAGCGTCAGCGCCGAGTTAGAGCGGCTGGAGAGGCAGGAGTTCTGCCCAGACTTTGCCCCCGTTCCCCAAAGAGTCATGGTACGTTCCGGTGATACAGGTTCATGGTTTTCTGTAGCGACGGTTCCTCTGGAGTAGCTGCTGAGCGGGTGGGAGAGGCCCGTCTCGGGGCAGAGCGCCAAGCCTCTGCGAGCTGATGGCTCACAGATCCCGAGTTGCCTCAGCGAGAATGTCTGCCCTGTGAATGACAGGAGTTGTAAAGTTAACAAACCAAGCAACAACGCGGTTAATGGCCGGGAGCCGGGCGGAAAAAAAACACTTAACCCATGAGCCGATGGGGGGGGGGGGGAGGGAGGGGGGCTGTTAAATTAAAGCCATTACAACATCCTCCCAATCTGCTTAACACTCATCAAGATCCAGAAAAGGCTTTTTCTCTAACTCGCTTCACGGAGCAGCTTCTAAATAACAAACTCAGATTTGACGTTACTCAGGTTGAAGAGACGTTTTAACCAAACACATGAAATATGGGAGGAAAAAATATTGTCCTCTGTTTATTATTTATAGTTTTAGAAACCAACCCTGTTTCCCCAATACATCATTACCATAATTTTGTTTCGCTCTTTGATTGTTAAGGCTCATTACTTAAGGCTCTGGTGTTGACTGGGCACAGAAATAATAGCCTTCCCAAAGATACTGTCCAAAAAAAACAAACATTTATTTATTTTATTTTGGAGAAAGAACACAGGCGTTCTGCCAATAAACAAAAATATCTGGAGTTAACCTCATTAAAAAGTCCCTGAATTAAAAAGTATACTCTTAATGTTTCAGTGAATTCATATACTCATATACTACTTTAAGATCAATAGCAGACTTTTATAGTGCATTTGACATATGAACTTAATTAACTGCATTATATGATGTGAGGAATGTTCTTTTTAACTAATTGTACTGTAAGGTAACTTGTATTTAACTCTAATGCACCAACCAGGAGTAGCACTCTTACTTTTATTGTATTTTTTATAATACAATGACAATAAAGTCAGTTTATTCTATTCTATGTACAACTCAAATTACATTGGCTTTCTATTTTTTATCTAAATCTTTTAAAATGTTAATACAATACAAAATTGGAAATCATAAAATATTATTAATACAATATTATTCAATGTTACAGTATGAATATTATAAATGATATGAATATTAGAAGCTAACATTGGTTGATAGTTATTGTTCAATACTTTTAAAATCTTAAGGTCACACGTGTCAACTTTGAAAAACACAATAGAAAAAAATATGTCCAGTTTTAATTGAAAGTAAATGCATTTTATACTTTCGTTACCTTGTATGTGTGTTTTTTATTTTTGTTGTATTAAAAAATGTGCAAGATATGTATAAATGTGTGTGTGTGTGTGAAGTCATTGAACCAAATCTGAATATAAATAAATAAATACAAATGTCTAATAATGTTTAAATGCTAAGTTAATGAACCTATTTACACTAAAATCCATACCATCTAAAATAACCAGATGTAGATGTTTTTTCCATATATCACTCACACACACACACACACACACACACACACACAACACACACACACACACACACCAACACACCACACACCACCACCCCCCCCCACCCCCCACACACACACACACACACACTACAGAAACACCCACACACCCACAAAAATACCCCTTGTCCACCCCCACATGGATCACATTAACATCTGACATCCACTGTGATGATGTAAGAAACCGTCGTTACGATTAAAATTTTGAAGGAGGAAATAAAGAGAAAAGCTGCATTCTTCCAACAACGTCATCATAATCCCATTAATTCTAAAATGGGCACCAATTAGCAGCAAGAAAATGTAAGGGGAGTAATGGATAGATTTTCTAATTGCAATCTTATGAGCCAAAGGAGTGCCATAAAACAGAACACACTGCTCAAACTTTTTAATTACAGAAATCAGAGCACTTTCCTGCAGCCAATTTAAGCAGCGAGTTATTTACCGAGCTTCTCCTCCTATTATTCTACCACAGTCCGGCAGGGTCTAGATTTTATGGACCCAGTCCACCCAACTGGATCTCACCCAACGTGAGCTTTCACAGGACGTCTGTGGGAAACGAAACAAAGCTGTGCCTTTGTTTGACATAATTTAATTGTGTTTACCGCCGTCCACCTAACTGGATCTCGTTCTGTTGTGTTACTTTTCTAACGTTGTTTCCCCCCCCCACAGATTAAGGAGGAGATAAAACTGAGGATTCTGCAAACACAGACAAGAAAGTCCTCAGATGTATTTGTGTTCACTGATTGCGTTCACACGTTTCTCAGGGTTTGTTGTTTGTCGTGCTAAAGTCGTACAACCACAGATTTGTAGCCAAATGTTTCCTCTTGAGGAACTGAGGATATTTCTAGAAATCTTTGGTTTTAAAATCGACAGGTCATCAAACTATTACTCTGATAATAATAATACGCCTCAGAGTAAAACACAACTCTACTGCATCAGTGGCTCAGTCAACAACCATCCCACTCAGCTTAAACATGGAGATTCATCTGGCAAAAAAAGGAAAATGCGAGTGGAGTAAACATTCGCCCTCGCTGACCTGGCCTGCTGTACTCCACGCTTTCCTTGTGGACCATCTCCTTGACTCTGCCTCCGAACAGCATTCGCGTGGGGTCATGGTCAAAGGCCTGGAGCGTCTCGCTGGAGCTGTAGGATTTCTGAGTGGGCACGCGGCAGGCTCCCTCCTCCCGGTCGGAAGAGGAGGCGGTGTAGCGGCGCTCCCGATCCTGGTCTCTCACGCAGTCCCGCTCCCTGTCTCTCTGGCTCTTGGACAGTGAGCAGAAAGGCCGCTGCTCCCTCACCCGTTCCATGCTGCCTGCATGCTGGGTATCCACCTCCCTCCCCTTTCGACGCAGACGCTGCCCTCAGACACTTGCCACTGGATTATTTCTCTCTCTTTCAACCCCTCCTCCTCCTCCTCCTCCTCTCCTGGTTGAGATTCTCGTCCTGTAGCCGGCTCTCGCCCTCCCCAACCGCACCAAAACTCCCCTCCCGGCTCCGGAAGCTCGGTCGGTCACTTCCTCAGTCCTCGCAGTCGTCCGACCCACTCTACCTGGAGAAAGAGAGAAGAGGAAAGGAAGCAAGGAGCTCAGATAACACTAATCCATCTGCTTCATCTTCAAAAGCACACACTTATCCCCCTTCTCACTGCCCCACCCCCACCGCGCCCCCCCAACCCTGAAACCTCACCCGTGAACTCTTGCCATACATGACTTCCCCTCTTAAGAAGAACCCTTCTTCCCGCCCCCCCTCTCTCTCATCCCTCCTGTTTTTATAGCCTTCAAAATCAAGTTCATCTGCAGTGTGTCGATTTTCAAAACTTGTCCTTCCACACACACACACACACACTCACATACACTCGAGAAAAAGCTGTTTTAAAAAAAAAAAAACCTGGTAGTTTTCACAGTTTTTATATTTTCAGTGAAACGTTCAGAGATTCCTTTTTCTTTAGTATTTTTTCAATTGAGTTGATCCACAAACTAAAAAAATCCGCCATGTGTCAAATGCTGGTGTTGAATCAATAAGACCAAACATCATGGAGGCCGTGGGACTTTTTGACACCATCATATCGTGCTTTCATTTTTAATTTCCCCTGCGGCTCATAGGGAATTCTAATGTTGGCCCATGATATGCATGTTAACCCAGAGTCAGACTTCATACACGGAATAGCAATGATGATAACAAGATGACATAATATAATGAATGTGTTGATATGTTAATGTGCTGGTTAATACCACGTATCTCTACAGGAAGTGGTACTTATCCAATCTAGTTTGGGTTTTAATAGGGAGGGGATGTTGTTGGTTGGTTGGTTTGTTTTTCAGTATAGTTAAATAAAGTCTACTGAGCGGATTCCCACAAAACCTGTTCTAAGGATGGGACATGGACCAAAAGGAGGAACCGGACAAAATGGCAGATCCAGGAATTGTTTTTATCGCTTCATTTATCATTGCGAGATAGGGCTACTTTTTTGGACATTTTAACTGTTTTCCATGGCAATAATTCACAGATCTTGATGTCTAATCAGGTATATTTATGAGTGTGTTAAATTTGGTGCAGCTGGAATTGAAGGGGGCTGTTGGGGCCTTGGCGGTGGAGGTTTGTGCTCGACTGAGTTTGTCCAGGTTGTGAGATAACTGCGAGATTTCTGCCTCCACTCACACACACAATGGAGGTGGATGCAAGCAACTTCCCTCTGGGTGCTGAAAACATGGGGGGGGGGAATAAACCTGTCAAGTTCCAGAAAGACAGCCCAGCTCCTCTAGCTCGTGCAATCACACAACTTTCACAGGGGGCTGCTTCTTCTATAGGAGGTAGCTGTAGTCCAAAGTGATTACAGTGCGATCTATGGATTAGAGCGTGGGCTCGAGTCGCAATTTTCTGTCTGAGTCCATAGAAAAAAAATGACTGTAGTCTGACCCGGACCCGACCGACGTTCTGTGTTTCGTATCCAAACGGAGCCGAGCCTGAATTTCCCCCCCCCCAATTACAGAAACCCAAATATCATTTCTGGTTGGGTCCCCTCACTGTGGATTAGTCGGAGCTCTTGATACAAACAGAGGTAAGTGAGGAAATAGTGTATTTCAAATTTTTTGTTTTGGTGGGGGGGGGGGGTGAATTGATCCTTTAAACTGCAGTATGACTCTTGTGTGGAAACAAAAGTCGATCAAGAGCTTAAACTTCACACAAAAGGTGACATGACACCGGATTTCTCTGAAAATACAAAAAAAACCTGTCCACTGCCATTTTGTTTAAACCGGTCAATAACACTGGCCACGACCCCGCTGTGCACCCCCGAACCCCTCTGACCGCGGCTCTGAGCGAGTATGTGCCTCGCATCGAAAAGCCGGATTAGGCTCTGTGCTCACAAACATTAGACGTGTCGGTGTTAAAAAAAAAAAAACCTCAACTTGTTGGGAATTCGAAGAAGAGTCTCTCGCAGGTGGAGACCGTGCTCTCCTCGATGTGGACAAGGGGTGAGAGAATGTGACTAATCTGCAAAAAAAAAAAAAAACACTTGAGTGGAATGTGGATGAGAGCCCCGGTGTGTCAGAAGTGTTTATTACCAGCCATTTTCCACTGCCTCCTGACACACCACACACACACACACACGTCCACACACACACACACACACACACACACACACACACACACACACACACACACACACACACACCCACACACACACACACACACACACACACACACACACACACACACACACACACACACACACACACACACACACACACACACACACACACACACCACACACACACACACACACACACACACACACACACACACACACACACACACACACACACACACCGCACTTTCATTTCTCTCTTGGCTGAGCTGTAAGACTGGAGTATCTGACTCCAGCTTCCCCCAAATGAGATCTACTTCATTTCACATCAAGCATAAAAATAAAAATAAAACACCTTCCAATGGAGCCAGGATAGCGCAGTGTCGCGCTGCAAGATAGCGCCGGCCCCCGGGGAGGCCCCCCCCCCCCCAAAAAAAACGGAGGCAGTCTCTGGCAGAACGCGAGGATTCAGGGATAATGAAAATTGGGAGCTGTTCTAGGCTTCTTCAACTTATTTTTTTCCGGGCCCTTCTCACGGAGTTGCCGGTTATCATTCTGTCCCCCGATGGGCCGAGATGCAATCAGTGACACTCTCTCTTGTAACCCTGACAGTCAACTCCGACCACTCCCCACACACACACACACACACACTGCATCTCACTCTCATCTCATCACTCTCAGGATCGTACACACCCGTCCAGATTGGCAGATTAATGTACAGGATGAGTGCAAGCGGACACGCCCAGAAGCCTCCCTGATTACGACCCCCCTCGTCTTTATGGACTTGTAAAGAGATTCCGCCAGCTGAAGAAACAGCTAATGCTACGAGTCCTGCCCACCGAGCCACGAGCCGCCACGACGGGAGGAATCAGATTTGTGTCCTAATCGCTCATAAACCCTTAAGTGGACAATCTTGTCCCCGTATAAACATTTTCACCGAGGACCTGCCCCTCTTTTTTTTCGCAGCTCATCAAAAAAATCACAAATTCTTTGCCAAAATCCTTTTTTAACCTTTCCAGTGTCACCAACTCCTCCATTGCCTTTTGGACTCCACCGTGCCGTTGGATCGGGACAGTCAGTCACCCATGGCCGCTTCGGTGGAACAGTCGACACTGCAAAATTAGTGTCACGCAGAGGTCCTCCAGCGAGCCAGCGAGGCAGGGAGAAAAGACAGTTCGTGATCTACGCAGCGCTGCTCCACACGTACCAACGACTCCCGTGCCAGTTGAGTACAGTCCCCTCGACGCCTGGTGCCGTCCTACACCTCTGCACTTCTCTGAAGCATAAACCATAAACCATCCGTATTATATGGCGCGGAGGAAACGTGTCCAAGTCAATTGGCTCTCGGGGTAGTTGGAGAAGTTTCAAGGATCTAAGTGAGATTTACCTGTTTCATGTCGGACATAGAGTTTGCTATTTATCACAGATAAGAGCGGGTGTGTTGTACGCTTCCAACGTGAGGGCTTGGAACGGACGACCAAAGGCGAGAGCAATCTTTTTAAGGTGCTTCGGAGCCAATAATTAATCTGACATTTCTCTAATAACATTCGGTTTGTTATTCATCGAAACCTGTCAAAAGAGAATATTGATATTTTTGATAATTCAAGCAAATGGCGAAGGGTTTTAAGGTCATCCCTAAGATGCTGGATGGACAATTCAACTTGTGGAACTTGTGATTGGCTGTTTTTTGTTACAGACTAAAGCATTAATCAAAAAATATGAGCAAAGAAATATGAAATATGAATTAAAAATAATTGTTGGTTGCTGTCCTATAATTACACAGTCTTGCATCAGGAAACTAATTGACAAGAGTTTATATAATTCATAATTTAAAGCCTCTGAAAGCTTGACTTTAAAACTTAAACACTTATCTGACACTAATTACTTATGGCTAAATAAGCAGGAATCGAATTTAAAAAGTAAAAATATCTTTTGGTATTATTTATCCAAGTGCCCATGTAATGCTTCTTGGGTTTCCCCCCCCTTTCCTCTAGTCTGTCAGAGTATTTCTGAGCATGTCGAAGGTCTGCCAAGTCACAAAGGCCACAGTCCGCAGCGGAGCGAGTCAGAACACCTCATCTTCATTCCTGGATTGTTCCCATAAAGTGTCCACGTCATCGGTGCCAGGTCCGCCGAGCATAAGAATGGCATAAACGAGGCTCTCATATCATAACTACACAGAGAAGCTTACAGCTGACCAGGAAGCCTTTGGGTGAAGGGGGCCGAACATGTCTGATGCACACTCGATGCAGTTGCGCGATCGCTAGTGGGTCAACTGGCCAATCGGGGCAGATTTGGTTTTTGGAAGGTGGGCTAAGAGCTAAAACATAGGGTTTCCAACATAAGGCTAAAAGAGGCACTGCTGCCATGTAGGGTATAAGATGCTAAATCCTGATTGGTGCAAGGACATGTATGACCATGTCTTCTCACCAGAGGCCCGCCCACTTTTAACAGGTGAGGAGAGCGCATTAAATCATTTAGGAAACAAAAAAAATTGTTAAGCAGCTGATTAAGAGAAGTTAGGGAATCAGGTGATTTTTGACCTTGAAGATGATCGACGTTGAAGACAACGTTTATATAATTGTCATCATATTTGGGACATAATGTCATTTGAATTATCACTTTGGGGCGACAACAAAAATGTGTTGAGCTTTTTTAAAAACGTATTTTCTGACATTTTGACCAAAAGGAGTCGTCATATTTGAAGTTATCAGCAATGCAAGATGATCTCAGCGCCCTCCTAAGATGTCTCGGAACTGATAAAGGAGTTCTGTGTAAAACTAATTGAATAAACAAATGTGCCGGCTTAGACTGAGTTGGCACACTCCCCCTGACTTCAGCAGACAAAGCATTTTGCAAAACAGGAGTAGCCACCGCTGACCAGAATGCTGAAATGGCAACTCCTGAAGCCTTTGTTCGGTAATTATATTTCCGCAGGGCTGCTGTACATATCGGCCCAGATCTCCCCGTCTGTGACCTCTGTAAATAACGGTAATAAAGAGCGTGCTTGTCGACGCCGCCGTGTCCCTCCAAGACAATCCACCTGTCACCAAGTGGCCAGGCCGGTCCCCTCTACTACCCCCCCCTTCCCATCTTGTTGTTGGCCATTTGCCGGAGCACAGATCACACGCCGCTCAACCATGGGGAGTGGTGAGAGTGGTTGATGGAGCTGGTGGAGATCAGGGCTGGCTCCCTTTAACACAGCCAGCACCTCCAACAATAGCCGCCTCTGACAGCTTTGCATAATTCATCTTGTCGAGTCTCCCTCTCTCTTCTCCCTCCCTTTCCTCCTTGACGCTCCTCTCTCCCTCTCCTCCTTCAGTTTCTCCTCAGTTCTTCTTTTTATTTGTGCCTCCCGGCGCTGTGAGAAGGGGAGAGGGAGAACCAGTGCAGTGTTCCATCAGATGCTGCCTGTTTCCCCCCCCCCGACACCAGTGATTTTAGAGACACAGAAGTGTTTGTCTGTAGCACGTTGCCCAGGCTCCGTGAATTCTGGATGCCATCTGAAGCAGATTGTGTAACGTTCCTCATCGAGGCTCAGTGACTAAATCCCTTACTGCAACACGGAGCCGGGGAACTATTACCTGAACATGCACGACAATCCCAGTCGAGATGATCAATTGTATGTTAATCTGATCTTTCCATGTGTGAGTTTTAAGGGGATCTCATCAGCTACTGCGAAGTTTCCCTAGTTGGTTAAATACCAAGGACGTTGTGTTTGTTTGTTTGCAGGATTACGAAACAACTACTGCCTGTACTTCCTTGAAACTTGGCGGCAGGATTGGAAAAGGGCCAAGAAAGACCCTGTTGAAATTCGGGCTTGGATCAGGACAACATCCAGGATCCCCTTTCTTCAACACTGCATGACTTGATGGGGTTTTATTTGACATTTTCACCAATTTCCCAGGAGGTAATTCATGGATATTGATGTAAAAAGCAGGCAGTGTGTGCAAATTCTACCGAATGCCATTCTAGCCTTGGATAATTTCTTTTTGCACCAGGGACGGTTCCAGTCCCGGTTCCAGTCCCAGTGCGTACGTTGATGTTTGTGTCAAAAATGAGCAAAATATGTTTTGGTAATTTTGACAAGGCCCAGGGAACTTTGTTCTTGGTCTCAGGGAACACGCATGTGACAAAGTAATCCAATTAAATAAGCTTCATGCGTCATCTCCTCTTTTAGCACGGTTTTCCTATGAGTCATTATTCTTTACGAGTACAAATATAGGTTTGCGGAGAACTTGTCAGTCTAACATTCAAGTTCAGGACTTTTCAATCAAGATTTTGAAAGAATTTCCAGCACTTTTCAAGGGAATAATTACTGGATGTTGATGACAAGAATTTTGGGGGAGCGATAGCTTTGATTGTGTGCAATTTGGTGCGACTTGATTGAATTTAAGTGGACTGTCTGGCCTTGATTGTGGTATGTGCTGCACTGAGTGCCTTCCTGTTAAGTAATATAGTCCCATGGAGAGATATTTTTTTTGGGGGGGGGGGGGGTATTAGTCAAATTCTAGCATATGTGCAATCATAAACCATTAAGAAAATGTCAGATAAAGACCTAGAAAGTGAGCAACTGGGGGAAATAGAGCAAACAAAATCATGACAAGCATTTACCAGCAATTAAATTCCAGTGGCAGCTCCATCCATGGCGAACCTGGTGACGGATGAGCTTACTAAACTTAGCGAGACTCTGAGGGAAGGTGATGAAATCCTGCACCACACTAAGTCGCTTGTCTCGGTGCACGATGCAGAATATTCACAAGCGGAGTAAAGCGATGAAAATCCCTGATACAGCCGCTTCAGATTACTCCACTCACACTAAGCTCGGAGCCTTTATCCCCTCATAGTTTCAGCACATTTTGAAGACAAACAAAGCTAATGCGACTGTGAAAAGCAAATCACCAAAAGAGCTGCGCTGTGCTCGGTGTTTTGTTTTGTTTTTGTTGTTTTTTTTTCACTTTCTTGTCTGTCACTGGTAAATCACAGCGGTCAACGTCTAATCCTTACCATTTTATTGTTCCCCTTATTTTGTCTGTGTGAATTAAATAATAAAATTAAAAAAAGAGGCATCTGCCAGTGCCAGAATGCAACATAATAAGCCGAAGGGGGGGATGTTTACAAATCCCCCCAAATAACCCTTCACCAGTGACAGTACGAGTTATATATTCATTGAATCCTTAGTGGGGAAAACCGCAAGCGCAGCCAAATTCAACTTTTTAAAATGTAATTGTTAGGTGTGGGCAACTGGAATATAAAATAAGCAGGATTTTCTATAATGTTTCCTTCTGCAGTATCTCCCTCCATCTCCGGTGGTAATAGCAGGTTATTCAGTGCATTCACACACAGTCTCCAGCGTTTATCTGTATCCAAGGCTACTGGTATTGAACCCAGCTCTTATCAAAAATAGGTGCTCCCTTCCATATCACACACCCAATTACACCAGACGGTCTTAATTCAAAGGGGCCACAGTTGGCAGTTCTCCCATATTGGTATCACTGGGATATTATTTCACACCGGGGTCTGTGGGGATGGAAGGAAGCATTGACGTTCATGTGCGGTTGTTTAATTGAGAATCCAGCAAGGCGGCGTCAGCAATCGTCATCCAATGCTTACTCAGAATGAATTGACTCTAAAATAAAATCCACTGCACAGACCTGTGGCAATTTACAGCCAAATCCACGACAGACCCATTGTTACGGAAATAAATTAAATTGAGGCGATACCGCGGCTGCATGGTAATGAAGCCACAGAGCAGTCACAACCCAGCGAGGGGATGATTGAAAGAATGAAATTCACATCATATCTGTCTGCAAAAGTATCTGGTAAACAAAAGAAAATGGCTTCGAGACCTCCACTGATCCTGGAAGAGAAGCGTATTGCAGGTATAGTGTTTATTATTTACATAAAAAACACTATGCTCTGAAATCACGAGTTCTCAAATCCAATATCATCCCCGCTTGATGCTCTAATCGAGGCATCTGGAGACGTTATTGTAGCACAACTGTAGCCCATCAACACAGCATTGAGAGAGTGGCTGAGAGTCATTACTCAAGCTACATTTAAAATGCAGGGAGCATACGAACCTGGCTACTAGATACAAATTCTAATGCAGAGAAATATCCAAAGTGCTGACATTGGGTGTGATTTAAATGCATCTCACGCAACTGTGTGACAAAGTAACCCTACCTATTTTTGTGCATGTACCCTGGAGAGATGGAAAACACAGCAATCATACAGTAGTGGCAGAAAACTGAAGGGTATCAGGGGGGGGAAGCTTCAATGCTGCAGCTGGAGTGCAATACCGATGCAATATCACGTCTGACCAGACGCTGACTCTGACCTGCTCCTGCACCGGCTGTGCGTCCACGTGACTTGAGCAGAAGGAATCAAAGTACTTGCTTAAATAAAAATGAATTGAGAAGAGAAAGAAATATTTTCCACTTAACAGAGAATAATCTAAGGAGCGCGTTTTTATCTCGAGGCACGCGCCGCCACATAAACCACACAATGCATAAGGAAACCGTGGTTTTTTTATTTCTTTTCTCCAGTTGTCAGCGTTTTTTAAAAAAGGAGTATGTAGGTCATGATGGCACACGATCAGAATACTGAGAGACTGCGAGCCTTATTAAAGAAACATCAATCTGAAAATTCACCAACATCGCACTGGTTTCTCTTACTTCCAGGGGGAAACCTTGAGTCTGCCCTGTAGCGACTGGCCAACTTCAGGATGCACAGCGCTCTCCACTGGAAGTCAAGGATTGCTGACCTGTATACGGTCACACTGACTCCGAGGCGCCGGATTTACACTCCTCAACGGTCTGATATTCAATATTTTCTTCTTTTTTTTTTTCCCCCCGCCTGGCTGAAAATAAACAAGACAGAGGAAGTGTTGCTGCCCGGCTTTCCGCACGAGCCGGCTCCTCCGCCTCGTCCCCGTCGTCGACACCCGTCAGACCTGCAGCTTTCTGCACCACAGAGGTTGCATCAACTGAATTATTGAGGCCGTCAAGAAGCTCCATCAACAAGCATAGCTGACGCCCAACTTCCCACTGGGCTGTCCGAGGGCCACAAAAGACCCAACCTGAGGCTCTTGGCAGCTTGACGCTATTCTGGGAAACCTCCTACTGGGCTAATAGTGCTTTGTGCAAATATGGAAAAGGAGCAGAACTCCGTCTGCAGGAATTTGGCAAAGTAAAGGAACCATAAAAGGCAAAGGAAATGTACTTGTCCCCTCAATGTTTCAATGTAACCTACACAATATATAGACTAATGATGATGTATAGGGTAAATCTGTTCACATGTAGTAACTAGCGCCAGAAAGAAACTGCCATAATGTCCTTTAAATATGGAACATTTCCTGACTTTCTATATATAATGACTGTATTTCTCAAAGGCCTGAGCCGAGACACTGCGCAGGTATTCACTCAAGGCAATTTTCCCAAGCAGAGAGCACAATGCATTTCTATTTTATTCTCCCTATGACACACGACCGAGCACATTTCTGCTCGGCTCTGCCCAGCAGCCCTCAGCCCGGAGCGCAGCGGAGAGATGTACCGTTCGACAGTCGGGCCCACTCCTCAATCTTGCCCACTTGGTCTTGACCCAGAAAGTCCGCCGGTGCACGCTGGGCCATAAATGTTAATCTGTAGGTTACAACAGTGTGAAGCGCCCGCCGCTCCCAGAGCCGGACCAGCAGGACAGCATCCCGTGGCTAATCGCAGGTGGCTTTCATCTCAGCCTGCTTTGGCCACAGAGCCGTGGTTAATATTTGAAACAAACCCAAGAGCCGCCATTTTTTTTTTTTTTTTTAAAGCAACCTTCATACACAGCTAAACAATGGTCTCCACGTAATTATAAACAATTACCAGGCTCGGCTGTTTGGTCCATGAACTCCCACGCATGCACGTCAGCCAGCATATCTGCGTGTGTGCTCATAGAGAGATGCAGGTTTATGTTATGCACAACACATCAGGTCAGGGAGCGAGGCTACAACAGCCACGAAGCAGGTACCGGTAAGCGGCTCCCTTGAGAACAACTCTCTCCTTCACCATCACAATGCAATGACAGGTATCACATTATACTGAGTAGATATTCCACATGGAAAACACTATGTAAATCCATTTGTAGCCTAATGTCAAATTGCTGCTGGGTGTTACGCAGACTCTTTGAGGCATCCGTATTTCTAATTTAATAAAAGATTATCATGAACGGGCGATAGGATAAAAATACCTTTCCGTTATATAAGGCGATTTGGTAAAAAAAGCATTAAGCACATGCAGTCTGAGAGGGCTCACGTCCATACCACGTTTTTTTCTATGGTGTTTTCCTTCCCCGTCTCTTGCTCTCTCAGGCAGCATACAATGTAGTTAAGGACCACAGTGGTAATGCATCAAGCCCTGTCACTAAATATTCCTACACTAAGCACATTTCAAGAACATGCAATCTCCTCCCCGCCCCCATCCCCCCCCTCCCAAATCCGAGGGTGACTTTCAGCAATAATTGGCAACTTGCAGGAATAAAACCATGTTTCTTTTGCCATGAGGGTAAAGTTGGCTGTAAGTATCACATTGCTGCAGCAAATAATCCCCTGACCTGAGGTCCTTTAAAGCCAAGACGCGCTTCCCCTGCCCCCCCCCCCCCCATCCTGGTTTCTTTACATTTCTAAAAAAGACCCCTAAACACTTCACGGCATGCTTTCCTTCCGCGGGGAACTATTTATCACGATGTCTGGCCATTCTCGTGGGAGGAGAGGGGGAAATGTAGTGAGAGAGAAAACAGGTGAAAGGGAGCGCGGGCCGACAATAGCCGGGGCAGGCTGTGTGTTAATAGTTAACAGATTAGAGGGCAGTAATTATGCAAAGTAAATATGACATGGAACCGATCCGTCGAGCTCAGGGAACTGTGGGTAGTTTGTCAGGCTGAATTAACCTTCGCATGTTTGCTCTGATGTGTTGAAACAGGCGACTCGGGCCATGCTGTTTGCTATATCAATTGTTGTAATTCATAAGGTCGTCTTCTTATAGCTGCTGTCGGCATCCAAGCAATAAGGTGAGATATTACATAGGTGCATCGACTCAACCAACCCCCCCCCCCCATATCTGTGAGATCTCAGAGCAGTAATTCTTATAGTGAGGGAGAGGAGTCATCTTGATTGTCCCCTAACAATCTATAAAAGTGTTTAGGGCCAGCGTTCGCGCCGACAGCATCCCTGAAGGAGGCAGTTCTCATCACGCAGAATATTAAACTCTCCACAGGAATAATGAAAGGGGAAATTACTTAAGGATGGGAACGAGGAGTGGCAGTGTTGTGTACACAGCTCTTCTAATATCTCTGAATTAATTAGATGATTTCGAGGTGCAGGCGTAGTAAAAAAAAAAAGAATTAAAAAAAAAAAAAATAACCTCGAGAATTTCACGCTCTCGGCTGCATCAGATATTGTAGTCGCTTGCTTTGATTAGCAGGATTAGAGGGCAATGGAGTCTGACGCTGGGGCGACGGGCTAAAGTGCCGATAAGGGGTCACAGCAGAAAGCCTAAATGTCTCAGGGCTTCATTGTGGCACAGAGAAAAAGTCAAGAGGTTTAATTCATGCGTCTGCACAGAGCTGCAGCTAAATGCGTCGACAGCTCATCCACCGGGGCCCTGTCTCCCTCCAGGTGTGGTTTCTGCAGCGCGGAAACACAACACACCCGCTTGATCGGGATCCTGGGGCCAGAACATTAGTACCGCGGCTCGCGACGTCTCATTCAGGACGGTCAACTCGAATTATCATCAGCTCCTCGGAACATAAAAGGAAGATAATGCAAACTGCACTCTTGTCCTCGTGTCCCATTAGAAAAACCACATGTTCAATATCACCCAATAAGTGTCACCGTAATGCTTTTACAGGCCGGCACAAGGAAGACGGACTGTTTCTCTGGAACTGTGGAGCCCTTTGTGTTGTTTTTGTGTTCTTGTTCTTATGTGGCCCCGGACACAGCCAAAGGCTAAAGATTGAGATGAGAGTATCGATCACTTGCCACTTCACACCTATAACAAACCTCAAACACTATGAAAATAGAAATAGATGTTATGATTTGAGGGAGGTGTGGTGTGTGGTGTGTGTGTGTGTGTGTGTGTGTGTGTGTGTGTGTGTGTGTGTGTGTGTGTGTGTGTGTGTGTGTGTGGAGTTGGGGGTGGAGATCTGCCGAGCATATTTCTTACTCTACTATTCCAGTCCTTGTCAAAGGAAGAGTATAGGAACTAGAAAATGGCCTCAGCGGCTGCAGTTCCTCAGTAGCACTCAGGACAATAGCCATAAATCAATTGAGCCGGACAGAGATACCGTGTCCTTCTGGGCTATCGTGGACTAAGACGCAAGTGTTTGCAGATTGTGTTTTAGCCTGTTCCGTGCCACGGCGAAATCAAATCGTTTCCCTCTGGCTCAAGCCAAGCACCGACACGGGTCACACAGCGTTGTATGTAGCTTGTGAGTCAGCCGAGAGGGAGATGAACCCACCTGATGTCTAAACCAACTGCCCACAGCCCCTTGGAATCATTAGCAAACAAACATTTACACCACAAATTACACATCTGCCGCCTGTGGGGCGACGGCGCTCCTGTCCTACACTGCAGGAAATACAAGCCAAAAAGTTGCAGCATCTGCAGAAGCATCCGAGAGGCTTTGAATCCCCCCCCCGTAACAAACACAGCCTTCCTAGAGGCCTCTTTCAAATTCACTCAAAGACTCTGATGAAGTTGCTTGCACCTCCTGCACCTGGGGCTGGAACCTCAGTGTGTGTGTGTGTGTGTGTGTGTGTGTGTGTGTGTGTGTGTGTATGCGACTCCTCTGCACTTGAATTATTAGTGAATGGAGCTTGCTACATCTCTTGCAGGTGATTCACACTCCATGTGAGGCTTTCAAGCTTTTATATGACATTTTACGTGCAGATAAATTCACTTTTTTCATTCGAGCGTGGTCATCCCCGGGTGTCAGCTGCTGGTCAGAGGTCTTGGTGAGGACACTGGGGCGAAGATTAAGTTCTTATTGTCGTCTCGACTTTTTTTTAAAATAGATTGAAAATCCACAAAGAGCAGCCACAAAAAAAAAAAACCTTCTTCTGACATTTAAAAAGAGCCAAGACCTGCAAAATCTTTTTTTGTTGTTCTAATAAATGACACTTTCTAAAAAAGAAAAAGCACATGAGGTTGAGTTTTACAGCCTGCATCAACATGCAAGCCCCCCCCCCAGAAAAAAAAACTGGAGCTGTTTAGTAAAGACAACATTTGAATTGGAATTTTTTTTTTTTTAAAGATCCACATGGTTTGAATGGAGATGTGATTGATCCCAGATGCTGGTTGGGGGGGGGGGGGAAGCGGGGCTGGGACTGACTGAGCCCGGGATCTCGACAGGGGGACTCAGGGATCTCGCAACCGAGCGTACGGACCCAAATCAGACACCGTTATGGAACCGGGACCACACGGATCCAGCCATTTGTCTAAAAAAAATTACGCGCGGCAGACGTGCAGCATTTTACAGCCTCGGTGAAATGACACAAAAAAAACAAATAGGAACCGGGCACTGACCTGCGTGAGGCTCCGTGTCCGAGGCAGCGGCGCGTAAACTTCCAGCGGTTGCGTTGTTTTAGTCCAAAACTTGCGGGGCACAGCGCGTCGTGGCGTCTTTTTTCGCACAATTACCCGGCGTGCGCAATTATGGACACAGTGGCACAAACAGAGGTCTCGGTTGCGGGGTTGAATCCCCGGCTCGGTCGGCTCGGCTCGGCGGTGCAGGAGCCCGAGAGCTGCAGCTGCCAGCTCCGTGTGAAGCGAGACGTGTTCTCCGCCTCTGCCGCCGCCGCTCAGGAAATCTCTCTCTCCCCGGTCCTGGCTCGGCTCGGCTCGGCTCGGATCAGCCCGTACTTCCAACAATAGGCTACAGTTGTCCGCGTGGTGGGTGAGGGGGGGGGGGGTGCACAGTTCAGGTGCTGCTCAGGGGTTTGGGATATTTCTGCAGAAAGACAGTGAAAAGTCACTCGGCGCGGATGCGGAGGCGCTGCAGCCGCTCAGCTGCTCTTTTGTCCGATCTGCACTTGTCAGCTGATAAACTGCGCATCCCGCCGCTTCCTTCCTTCCTTCCCTCCGCGTCGCCTCTGGTCCGCCTATCAGCGCCGGGTGTTGGTGCTGCAGGTCGTAAATAAAGAACCAGGGTCCACTATGACCTCCGGCACGCAAACCGCTGCACGCGTGAACTAAACGAGTCCAGTTATTATGGAGGATAAACACCCGTCACCTCCCAGGATGTTCTAACTCCACCAGTTTGGTGCCATCTACTTAATAAACACAAGTTTTTAGCCAATTACGCATTGGATAAATACAAAATTGGCACCGGGTAGATGTGGATGAGGTGTGAACCACAGCATCCTCCGTCTCCCTCCTTCTCTCCTCTCCCTTTTTTTTCTATTGAGAAGCTGTTTATCTAAGATTACTCATGGTTGCGCGCGCCGCCACATAATTGGCCAACTCTCCCCAAGAAAAAAAAAACCCATCTCCAGTTTCTCACCTTCAGTCTGACAAAGGGGAAGGAAACGAGAAAGGCAGACTTGTGCAGACGAATGTGTTATTTCTCACATAGCAGCTAAGGGTTACTGGAGCTGTTAATTAAGCTGTTTGATAAACAAGAAAAGGCCCAAACCACGTGGTGTTCAGACGAGAATGCCTGCTGGAGACTGGCAGCCCAATAAAAGCTTGATTCCCATTGTTTTTTGTTGTTGCTCCGTGCACCGCCTGTAGTGGAATTGATCAACGGCAGCAGGGGTGGATATGCAATGAATACGCCCCAATTTAAGTTTGATCAATCCGGGCCTTTGAGGAATGTTCGTCTGAGGCGTGCTTTCATTTGAAGGTTTTTGTCCCGTGTCTCTCGACCAAGTGAGATCAGGCTGTTGTGGGTTTTGCAGTCCTCCAGTTGGCAGAAGCGATGATCTTGAGAATTTCATCAAGAGTGAAACCTCCACCTACACAACTACATTTTGCCTCAAGGGCCCCTTCCCCCCCCCTCATCCCGGTGTTAGACCAACACCACATTTACTTTGAATTACCTTTGTGATTGAAGAAAAACATACCCAGGACCCTATCTGATAGGCTTCAAATGATAGCATTTAGAGTATAGACCGCGGGAAAAAGCAGAATTTCATTAATTACAAAAGCAACAGCCCGCTAATCCCACTAGAAAGGCATTTCGAGGCCGAGTCGTTTTGGTTCAGAGGGAGAGAGAAGAGAGGAAGTCTAACAATACCAGTGGTAGATCACAGACCCTCGAGCTATGGTCCGCAGGCCCCGTGGCTCAATAGGGGGGCCAACCACTGCAGCTCTGACTGGGCACATTTTTTTCACCTAATCCCTTTCCTGAATTTACTCCCTCGTCCGACCACATGCGGTGATGAAGTTATCACTGAGGACAGCTTTTCTCCGAGCAAAATCAGCCCTGGCCTTCGACGCCTGATTCTTTTATAATACCCGGAGCACATCAAACACTTGCCTCCATCAAATGGCATTATCTGCATGAAAGGCAACTGCCCAACAATCTATCTCCAACTCTGCCATTCAATGCTCAGTCAAGGGCAATGGAAAAAAGTGATGAGAGAAAGAAAGGACATAAAAAAAAGAAGATGAATTCTTGTAAGGGCTTGCTGAAGCCATACTCCTCCTGCCGCCGCCGCCCCTCCCTCGTCCCCCAAACTACTTTTTTTTTGGAGGCTTTTCAGAGGCCGTACGTGGAAGTTAGTTACTAAGCAACATATTCTAACATGAAGGTTCTTTTAAGTTTGGTACACCGGGGGGGTTAATGACGGATTAGCAGTCCTTCACTTTTTTTGAACCAAAGAAAATAGCTCTTTCTTTTTCACCAAAAAAAAACAAAACGTTACTACATCTCTCTTGTCTTCACTTCCCATCCTGGATACAGATTTTCCTGTTTGTTGCGAGACCCCCCCTCGGCGCTGGAGAGGCTCCGGTTCCTCCCAGACTCACTGGTCTCAGTTGACTTCACAGACGTTGTCCGTGAAGTCAACTGTGCCCTCTATTGGAGACCGGTCACTTTCAACATCTGAATTCAAAGGCTGCAGCACAGTGTGATGATGAGGGTGCGTACAGTAAACAAGCTTGTTTTGCACGACGGAGAAAAAAAAAAGCATTGAAGGGATTTCAAACTGAGATGTGACGACTCAACGGAAACAAGAAAGAGCTGCTTTATATCAAACAAATTGCCCACAGACAAATTATAGATTGATGATAGATATTCACAGGAAGAGGTTTTATCAGTGTGAACACACGACGCTTGATTCACACATCCCGCCGTGCAGCACCTTGTTTGGACTCATTCATTAAAGCCAAGAATTGTCATTTAAATTAAATGCAGGAGCAAACCCCCCCCCCCCCCCTAATATTTGCTGCACTTGCAGGGAGCGTGGCAGAAAAAACACAAAACATGAACCAGAAACTTCACCATCGAAGCCCCAGAGCATAGCATACATTAAAGAATAAAAGCCCATATCTCTCCTCGCCTCCTTATGTTTTACACATGTATAGCATCGGCGGAGAAAACAGATGGGCCACACCACGGGGACAGAGAGACCTGTAGACATAATAAAAAAAAAAAAAGCCAAAGACAAATTATGCATACGCTCCCTTACTCCTCCAACGCATAGGCAGGAATTTGTCCCGGTGGGGTCAGACAGCGAGTCTGATGTGTTCAAAGCCGAGCCTTGTCTTGTCCGACGTCTGCTAAAAAGCAGCAGCAACAAAAGATGTTCACTCCGTATATGTGCAGTGCATTATATTCACACTGTAAAGGCTATTGCCTTTCCTTGGTCTGGCATTGTGTGCCGTAAACTAAACGGACATGTATAAAGGGATTGGACAGAACTTCCCTTTTCATGTGGAAATGAATCCCTTCCAAAGGGACAAAACAGCTTTCACCCTCGGTTATACAGTGACGATTGTAGGGAGGCAAGTTTTTTTTTTTAAATATTTCACCCCTGTACATCTGAAGAAAAGATCCAAAATAAGAAAAACATGTAATGCACGTATACAAGTTTGTGTCATAGGGAATATCAGCAGATAAAAAAAATTAAAAAAAGATCATCTTTTCATGTGTTAGCTTTTGCAAATGTGTCTGAATTTTTATGAGAGCATGAAATCTTCCACAGTCGCCCACAGTGAAGGAGGACAGGGATGGATGCGTCTCGCTGCCAAGCTTTCAAACCTCAGAGGACACGTTGAAACGAGGAGGGAGGGCCCCGGCTTCCTTCTGACGCCATTTGCTGAACATATCTATTGATCGTATCTGCACCGAGTTCAAACAGGAGAAAACCTGAGAAACAAAACAGCTAGACAACTATTTTCAGGCCATTGAAAGGTAATTAGAAGGAAAATAGATAGTTCAGAAATTCAGTTTAAATTTGTAATTAACCAGATGATACCGAGCGTTGTCGTCTCAAATAACAAAATCTTTTTTTGTTCATAAAAACAATCCCACTAACACTTGAAGCTTCAGGCTGGCAGAAGAGGAGTTTACATTTTCCAACGTGTGGCTAAAGAGGAGCAGTAAAAAAATGAAGTACGACTTTAGAAATATCAAACGGGCTAAGTGTCATCTTTAAGTTTTCCAGATGGACGGACACGCTCAAAGGGAAGAGGAGACCTGTGGCGAATCAAAGCCGGTGGCTGGAGACCTCGCGAACTATATTCAATTAATTTTTACAAAGCTTAAGCGGTGAGTAAAGAGGGGCCGTGTCCAGAGATAAGACGCACGCTCACTCTCTGGGCGAAAGGGAATATCACAGACAGAGGCAGAGCAGGCACAGGGGGCTGTGCTTAGTTCTCTCTAACTCCGTTCAGTCCGTGTAATGCTGCATGTGTGGATTTTTATTTTTGTTTTTATTTGGAGTGGATGTGCTCCTGGGCAGCTCTGGGACTTGTTCATGAATAAAAACCTAATCCAGTTTTAGAAAGCACTTTTCAAAAAATGTGCGATCGATGATATGAAAATAATCTTTGAATCTTTCAGTGCACTCCTCTAAAGGTTAGCTCGGGTAACAGCAGATGTTTCTGTATCGGTGAATTACTGAGGCGGGGGGGGGGGGGGGGGGGGGGGGATAAGGCACAGACCTCATTTGCTTTTCTGCTTAATTGTGCCAACTGTACAATAATTAGGTGTGTGACTTATCCTGCAGCTGACATTGGGCGAGCGGCGCCGAGGCCAGACAGGTTACCCATCTGTCACAGGGCCGACATGTGAGGAGACAAACAACCGGTCACATTCACACCTACGGGCAGTTCGGAGTCGCCGATTGATCGCCGGGTCTTATCGGACCATGGGAGCATGCGGAGGAAAACCCACGCAGGAACCGAGGAGAACACGCTGACTCGACAGGAGAGGGCCGCAGCTGACAGGCAGGTTCAAACCCTGAACCTTCCTGCTGTGACCCGGCCGTGCTACACCACTGCACCGCCACGCCACACGTGTTTAAGTGAGTGTAGGGAAACTTAACTTCTGTCCACGTCTGTGAAGTAAGTTGATGCTGTTCTGCTCGTCTGTCAGAGTTTTCTGAAAAGCTCAGAGTTCATGAGCTTTACGAAATGACGAAGGCCATGGAAGTTCATTGAATGATAAGTTAATTCATTGTGCTTTTAGTCGTATAGAGTTAGAGTTAAATCTAAGGAATTAAATGCCAAGTACACCAGCTCACACGTTTCCTTTGAAGACAGCATGCATATTAAAATGTGTTAATTAGAAATAAGCTGTTTCCTGTAACAGAGAATATAAAAATGTAATACAAATATGATTAATTACATATGTTTCTCAAGTTGTATCCAATCACTGGAGAAGATCTGACCATAGAGCTTTAGGATATAAACACAAATTAGTTGATTTAGATTCATGTAAAATACAGTATGCTGCTAAATATGTTTCTTTGCAGAAAGTTTAAAGTTTTTTTGAAAATTGTTGGTTTATGTCACGTGTGTTGAAAAACTACTTTTGATTGAAAAGTCATTGATATTATATTTATATTTATGGCAATTATCAATTTAAATCTGATGCTAAAATCTGCATCAGCCTCAAAATCCAGTATAAACAGGACTGTGTTTTATTTGGATCAGCTGAGTACCAATTGAAGGAAATTAATCTAAATAAAACAAACCACAAGGTAACAAATTAAAAAATGTATAATAGCTTTCAATATCCACTTCACATCTTCAAAATCAACAAACTACAAATCATATCTCAAGATCATCATGTTCTGAGCACTGGATGTTAACGTGTCAACCTTAGAGAAACATAGAAATGTTCTCTAACAAATATAAAGCTGTTTTTTCTTTACCAAAATGATGTATAACACACTTCAGTGCACGTACAGTCCTTCTCCACTTACTCCACTGCAGAAACACTGATGCTAAAAAAAAAAAATGTCGGAGCACTCTCTCTCGTCTTAGTGGAAACTGCGCGCTGCCTATTCCTGCACTGCAGGTGAGATCCTCCGTGTCCTCGTGTGCACCGTGTGCTCGGTACACTTCCACTCTCCCACTGTTGAATTGTACCTGAGGCTGTGTCAAGCCCATTTTAGCTGAGTTCAAGTCGATTCCAAGACTAAAGACCAATACTTAAGTCCTATTCGGGGCTGAAATAGGCAATAAGCCGCGCACAGGTCCTCCTCAATTGCAACATAATGCACGGAGTCGCACGAAAATGAGGAATTACACTTTGGTTTATAGGCTTCTGAACACCGCTGGTGCGTTTCTGTATTGTTTTCTTGTTATCAATTTGTGAAAATCCTCAGAAATAAATTGCGCTAAACAATCTCGGCCCTGCAAAGATAATTTCTTTTTTTCTTTCTGCGATTTGAATCGCAAATTACAAAGTCAATTTTCAGACTTAACCAATGAGTTAATTTATTCATTTGGGAAAAGCGGAGAAGATGTTGCTTGGCTGAGTATAATATTGGAAATGGGACTAAACAGTGTAATTCTTTAGTACTGATATTAAAGAACAAAACACTTGGGGGGTGTTTTCCATCAAACAAAGCTCGTTCTAACTAGTAGGGAATTAGTTAATATACTGGAATGAAGCTTTCAGAAATCGTAAATGAAGGAATAAACAGTTCTTCTCTCAGCATTAACAGTTTGAAGTCGACTAATTTGTGAAATACTCCTATTGGATTAATTGAGGTGTTTTCACGTCTCCACACACCCCAGCGTTCAACGGGGAAATAGCTCACACACCGAGGGAAGCAAGACGCTCTGGAAATAACTGCTGCACGCGGTGAAATCTCTGTCTCACACTCTCGCCTCATGATCCGCCGCGTTAGTCGGGGAACACAGGAGTCGCAATCTGTCACAGTCATTTTAGACTCGCTGAGAAAATTATTTGGGTGCATCTGCAGGGCGGCTGGACGTGTTTCCCTCCGTTGCAAAACTCCTACCCAGCAGTATTCTATTTTTCTTTTATGCAAATGTGGACTGTATATAAAGATGGACGACGCGTCTCTGCCTCTTCCCTTAGTACAAAAAAGAAAGTATCCCAGATATAGGTGCTGCCATCTTGCACCTTTGACGTCATTTGGAGCAGTGATCGAGGTGTGAAGCAGCGGAATTAAGGTCCTGTCGATAAATGTGCACAATCAATCTTGAGTCAGTCTCAGCTGTCAATCACCACGTTTTTATAGCATCAAAGAAATGAAAAAAACTAAATGTTACATTCAAACACACATCATTGTGAAAACAACTATGTAAAATGAGAGAAACCCACAAAGAGAAACATGTATTTAAAGAGTACAATGAAGTTTTATTTTGGTCCATGTCCCATCCACTCACATGGAGTAGTGGGGTTATAACCTGTGCTTCAGTCAGCCACCAGGGGGCAATCCAAATGTTTTGGCTTCACTTTTGGGGAGCTGTCATGTCGTCTCGTCAAAGTGCACAATGACTTTAACATGTTAAAATACTTAAAGGCTCATTTATACTCAATATTCAATCGGTAAACGGAAACTGAGCGTTTCATCCGTACTTGTGCACGACGGACAGATGCAGTACCACGGGACATCATGAGGAGGCAGTGTAGCCATTGGTTTAAGCAAGACAACCACTGGACATGAAGAAGAACTTTAAACAACAGCGGAACTTATTGAGGAGAGACTTTGCGAGTTGGCAAGAA
The DNA here is from genome assembly GCA_006182925.3 of Reinhardtius hippoglossoides. Taxonomy (NCBI): domain Eukaryota; kingdom Metazoa; phylum Chordata; class Actinopteri; order Pleuronectiformes; family Pleuronectidae; genus Reinhardtius; species Reinhardtius hippoglossoides. The sequence continues at coordinate 22,595,580 of CM031676.1, forward strand.
ACCTCAAGCATCTACATGACTTCTACACTCTCTTTCGTCTCGTACATTATCATATACCTCCTTCACTGTCGCCATACTCTCAATTCTGCGCTGCCCTCTAGTGGATGTATTGCTTGACAACCATGACAACAAAAAGGAGATATAGATGTGGGCAGTGGCGGTTAAATCGTTTGAAACAAACAAATCTCTTTTTCTACGTAACTCTACGTAAGCCGAACGTGACGATGGATCTCTCTTCACATATTTTCACATTTTTCCAAGTTCCCGTAGCTACTAGTTTGGTGGCTAACTTTAACTTTACCTGTTTTGAGAAAATACTGCAGCCATTCTTTGAACATGGAGCTGCCACTGTATGAAATGCATTCAGTGACACCTCCTATCCTTCTTCTTTTTTTTAAGAGGCAGAATAAAGGTCAGTGGAAATGACAGCCTCTCTGGAGAGATACAGTCAATCACCAGAGACCATTCCCCGATCCCCCCCCCCCCCTCCAAGAAAGTCATACTACCTTCCCTTCAGTTCAAGACACAACATAATCCTCTGTCTTCTCTGAACCTCCCTCTGCCCTAATAATTCCCGTACAGTTCCTTAATGAGCTTGAGACGTGGGCCTATGGGAGATTAGCCTGTAACTGTCACCGGAGAACAAGCGTGCCGGTGAGACAACACAGGTGAACAGCGGCGCCGCGCAACGACCTGCTATTTCGCCGGTTTGACGTACGACCAAACCGCAGCGTTGAACGTGTCCCGCCGCCGCGTGTAGTTGAGATGTGGTGTTGCCGACTCTACGCGGCGGCCTGCTCTGTGCCGCTCACTCCAGCATCCATCAAATCCCTCAGCGGCAGTGTGGATTGAAGTATTCCGCATCACGCCCAGCACGAAATCCCCAAACCATACGAGAAAATGAAGGTGGGATTTAGACAATATAAATTTGAATTGAAATGGATTCGAAACCACCTTGTCATAAAAATCCGGCTTTACCTATAAACAGCAGCTGCACTGCCAAAATTCCTTGAGCCGTGCCAGTCGAAGTGATTCCGATCTAATGTTAGCTAAGTACGCCATTATGCGCTCCCTAGCTGGTTATTGCACTTAGAGCAATAAGCAATAACATCCACTCAGAGAGGACTTGGTTAAACGTAGGCAACTTTTGTGTGCTAAAAGTGCCGCGGTAAGAAAACAGCACTGCGTTTATCAAAGCCTGAGTGAACGCTACTGTACTCCAACACAGGGCTAATGAAGAGATATGTCCTCCATTACGGGGCCATATTCCTGCTGCAGCGATTAGAAAACTCTCCAGAGGGGCTCTATCACAGGCTTTCATTGAGTCTGGACCTTTGCAAATCTTCATATCCTGCACAATTTTCATAAATTGAAGTCTAATGAGCACAGTTGACATAACCATGATTTATTGTCTCAGAGGCTTACCAATTTCACCACTGCACTGCAAATTATGAATGTCAAGGGTTTAATCATATTCATATATATCCCCAACAAGGGGAATGTGATGCGTCACGTGAGTGAAAGAGGCCTAAATGTCACTCTCTTTTTATTGTAGGTGCGTTATGATAATACTGCAAACATGCAGAGCATTAACAAGCTCCCTGAGGTGGCGTGATATTGTTGACGGCGAGCACAGAGCAATATCTTTCCAGGGATCTCTTTGGGACGCGTTGCTGCGCGCCGCTATATTACGACTGCTCTGTCTTCAAAGGCACAATTACCATAATGACGTTGTTAATGTTATGCGGGTAATTTGTAGTATAGTATTGACACTGTAATTTGGTGATTGATTTTTAATTCTTGCATATGCTGTAGGTAGAGCGGCTCATGTTATTAACTGCTCAACACGGAGAAGTAATCAGAAAAAAGCGGTGAGGCGTTCTTTTTATGGCACGTATTTTGTTGTTTTACCACCTCAAAAACTATTTTTAGACCCGAGGACATTTCCTCCGTGAGTTATCGGAGGAGTTTTAATTCAGGAATTGACAGCGGTGAGATTGAGAGAGAAGCTCAACAGAAACCTTAATGATTGACACCTCGACGTCGTCCTCCCAGTCCATGACCACCCTACGATTGTGACCAGTCCATTTTTAAATTAGTTTCCCCTTTCACCTGCGCCGCCTACGAAAGGGAGGTGTGTGTGGGGGGGGGGTCCCTGCTCGAGCTGCGGATCTCGATGGATGGCGTACAACAGACCTACAGTGCTCGGCCATTGTGAGAGCAGGGCAAGCATTGATAACAGCCCGTAGCACTATTGACATGATAACATTTCAGTCTGCCGGGCCACAGTGGCACTGAGCTGCAATAAATTGAGACGGATGATCAGTCGATGACAATTTCCATAATCGTTATACCTTCCGTAATTCATCAAGGTAATGATACCCGCGTCCCTAATGTCACATTTATTCCATTTTGTGCACAGCGGCAGGCGCAGAGCGAGCGCCCCCCCCTATCCCATCCCACCCCACCCCACCCCACCCCACCCCTCTCCAAAAGGATTGATTACACACCAACTGCATTTTGCTCCTGCTTGTGAGTGGAAGAGCAATGTGTTATTTGACCAAAAATAACAATGAAGGGGATGGGAAACGCAATCTAATTCCACTCATTCAACTTCCTCTCTCTCCCCCCCGTGACAGGCGAACATGAGGCCATTACAGTTCGGCTCTAGCACCGTTTTTCTGAACCAGAGTGGGGGGGGGGGGGGACCCGATCACTGCTTCCTGGCTCTCAGGAACACATCAAGATTCATCATCACCGCATCTCCTGTCTCCTTTTGGTTTCTGTCCCCTCCCCGCCCCCCCCCTCTCTCGCTCCTGTACTCTCTCCACTCATTAATGGCATAGTTTCTCTTTGACAATTATTCGCCACTATTGGCAAACGGTGGCCGTGTGAGCGAGCGCTGTGATTCAATTACAGACGCAGTCATTCGCGTTTAATTTCCTGGCCCCAGAGATGTTTGAAATGAACGCGGACATGTGTAAAGCGCACCTTGACGGGGAAAACAACTCCATTCGCAGAGGCGGTCGCCCACGGTCGGAGAATTCTGAAAAGATCGTTTCAATTCTACACTCCGATGACACATTCGGCCAACTTCTCTCCACCTCTCCGCTCCGAGGCTCTCATTTAGGGGAAAACACTCCTGACTGTATTATTATAACATTGTGGCTCAACGCCCTCTTTCAGCTGACAAAGTTGCCGCAGTAATTCAAGCTGCCAATAACAGTGAGGCTGTGCTTTCATTCAGAGGCAGGACGAGGCTGCAGCATAAATAATGAACTCAACACCAATGATGTTAGTTTGTATTGAGCCTTGTGCGAGCCACAATCAAGTGGAAACCACCAAGGCCGACCCGGTGAAATGATTTCAGCGGAGCAGAATAATCTGGTTACATTCATTTGCACGTTATGAGGAAACCTAATTGAAATCAGGGACTTAATCTGAGATTAATTGAGCTTCTGTGGGATGTAAACATCTGGCTCATTTCACTTCCATTTCTCATGACTGGAGCAGAGTTGTACGGGTGAATGTTGATGAGAGGAAGCCACAGGGCCGTTTGCACAGGGAGTGATTCTCCTCCGTCGGCTCCTCCTGGTTGGTCAGTGCTTCCCTGCACGTTGCCACAGGTGGTTAAAGATCTCATAGCAACAGGTCGGACTCCAACGTGCAGCATTAACAAAGACAGGGATGGAGGATAATTCAGTATTATTATCATTTAGAATCACATAATAAAAAACGGTATTAGCTTATGTATTTTGCCATATTGAGGCAGAAAATAGTTAACGCCCAAACAACACTGGATTATTTGGGTTGATGTGGATATTTGAGTGTTAAAACATAATAATTATATATATATTTAAAATATTATATTCAGGGGCTTTAAAAACTGCAGAGAGTTGGTTAAATTTGTTCCCTCGGCCAAGGACGTTATGTTTTCTCTCCTGTCCGACAACTCCAAAAAACTACTGGACACATTTCCACCAAACTCGGTGGAATGATGGGACATGAACCAAGAACAAGCCCGTTGGATTTTGCCGTGGAAAGGGACGCATCCAGTAAAATATATTCTCGCGAGACAGATCATTTTATGGCATTTCAACAATTTCCCAGGGAATAATTCACGGGCCTTGATAAAAACCTTCAGGATGATATTTACGAGCGTGTGCAATTTGGTGCAGATCCAAATAAAAATCTGGATTCTGTTGAATTTAGATCTGGTTTCGGTGGAGGTTTGTCCTGGACTGAGCCATTCTAGTTGATAACTAGTTGATAAGATGTGCTGAGTGGAATGAAAATAAATTAAATTATACAATGGAAACAATTTTTTGAATAACCGTATGTTTGTGATTCCTCTGCTCCCACATCTTGTTACCCTGTCAGTTAAGATTTACTGAATGCCATTTCTGACAAACTCATATTTGCTGATCTAAAACTCAGAGTTGATTTATCAGCTGCTTTCTATTATTGATATCTGAAAGATTGTTTAATTAATTAATTCCAGTCAGATCACACAGCCTGAAGCGTGTACATTTATTTTTCACAATTGATTATTCTCTCCCTGCTTGATCTATAAGACGTCAGAAAAACTTTGAGAAATGACCGATACATTTCCCGACGCCCACGGTGCCATCTTGAAATGTCTTGTTTCAGCCAACGCTGAGTTCACTGACAGAGTTCAAACCCATGCGAGACAAAGAAAAGCAACAAATTCCTTCACAAGTGAAACTGAGAAATGTTTGACATGTTTCGCTGGAAATAGTGAAAGAAAAATATAAAGATATCTCCCCCAGATATAAATGATTAAATGAAAAACAGTTGCTGATTTGTTGTGCGGTATTACGTGCACGGATCACATGCCCCGCACCTCCTCAAAATGCAAGTCCGCATACAGCATGAAAAAATAACAGGCTGTCTGACTTCAGTTCAGTTCAGTGAAATTTTTTTTTTTTCCAGCTTTGGTAGACTGTTACGTGACCCACCATCTATTCTCTCCTGCAGCCCGTCTCTATGCACTTACATAAAACTCACTTCTCTTGTTACTTTTCTTTTTCTTTTCTCACCCATGCAGTCGGGGTTCAAGCAGACTCAAACTAGGATTTGAAAGGAGAGCAGCATTGGAACTTCATTGCTTCCAGTGCCTCTGCTTCTGTTACGTCTTCTCCAAACGGTGCAGCCATTCTTCTCATGATATTCTCTCTTTGATTAAGTGTTATTCATCATCACAAGAACTTACACTGCAGCGGTTTACCTTGCGTTCCTCTATGAACCTGAAAGACTTCAAGCCACAACACGCCTGAGAGGTCCTCACCCCTGTAGAAGCCCCCTTTTTTCTTCTATGGTATTGACAGTGATCGAGTATGCAGCGTGTGTAGATGTGTGTACTTCCCTCCAAGGTTCCGGCATTCACACCGACGCTTGACTGACATGGTATTGACTCGTCTCTGCAAATCTCAAGACAAACTGTCAATACCAATGTCTCGGGAATGTTGAGCCAACAACAGATTCTGTATCGTGACAGAAGCGTTTTGGGGGTTTTAGTTTTTTTTCTTTCTTTCAGGGAAAATGGTGGTCAGACAGTGCAGGGGCCATTTCACGAGCAGATGACGCATCGACGTTCCAATTAAAAAAAAATAGCAGTGCAACTGGAACTTAAGTTTACCATTAAGAAAAATAATTATCTCAACATCTTTCAAAGATGAGAAGAACTTTCACAGCAGCTTGGCTGAGCACTACAGAGGGCATGAGCAGCGGGGAGTGGATATAATTGAGCTGAAATTGGTCTCCCATGGCAAAGACACTTTGTTCAATCTAATGCTCCGCGGTGATTGGACGAGCGGCTCTCTCTCTCTTTCCTTCTCTTGGAAAGAGGTTGAAAAGAGGCCCGTCCATTAGGCTGCCTACCATCAAATCTTTGATAGAAGACTTAATTCTCGCCTTAAGGGATAACAAGATATTTTTATCGTTTATACGCAGACATTAATGCTTTAAATATTATCAGATAAAGACATGTCTACAACAATTCTTTACATATTTATGGGCAGAGCACTATGAATTTCGTGGCGCTCAACGGTTTAAGAGACACGCATAGCTAAAAACGTAATTCCTGTTCTGTGGATTCCACATGTGTGCAACATTGACGAAAGCCTGATGTTCTTATGTGAAGCGGGAAAAATCGAACTTGTTTATATTTTCTGACCTGAACCTGTGTTTGAATAGAATAATCGATTTCTCATGCATCTCTTCTCGGATCAATATTTACATGTGGGAGAGCAGGAAGTGGAGCTCGCAGGGGTTCCTCTGGAGTCTCCGAAGAGACAGAGCAGCGTTTCAAAGAGAGAGGAGATGAAGCAGCTAAATAAAGGTCTTCATCTCCTTCTGTTTTTTTTGTTTTCAGTAGGCAGCATAGGTTTGGCTAACAGACGTGACCGGTAAACCCGAAAATAAGATCCTCTGCAACCCTTCGTACTCGGGTTTTCATCGAGAGTGAAAGGACCAACAGAACTGCATCCAATACAATTTACACTTGAGCAAATTCCAAGGCCAAGAGCCTTTTTTCAGCCAATGTAATAAAGTTAAATGTTCCAGATGTAATAATGTCAAAGTAAAACACTATTAAACTGGATTTAAAGGCTTGATAATCCACCCATTAAACTAATATGCCCCTGCGATAACAAGTAATAATACACAATGACGTGTCCTGATACACAGAATACAAGGTACGTGTGTTTAAATCATCACAGCTTGAAGGTAATACGTTTCAGAGGAAGTTATGTCGATGCTTTGTTGCAATAGTCAATAAACCTGGTGATTTAACCAAACAGAAACATTTCTTCAAGGCATTGGCATATGATAAATGGACTGGGTTTAAATAGAGCTCCATGAGTCTTAACAAACACTACAGGTCACATTCACTCGTTCTCACACACACACACAAACACACAAACACACAAACACACAAACACATTGACTCTACTCACACTTCGACAGCTGAGGTCAATTCAGGGTTCAGGGTCTTTCTTGAGGACACTTCAGCCTGAACACCACTGGACCTGTGCTCATTCATTTCTCCTTTATTAATCGACTCTATCCAGAATTTGTATGACGGCTGGAAGCATGTGCATATCCACGGTAACGACATGTTAAACACTGAGGCATTTAACTGCAATTGCAAACCTTGTATGTACAAAAACTTAAATTAAAAGAAATTCTTTACAGACATAATCTATTCACACACTAACAATGGATCAAATTACCATTTGATTGTGAAAAGGGTTTTATCATCGTGACGAACCAATAGTTGTTATTGCCAGACGTTGCAGTCTCTTTGGATTCATTCTCACACTGGTGGTTAAAATCTTTCTTTGTACACAACTTTAACAAACGTCTGCCAGACAATTAGAATCCCTTTTGGCACCGGCACAATGTGGCCAACCCAATTTACACTCTCGTTAACGAATGATAATCAATAGCGTCTTGTTTAAAGCTGCTCTAAATAAAATGTTTACACTCGCAATGGATGAAACAACCACGTTTTAATGTGAAAAGGGTCGAACGAGGTGATTGACCATAACCAGTCATTCCCACACTCTACAGTCCTCATCAGCTCTATGGAGTATTAGTGTGTTTCACTGAGCCTTATATCTACAATATAAATAATAACAATCATATGATATTGTTTCTATCAACTTTTTACACTAACAACGAATCCAATGTGTAATTTTAAAGTATAGTTTAATGTATTGATGAACCCAGGAGTAGAATGTTAGCATCTTTCACTGTTGCTGTTTTGATTCACTCTCACACAAAACTTTCTGCCTTTTGCTGCTGAGAATTATGATTCATATTCTCAGCGGCAGAAGGCAGAAGTTTTGTAAAGACCCAGTGTTCAACAGGAACACAAAGTTAGCGATAAACTGCTGAACTTTGAGGAGCAATTAGCAACCCCCTCGGAGGGCGGTGGTGAACAAAGCAGAGTTAAAAGGAGTCAGTGTTTAACTTTTTATACAAGACATTCTCGGGGGGGGATGCAACTACAACCGCCATTGTTAAAACGGCTAAGTTACTTGTTTGCCAAATGGAGTTTATAAAAAATGCATTACTCGTGTTTCCAGCTTCTTGTGCTGCCCCCTAGTGCCCCCCCCCCCCCCCCAAAAAAAAACCCCAAAGAAAAGTCCAATTTCGAGTTAAGAAAAATTGCGAATCATGAGAATAAAAAGGTTTGTTCCCTGTTTTGACTCGAAATGTTCAATCACAGACTCCCGGGGGATTAAAGACTTTTTGCAGATGTTTAAAGGTTTTGCTCCGTGTGATGTCGAACACGGAGCAGCAAGAAGAGACGATCAAACGGAGGAAACAAAAGTGCCAACCATGCTGCTGAGTCTGTCGCTCCACTGACTGACATTTCTCATGATAAATTCATGGCGGTGACAAGGCTGAGTGACTCTCAGGGCATGGGTTAATTTGTCAGGAGGCCAACGGAGCTATGAGTGGTGACACAATGACAAAGCAGAATGTCACCCCTCCGTTGTGGGATAGAGAGAGAGAGAGAGAGACGGAGAAATAGGGCGTGAAGTGGCTGATTCTTTAGGACGCATGATACCAGAGATATGGCGTGCTCACCTAGCCATGTCTCAAACAGCGGGAGTTCATCAAAATCTACTTTAGGCTGAAGCTCATTGTCGAGGTCCTCTGATCGATGACCGGCAGCAGGGAAGCGAGTGTTCTTCTCCAGAGGCCACAGTTTGACAAATTTAAAGCAACACTGAGAATGAAAGAAGTTACTAACTGTACATATGTTTACTTATATAACGTATAATTCTGATTCACCTGCAAGATGAGCTGGATATTTCTCTATTGTGCAACTTTTCCAAATGTTATCAAACAAAATAATCTGACATATGTATGACAGATATTATACGTTATTATTAGCTGAATTAGTTGAATCCAGTTGAGTTTACTGTCTTTCTTTGCTGAAGTTCAGCTTTCATGATTCTCTGCTTTTGCCGTAGACTATATACAAAAATGGACCCAAAAGTGAAGCCACAGCTACAGGTCATGAATCCCACCTCCTCCATGTTAGTGGATGGGACATGGGCCAGACTAGTACACGTTAAATACATTTCAAGTAGTTCTTATCATACTGATGTATGTTCAAGTGCTCATTTTACCACTGAGTTTTAACATGTGACTTAATGCTGTGAAAACGGGGTGGAACATCCTGACCGACAGCTCAGACTGACTAGTGATTGGCTGGACCTCAATACCACGGCTCCACCCCCCAATTGTAACTGCATAGACTCTGTCAGAAAGTGACATCGTTGCCACAAAATGGCAGCGTTCGTATCCGTGGTATTTTGGTCTCTGGATATTGGGAATTAGTGGAGACACGTTGACCTTCTTTAATTAATGGCTTTTACACAAGTGACATTTTTAATGCAGCCCTTAAACGTCACACTGTTATTGATACTTCTGCTTAAATAATTTTTGATGGATGATGAATAATGTGATACTTCCTACAACATTATTTACGTATATCTCTTCTAGAATATCTGAATAAAATGGGTCCTTTAGATGGATGGTTAGTAAAAAACAAAAAGAGACACCTCACTGCCGCAGCCAAATATTTGGAAATATTGATGTATGACTGGGGATGACTAGCTGTAAGTACTTATGCATTTATAATCACATCATAATGCAGCACTCTACTTTTCAAATGACTTGTTTCTATCTAAATAAATTCACGTAGACAAACATATGTAGCATTGCCTCCCCTGCACGGTCAAAGGTGCTTGAGCTTCATTAACTCGACTGCAATAATCATCATGATACATTGACCACGAGCGCCTATGCTAATGAGTTCAAACATGACCTGTGCTCTTAATTAATGATGTCATTAGTTAAGTCTATTCATGTAAGTTTCAATTAGCGTCAATGTATTTGTCTTTTACCTGTGAGGCAGGGAAATGAGCTGCAGAGAACTCCCGGAGAGTCAGTTTGTGTAGTCACACTCTCCACTTCAAGAAAAGTACGAGGAAATAACTATACTTTCCCTCGGCTCTTTTTTCTTTTTTACTTAAAAAACAATTTTCCACCTATTTAGTTGCTTGGCAACCAGAAGTGGACTTCACATGCTACACAACGTTCCTTGTACCTGATGAGCTGTTTGTTACCAGTGACCCTCCGACAGGCAAATAGCATCTGAGCAGGCGGAAGAGTGAAATGGTTTAAATGGTGTGATGGTTACATACGTGTCGCTGGCTTGTTTCAGCTCCATTAGACAAACCACGAGGCAAAGGCCACGACGGGGGAAAAAAATACATCGCACATCAAGAGACCATTCACAATCCATAAAGCTGAGGATGGCAGTGTCGTGGGGTTCACTTCACCGAGATGGATGAGTGCTCAACCTACTCATCATGGCCAGAAATAGGCTTTGTAAATTACTGAAGTGGACCAGGTCTCCTGCCTGCACTCAATTAACCACCCCCAGCTGCAGCCACAGACATCAGGTTGCTGCCGTCTTGTACAAGCTGCCCTCCTACCGCTGCCCCATGCTCCCGCCACCATATGTCAGGTGTTTGCACCGCTCGCCATACCGGACCGCTGTACCTCCACTTCCAAGGTGGGCTTTATCCAAATTGCAGTCCCAATACGGAACAGCTTTTGAGAGAAATGTGTCGGAATAACGGACACTGGTCTCCAGGTCTTTACGTTTAGATATAGAAAAACCTCCTCACCACACTGGAAACAGAGTCTCACTACTATATTTGTGCATTTCACTAATATAGTAAGACATATAGTAAGTTCTGCATGGGCCGCAACTTTGCAATTGATAACGTGTTTTCCTCTGACGTCATATTGTTGTTATTCAGTCTTTTTAGTCCAGAAACTCGAGGCCAGACCTTGGTTAAACTTTCAGACTTCCTTCATACTTCTTCAGTTATTTTGTCCGTTTTAAACAGACCGATGACATTGAACAAAATGTCAGATATGCAATGGGACATACCATAGTGAATGGACTTGCTGTAATGATGTCAAAAATAAAAGTAGAAAAATTCAATAAAGTGCAAACCTCCACTCAAGGCCCAGCCTGCTTACATACCTGTGTAGTTATTACAAAGTTAAAAGGAAAAAGGAGGACGTTTTATAATCTGCACTAAATGGTACACACCATAAATGCCCTCGGAATCTAAAAGGAGAAATATTATGCTCACTTTTAAGATTTAACATTTAATTTGTGTTATTACTTGAAAAGGTTAAAATGCTCTAATGTACAGTAGATTGCTGCAGTTCTTCTTTTCAGCCTCTTACGGAAACGCTTGGTCCCATTAAGACTCCTCTCCTGAAATGTCGGTCTGTAGCTTTTCCTGGTTTAGTTCGTAGCCATGCATGATGCCAACATTGAGCCACTGACAAGGCGTCTGAGGAGATTCAGGAGCAGTGAGTTCAATGGAGCTTTTACCTTTGCAGACCTTTTACAAACACATAAAACCTATACAACACGCTATGAAAGAAACCCTGACAGAAGCATAATGGGTGTCCTTTAAGGAACGCAATGAAAAAGACCTGGAATCCATCTCTTTCACTGGATCTCTAAAATATAACGTGTTCATGCCCCGTGCCATTAAAGCGATATCGCCGACGCTTTTGCATAATCCTCAAACTAAGATAAAGATACAGGTGAAAACATAAACTCCTTGGAAGGGATTTTTTTTTTAAAAAGGGGCTCAGGACAACAGCTAAGGTAGAACACCTTGTTCAGGGAAACAAAGTCTGAATGAATAAAAGCTTAAAAGGTTATATTTAGCGATGAAGTGCCCATTAAATAACCTCTATCATGGTCGCATTGTACTAATAACAACTAGAGGCATTTTCTTCTGCACCGAATCCCACTGATCTATCCTCAGTTTAAACGGTTGTGCAGCCACATGCAAGTCACTGTGTCCTCGCCAGGGAATTGAAGAGCAGAGTGAATGTGTGATGATTAGGATGGAAAGGAAACAATGGAAGTAACAACCTCCTTCTCGGTTTCCATGGCAAGAATGGAACCCAAGGTAGCTTCAGTGATTCTTCATGATTTCCTGAAAACCCTCGCAGTAAATCAACGTATCATTTTCGGGCTGTTTCGATTCATTACTTATCAAAGGAAGCCTAGAGGCTGAACAATTATCATTAGTTCAAAAATAAGGAAGGGATCCGCAGAACAATTAGTCGGGATAAAATATCGTTTGATTAGATTACGTGAGGTTTCATGTCGTGTTAATCATCCTCGCATCCCGAGGACCCAGTCATCTCGAGAGTCCCGACCCCTAAATGACACAGCCACTCAAATTCTGCCCAGAGCTCGTGGCAGTGTTGGAACCACCTGTACATTTTCATGCATAGAAACAAATGGGGGAGAGGAAACAGATTCTATTCCAAACAACATCCTGGAATTTATTTTTGGAATATTTTGGGGCTTTGCACTGCATATCTACCTCCAGCAAGGAGGTTATGCTTTCATTGGCATTTGCTTGTTTGTAAAAACTGCCGAAGGGATTATCACGAAACACGGTGGAAGGATGCGGTACAGGTCGGGAAAGAACCCGATCATTTCTGGTGCTGATCCGGATCTGGTGGCGGATCCAGGGATTTAGTTTTTCAACATTTTCCTTGATTTCTCACAGAATAACCTCAAAGATCTGGATGAAAACTGGATGTAGAGTTTAAATGTGTGTATAAAAGGGGGCTGTGGAGCCTTGGCGGAGGTTTGCTCTCTACTGAGTGCCCTTCTAGTTATTATTGGTTTTTCTACCTGTGAATTAGAAACTACCATGACTGTGTGATGGATCAAACATGATGCTTCTCTGCTGCTTCACAGGTGAGGGGTTGTCTCAAGGTTGTTTTAAAAAAAAAATGTAATGAGCGAGACGAGGAGGAAAAAGAGAAGTTAGAGTCTCGGAGGAGTGGAATCAATGAGCTGCTGGTTTTGACAGTGAACCTACAACACAACATTATTTACAAATCAATGAGATACATAAAAGATGGGATGTTTTCCAAAAGCATTCAAATTCTGAGGGACACCTAATGTAGCCTCAGCTCACATCTCACTCTTTCAAGCCGATAATCGAGTCAGCACGGAGTTAATCACATTATCACGTGTTCCCTTTTAAATGGTAAATTCACATGCCAGGCTGCTGGTGCATAGGTGCGTAACATATACAGTATGCGCTTCCTATTTCTTACTCAACTTAAAAAAAGCAGAACATGAAAACCTTTTCAATCCGCACCCTCCTCCTACACATGCTCACGCATTGATTATCATTGTATAGTGTTTTTTTTTTTTTTGCATTCTGCATGCCAGCCACATAGCAGATGAGAGGAGGGGAGCATTAAGGGGCTTGGCGACTGTGGGACCCCCTGCCGAGATGAGAGGGGAGGTAAGAGCCAAGGAGATGGGAGTGTGGAGAAGGCTAACCAATCGGCTGTGCGCTGGGAATAGGACCAATCATGGCGACGGCTCGGGGCTCTGTTGCTCCCTCTCTCTCTGTAAATTTCCCTTTTTCGTTACATCTCTGTCTTATTTACTTCTCTATTCTTAATCGCTTTTCCCTCTCGCTAACTCTCAGCCCCGTGCTTAGCGCCGCTGTCGGCCTCATGAATCATGTGATCAGGGCCTCGCGCACACACACCTCTTTTAATCTCACGCCAACCTCTGCACCCCTGAGCACACCCCTCCGATTCCCCCTGTCAACCCCACCTTGGGGTTTTCCCTCCCTGCTCCGCCAAACTCTTTCCTCCCCCCTGGTTTCTTATTCACCAGCCACCCTGCTTTACACAGTCCACCCCTCTTTGTCAGATTATTATTCTGTCTGCAGTCACTAAGGAGATGCACACACCATCCATCACAATGTACAAATTCTCAGTGCGCGGTTTCGGTCGGGTCCTAATTAAAAAGCCTTTCCACTCGTTTTCTTGAGAGATAATTAGACTTTCATCTCACCAGGATGCCACATCCATAGATCCATTCTCTTCTTCCAGGAAGCTTATAGGAGAAAAATAAATCCAAGGGTCTTTAACCACTTGCCTTTAGGGCGCCAGTCAATAATTAAAGATATCGTTTGTAACAAAAAAGTCCTTGAGTTAAAAAAAGAGAGAAAGAGAAAAGGACTAATATCTTCAATTCTTAAAGGAAATTGGTAAAACCGAACAGGGACTATGGGAACGTTTCTTTTAAGTAAAGGTCAGTGTTACGTTTTGCATAAGGCCTTGAATAAGAGCCCTCTTGAGTTTAACCCATTGTTTTCTTTTAAAGTAACAACCCTGGTGCAGTGGTCCATTTATAGTTGGACCGCTGCAGTGCCTGGGTGTAACGTGGTGTGCGCTGGGAGGCCGCGGAGCGCTGGGCCTGATATGAGACAGCTGGAAGGGTTGAATTATTGAAGAGCACGGACCGGCTCCGAAACACGGGCCATGTCCTCCCAGCTGCTCCGTGTGCTGAAGCCGACACTTCAGCAGTCGTCAGACGTGTGCAGTTAACGGGGTCCATCTGTTATTGAGGCATAATGAACACAGTCAGAACCCGCGGAGGAATGAATCACTGCCACATTATTAGCGCAGGAAAATAGCAATAATTGTGCCATCCATACAGTGGCAACGGTAATAATTATGACATTTTCTGATTATAATGATGATTAGGAGGCAAACGACAGCAGTGGAGACGACGATGATGATGATGATGATGATGACGATGATGATGATGATAATGAAGATGATGTGTGTCTGCCATGATGATGACGGCGCACAAAGCCACAGGATGGAAGGAAAATCAACATGGTGACAATATTCACATTTATGTTCATTATGCATGCATGGAGCAAAAAGGGATTTGCATATCGGCACTGGACGGAAGGACCTGGAGGACGGGAGAAAAATAACTAAACATTAAAACCATGGCGGATGTAATTGTTGACAGCTTCATGTAAACACCTGCCAAATTGAAAAGCCATCATTCTAATGTCGAACAGGCCGGTGATGAAAGGCATGCAGAGTGTAACCTCCAAAATCAATAACCAGCCTGCCTTTCATTACATAAGTGAAATTTGTATTCATCTCAGAGATATATATTTATCCCACTTATACCCTTGGCTCAGGAGCAAATTCATTTAGTAATGATTACCTGACTCAGGTAAAACCAATTTCCATTCACTTGTTACCCCCAAGTCGGTGACAAGGGCACAGCCGGGGTCACTTTTCAGCAGTTTTTTCGGTTGCAGGCGCACCATCAGCACTTGGTGCCATGAAGCGTGTGTGTGTGTGTGTGTGTGTGTGCGCGCGTGTGTGTGTGTGTGTCGGTCGGCCGTCCATTTGCTACAACACTGTCAAAGAAGGTGCGTTGCAATGACACAAACTGAGGTAGTGCATCTGGGCTTCAGTGCTGCAGCCTAGTTTGAAGGCTGTCAGCGAGGCTGCGTGGGCGTTGAGCCGCCTCACTCCCATCGTGAACCGCGGATAAAAATACTCAAACGACTCATAGATGGTGAAGGGGGGGGGGGGGTGCCCCGCACATGCACAATAAGCTAAGCTAGGCGGTGAGGAGAGAAATCTTTCTCTTAAAAGAGTGCACGCTGCTTCATTGAAGAATACACGTCACTGCTTTCCACAGGCAGGGAAAGAAGTGGGAGAGTTATTTCTGTAGACATGAAACACTTTAGCCCAAAGGTAGACGCTGTCACTGCAGCATGCCTAACAAGGAGCCTCCGCGCGTGTGACTGTAGGTCGGAGAGAAGTAAACAACCTGAGATGAACTCACTTCCTGCGAGGAATCACGATTGTTCTGTAGTTTGCACGACACTCTGCCGAAGGCGAAAAAAACCATCAAACCCATTTCTGAAGAAAACAATCGGAAGTGGTGGTAAATTCTAAAGCGCAGCTGATTTATCTGTTGTCTGATAAAGAATTGCTGACGCGAGGCTTTCAGAGACACATCTCTGCATTCATGTTTGTTAATGTGAACACTTTTATTTTACAGAATAAATGCAGTAAAAAATGGGCTTTTATGTTTTACATTTCGATTTAAACCATTTTTTCCTATTCATTTCTTTCAAGTTCTATATTCTTCATTATAAAGTTTATGGTTTAACTATAAAATATCAAGTCCTCCTAAGAACAGCTTAGCATAACTAAAATAACGGCCAATATTTTGGTAATAAATATTTTTTAATCCCTAATATTGGTATCTTCATGTAAGATGAAAGATGTTTTCACTAACTAACCAATTTTTTTTATTTAACACCCACTTCCTACAGATTATTCCACTGCATCAGAACTAGTTTAAGGTTCTGACTGATTTGAATCTATTCACTTCATTTATTATCTATTCATAATTTCCATGCCACATAACTCAACCTCTGCTTCAGCTGCTGGACAGTGAGCCCGACGTTATCCTGTCAGATCCCTCGACGAACTTGAGACTGAGCGTTTTTCAGAAGTCAGAGTGAAGTGAAGCTCGAACGTTCACTTTCCATCTCGTTCCATTGATTGGACTCCAGGTTTGCTAATTCCTGCCTCCAATTAGGTTACGTTGATGTCATTAGCCGAGGGGCTCACATACTTTCTCCCACCTGCACTGTGAATAACAGCTTTAATTATGGACGGGAACAATACGGTGATCTGTGAGTTAAAATAGATTTTGTTCATAATTGTGATTTAGAATAAAGTATGACACACTATTGAGACACATCTAATAATGAACACAGATAATTACGAAGGGTTCATTTACTTTTTTTAAATAAATGTTGGGGCAAAGTAGTCTATGTTAGTTTTTAATAATTAAACATTATAATTAATCTTAGTGGCATTGGTTGGTTTGGTTTGTTGAGATCTCATTCTAGCAGTTGTAAAACAGAAGATAAGTTAAACAACTTATTGGAAGATGATTTCTCTGCTCTATTAATAATCTATAGCACTGTATACGATTCTTTAAAAATTAAATCAACGTCAGACAATCATTATCAGATATACTCTATGTGACTTTTTGTTTCCCTAGAAGAATACAAAGCTCAAAAAGATAAAACAACAGAAGACTGTGGCCGACGGACTCGGTGCCAAACCCTGGAAATACAGAGGTTGGCGAGTTTACTCCCAGTTCATCCAAACACATTCTCAAGCCGGTCCAAAAAGAAGAGAAATGGGCCGAGGGCAAAACACATTCTAATAAAGATTCCGGTGGTTTTATTTCAACTAAGGCACTGATTTTATGGCGGAGAGAGAAACATTTGTCCGTATTCAGCTGGAGCCGATGTAAAAAAAGGCTTAATGAAATGTATTTAACTCCTCGGGCTTATCAAGATAAAAAACTGTTACCAGCTGCTCCCCACAAGGCACCATTTGGAATTTCACAGATCATAAGGTTTGCTTGCAGTTTCATTTACACAGCCACTCAATTTGTTTGTCTCCATTACAAAACCACGGAGATAAGTGTCGCTGATGCCATCAGCAGTCATTTTGTCCGTCGTGTGGAATGTACCGACAGTGCGTCACGCGTTTTGTCTCAAAGTTCACGTAGTTGCCGTGTGAATGAACGGTTCCCTGGGCCGCGAGCAGCGCCGGCCGCTATTAATAAGAGCCGCTGTGCACCCCGCAGTGTGCAAATTAAACATTTGGCGATCTCGAAGTGAGGGCGTGCATGTGCTTCTGCTTTACATCCGGTTCCACGTGCAATTACTGGAGATGTGGTCCCTGATAGATTAAGTGTTTACACGAGTAAATCAAAAAACGTTCACCCTCTGAGATGTTGCTCCTTCTGTAAGATGATCTCATCAGGAGAAGTAGCTCAGCATCCGCGTCCTTGATCTCAATCAAATAACTTTGCCTTCCCCGCTTTGACTCAATTGCTTTGGTTTATATTTGTGGAAATCGTTTGAAGCGTGTGACTACCTATGGCCGCGGTAGTGGGTTCTCACCAATTCAGTTTGTCTCTAATTAGCTGCTGTGAGCATCTGACAAGAACAACAACATCTTTGTTGCACTGCGGGGGGGCAGCGGGGGGTCAAACAGCGCCGAGCTGGAGGCAAGACAACAGGAACACTCGCAGGCTCAACGGCTAAATTTAACTTTACCGCTAAATCCGTGCAAATCTAGCGAGGACTCCGGTTGAATGGTGACACGTTCGCGATAATCAACATGCACCCAACAGGAAAAAGCAGCAGCCTGTTGCCAAGACAGACGTGCGTCTTACCTAACGAGGATTTGTTATGGATAATGATAGTTGGAGACAATTTTGGATGTGGAACACTGTGGTGCGTAAGGCGCATTAGCCTTTTGATTCCTGCCCTGCTTTAGGGAGAGATGTTCAAAGCTCTTCCACAGCAAAACGCCGCCCGCTTTCAAAGACCCCCCGCTGCCCGTGTCAGAGCACCAGCTCTCTCTGTACTCCATAAATTAAAGTTATCCCAAATGTCTTGTGGCATAAATGGAGGCTTCAATCCTCTGCACGCATTAATTAGGACCATAACACAACCTTGACGTCTCCTCATAAACAGCAAGTGGCTTTCGGTGTCCTTTCCCCCCAAAGAGTGTCAGCTTTGGTTGATCTATAAAGGAACGCGTTGGAAACAGGAGCCGCTCTGCTGGTTCTGGGTCAGTTGTTTAAAAAGCGGTTACACTACACGTCACCACCCATTGTTGTTTACAATCGGCGTCATTCAGCTCACAATTAACACTAATTACGTGTCGTAAAGAAAGAAGCTGCACAGAAAAAATCCCTTTGAGACAATTTCAGTTTTTGGGTGATGTGCAGAGTTGCTAAAACTTGCCGCTCATATATTTATGATTACAAAAAGGCTTTATTAAAGAGAATATTGATGAAAATACTGCCCCCTGGGAGTATATATTATTGCATATTCCCAGTACAGAAACCTCAGAGGTAAGAGCATTGATTACATTTCCCTGTCTTCTCTTGCCCTAATTAAAGATCTAAGGGATAGCCCCTCATGGGAGGACTAACTCGACTGTTTCATCTGTTCGCCACGTCACCACGGTTCATGCCTCCTCTTTTTTCCCCCCTACCTATATACCCACGTACGCTTAAGCTCTATTGTGTAACTGTACTCGCGGGTGCTTTGACCAGGGAGACTTTCTATAGGTGGCAGGTTGATGGGAAGAACACTCCCACCATGTGAAAATGAGAATAAAGCACACACGGTGATATAAATGTATGCATTTTCAGCCTCAGCATGATTTCATCTGTGTGAATGGGCGACACTCATTGAGGCTCAGGAGCAACAGAGAAAAGTCAGAGGTAGAGAATTATCACAGCTTCTTCCCTTCCCATTCAACAACCCCCATACTGCACGACAATAAAAAAAGCAATGGGGAGGCATCAATGTGAGTCAATTCCATTGACTCAGCGACATGTGCCAATCAAAATGCCACCAATGACAACGCTGATGATGACGGAGCGTCGAGTTAACACGCTTCATTATGCTTCCTCATTATCTGGAGTGATGCACGCCGGCGAGTTTCGACAAATGGACCTCTTGCCTTCACAACAGCTTCATTTGAATGTGAATCAATAATTCTCTCTCCGACCTGAAAGAAAACAACGATCAAAACGAAGGGACTACAATACTCCCGGCACTCCAGGAGACCTTTTTCTTTTCCTGGGCAAGAAATTGGCCTTAAATTGAATTTGAAAATCAACATGGTTTAAAAAAAATCTTTACTAAGCAAATGAGCATCCATTGTCTTGAGGTACCTGGAGTCAGCGGGGAGAGGAGAGGTGTCCGGCGCTGATTGGAAGCTCCGTGGCCAACAAAACAATTCAATTGCGCGGCTCAGATTAGCTGTTTGTCTCAATCGTCCGAATAATTCCTCCCACATTGATTCTAATTACCTTCAATTGAACCGCTTGTGTTCTAGGAAGCAGTGGTAACAGTGGTCAGTGCTCAGCAGATCCTGAGGCTGATTGTATTCAATTCACCGTCCGGAGTGTTGTGGCTTTAAAACCCGCCGCAGAGTGAAAATGTACTTTTAAGACGTGACATTCGAGCCAGAATGTTATTCCTGCCAAAATATCTCAATGAGGCCGAGTTCAAGAGGTTTGTGTTTCCTTTATCTGAGTCATAAATGGGATTTGACTATAAAATCTGAAATATTCACATCACACACTAAATCAATGACATCTTGAAAAAACGTTATGGACCAGAAACAAGATCTATGTTTAATTAATAACAATTAACACATATTTGCTGGTGCTTATAATATTTTATATCTAATTTTGTTTCCTATGCTTATATATTTTATACTTGCGCAAACAGCAAATTCTTTGTATGTGTAAACCTACTTGGCAATAGACCCCGATTCTGATTTTGATGTACATTAAATACTAGTACTATATATATATGAATATATATATACACACACTGGTAGTAACTTGTAACCAATCACTTGTTTTCTCTACAATATGTTAAAGACAATTTCAAACCTGTAAACCAACCAGGACCAAGGTGACGTATTTGCGTACTTAACTGTTAACTGACAACATTTGGAAACTTAACTCTTTGGTCAGGAACAATAACTTCCTGAGGTTTCTGCTGATTCCAGGTAACAAACAGACAAATTAAATTCTTTCCAATGGTATGAAACAGGGAGAAAAGCTGCAGGCCTCAAATTGGAGACACTCAAATGTGCTGTTAGTTGTATAATCATCAAATGAGTAGAAACTGAGAACATTCAATTTAAACCAAATAATTGACTTTAATTAACTGATATTTGTTTTGACACTTAACACATTTTGTAAAGAGTCCTCCGTTTGTTTTGGCTGCTTTCACATGGTTTTAATTTAGTTTTAATGACATTGAAAAAACGTTGTTATGTGACCAGACTATTCATTTCTTTGACATAGTATTTTAAATTGCACCCAAACACCCACAAGATGCATGGTTTGATCGTTCTGCCGTGATTGCAGACTCCAGAGGGTTGAATGCATTTGACACTCAAGCAATTTCTCTCCCAAAAGAGAAACGATACGACCAAAGCAGCTTCACCCCCCGCAGGTCCAGCCCTTCAGGACGGGTCAGGAACTCACTCCTTCACAGAACCCGAGTGTCCATAACCTCGTCTGCACTCGTCTCCGTCGATCTGCGTTACGAGGCCCCGCGTTGACACATGCATTCCTCTATTGTGGAATTTCGAGTCTAAGTTGTCAAGAGTCTTGACAAATTGCTTCATAACCAGCCAGTCAAAGAAGCAGCTGTTGTCATAGCTGGTAGACATCAGCATGAGCTGCAGAGAGAGAGAGCTTCTTCTGCTGCTCGCAACTGTCCACGCACACACTGAGCGGCGTGCCAGCAGCCTTCCTGTCGAATTATGATCACTAACTGCGCGCTGTCATGTGTTCAGAGGGGTCAGAATACAAAACTCCGTCAGAAAAACTCTGTCAGGCTGGATAATAATTTACATTTCAAAAATCTTTTTCCTCATCTAAACTCACTCGGTTCGTACAGTACTCGCTTTCCAGATCACGGCTTGTCAAAATAAAGGTCCCATCACTCCGAGTGATGTGTTTTTTTTCTCCATTTCTCATAATTTCTACCGTTGAATTACAGCCAGTAGGAGGGGAAAACAAAGTTGAGCGGATGCATTAGCCGTGCCACTCTCTGGTGATCCATGGCATGAGCGGCAATCTTCATTTTGTTTGGGCTTTTATATTTAATATTGAACACATTCATCTGAAACGCTGTGCAGCCTGAACACAGGCATATCATTTTTAGTAGTCGGGTACATACAGTAAAGAAATACTTCCCTGACGCCTACGGTGTATGCGAATGGACCTTGAAGCAGAATAAAGCATTAAGCTATAGAGGACAAGGATTAGATGGTTTAAGACTCCAGGAACAAGCATTGTTCTGGTTAATTAACACATTTTCCAGCATTCATTTCCTCCATGTAGATTATTTACAAACCCACTGACGGTCATTAGTTTACCAGCTGAATGAAGTTCACATCTCAAAAGGCTCTCGTGATGGAAACAGATGGATTTCCAATAACCTTCGGCTTCTTTACACGCTTTCCTGTCAAGAGCAGGAACGGTGTGTAACATAACACCTTGAATTAAAAGGTTATTCTGTCCAGTGCTGTATGAAAAACATGACAGGTAACATTAACACCTTATTCATACCAATGAAAAGCTTTCACACCATAGACTGTATATGAAGACGGAGGATGCGTCTCCACTTCTTCAAGATTCAAGATTCAAGATTCAAGAGTTTATTGTCATATGCAATGATTACATTAAGCAGTCGCTTGCAATGGAATTCTTGTGTCACAGGCTCTCTTGTAGCAATGCTCATAATATTAGTAAGTAATACAATAGAATGTCAAAATTAAAAATTAGAAATATAAAATTATATATATATATAAAATATATATATACACATATATATATATTCTTCCCACTATCCAGAAATGAAGCCCAAATATCCCAGATACAAGCGACACCATCTTGTGGGTCATTGCAGTAGTAGGAGCTGTGGAATCCAGTCTCAGCTATAAACCATTACATTTTATAGGTTTGAATAACTAATACCTAAAATGGCAGAAACCATCTTTGAGAAAAATGTATTCCAGGTGTACTTTTTTAGCTTGGCCCATGTCCCATCCGCTAACAGGGAGGAGGCAGGGTTTGTGACCTCTACTTTGAGGAAGCCTTCCTATCGTCCGTCCTTATATATGAAGTCTACGGTTGACACACACACGACGAAAAAACGGCCCCAGATCGCAAACCATCTCACGCAGATGAAGACGACCACCGCGGATCCATTTAACGATATGAGCAACATAACGTTGCTACAACGCAACGGAGACATCGTTATGCATCAATCACAGCCGAGCTATTGACCAAGGAGGACAGGCTAACGATTTTCCAGCGGAAAGAGGAATGGCTGCTACTCACTTTGCACGGAGACACCGAGGCCTCGGAGAATTGTTCACCGTTGAGTCGACATGTAAAACGATATCAGTTACTAGATTTACGTCTGCTCCCTCCTGATGGTGTGATCCTGAAATATCTATTTATCACGTGCAACTGACGTTCTGTAATTTGTATGATCAGTATTATCTGTGTAAGGAATACGTGAATAAACTTTTTTTTAAAATTCGAAATACGACTGTGGCTCAGTTGTGTACACGTGTGAAAACGAGGTAGCGGAAAAAACAGCGAAGGAGCCAGATACATTTATCTGAACAAGTTCTAGAAAGATATTTAAATTGGATGTACTCTTCCAATTATTTGATAACAATCCCTTGTCAAAGTCAAGACTTTTGACAATTTAAAAAAGTCCTTCAGGAATCAAATCAGGATTTCTTATTTTGGAACAAAGCCTCCAAGATTTAAAGCCCAAAGTTGGATCTTTGGGCCAAATTTCCCCCCGTCTGCCCCAAATTTGTTTTGGCACTGCGAGGGTTCAAGAGTAATTTTGAGAGAACTTCCCATATTAATAAAAGACATGATGACATAAGACCTGCAAAGCAATTATTTACTCATTAAATGGGTTAGCAGGTTGGCCTAAAGCTGCGGAGGCTAATTAATAAGGTAGTTGGCTCGTCCCTGACGGAGAGGCTGTATTCCCTCTGCGAGCCGGCGACTGAGGGCTTCCAAGTGTTTTTCTTTTTTTTTTTACAGAACAACACTGATACAAAGTCACTGACAAAGGCCCTTGACCCCTAACTCTTCGAGCGTGAAGCATTTGAATGCAAAATGAAAATAAAAACAGGAGGGCGGACCGCCAGGTAACAGATTAATGTCTGAATATCACATTGGGTAATAAAACTAAAGCTGCTTGTGAGTAAAGTTTTTTAATTTCCCTGAAAATCTTCCAGAGGAGCTTTATAGGAGAACACGAATGTCCGAGTGAGTTGCTCCAGAACTAATTAACTAATTAACTAGCGTGTGAGTTTGTTGATGATGCTTCTAAGACGCAATGGTCCCAAGACAAATATCTCAGGAAGAAAAAGAGGTGTCATACATGTGGAAAACACCAACTCAGATTTCAACCTGGTGAAGCCAACGAGATTTGAGAGCAGTATCGATGTGCTGTCCACAAAACCGACGTCCTCTCTGCAGCGGGATTCATCCGCCAAGTCCTGCCACCATCTTCCTGTCGTGGTGACCACGTCTCCTGTTGCGTTCTACGTATATGTAAAAAAAAGCCACATTTCCTGTCCAATATTCCACAGTTCATTTTCTGAAAACAGCTTTTAATATCCAGGATGGAGGATTTCATACTTCACACTCCGGCAAACACAAAGTTTAGTCTTCAACTCATTAGAATTCTTAAGCTGTCATCTTCAGTGTTCAGACTACGTGTTGTCTGTGTAGCCGACCCTTATGTAACGTGTTCCTCTGACCTCCATTGTTGCCCAACAACTATTAAAAACACATCAGTGAACCCACACTGCTGCACCGGGTGACATGTTCCTTCACACAATGACTGACTGAAAATAATTCCCTCGCGAATGCACTATTTACTCCCGTTTGAGTGATCATTGTTAAAAAACGGCCGAGTCCACAGGTTTTTCCTGAATTGCGTCTCCTTTATACAGATTGAATGTTTGTGATCAATGGAAACCGAGTGCAACTAATGGGCTCGGGGCTGCAGACGGGTCGGGAAGTCAGAAACACACGAGGACACTGACACATTGTTGGGTTCTGTCTTTTCCTTGAGCTTTTTCAGACAATAAGAAAATATAGACTAGTGCCAGCCGGTTTCTTTAATGTTGACTGAAAATGTCTCTTACATAACTGCGAAATGAAAAAAAGTTAACTTTAACTGGCGGAAAATGGCACTCATGCTGTGGCACTCATGCTGTGGTCACGTAATCTTCAATAATTCTTTAATTCAATCTCATTGAACAGTGTTTAAAAGCCACTTCTCCGGCATACGACAATTACAGCAGTTAAGTCGAAGCTGCGAGTGACGGGTTTGTGTGCTGCTGATTCATAATGGGCCGTTACAATTGAGAGTGTCGAGGAAAGTTTCTAATTAATGTTTTTTCGATTTTTTGCTGCAGTCGAGTGTTTCAGACTGCAATTTTCACACAGGTTTTCTAAAAAATGAATAAATTTGCAGATTTAGTGCAACAGAAATACGTTTCTCAAAATTAGCTCCACCAGTGACACAGATTCTGTGTCTGCCAGTAACACAATGACAGAAATAGTTTAATCCCCACCATCGTACACTGGGGTTTGCAGGATAAAAAGCCCGGGAACGGCACCGCTGTTCCCACCTCAAAGCCTAAAAGGTGTTCGATGGCAGCACCAGAGAGTTAGAAAATAATACTACAAAAAAAAAAGAAGAAAAACAGGTAATCAGTCTCTCCATCAAACAACTCCAATCCCACCTCACCACGAGGTTACTCCTCCCGATATGTGTGTGTGTGTGTGTGTGTGTGTGAGTGTGCGTCTTATCAGGACTTCTCAGGCAGCAGGGAATACAGAGAGAAAAAGGAAAAGACAGACGTGCCCCTGCCAAAGCTGGGAAAAAAGAAAAAAGGTGCCTCTTCTTGCTCTCTTATGCGTGAAGAGGAATTGAAATCTCCAGAGTAATACCTGTGGTTTTTGTGATACATTTACAGAGACACCCCCTTAAAACACCTTCTGAAGATGTTTGAGGATCCAGGTTGACGCAGTACTTGGTTCCAGTGTGGTGGAACAATGCAGGAGTTTTCCGTGTGGAAACTGTGTATTTTTGAGGAGAATAGTCGAACATCCACCTCATTTCCTCCGGTTTTTATTCCACTCTCACATGTGGCTCCGCTATTACACCGAACCATTGAGACACACCAGCAGGCAGGGAGCCGCTTGGTAATCTGATTTAAGGTTTGTGGTGTGAGCTGCAGTTCAATTTGCAATCAGC
Organism: Reinhardtius hippoglossoides; assembly: GCA_006182925.3. Taxonomy (NCBI): domain Eukaryota; kingdom Metazoa; phylum Chordata; class Actinopteri; order Pleuronectiformes; family Pleuronectidae; genus Reinhardtius; species Reinhardtius hippoglossoides. The sequence goes on from CM031676.1 coordinate 22,621,475, forward strand.
GTCGTCATGCAAGCCCCCGACTTCCTCATTAGGCACGCTGTGTCATAAACAGAAAGGCAGAACAACACCGTGTGGTTAATGCTTCAGCCCCATCCTCTGGATCAGAGGCACAATTACATTGTGATTGACTTAGCTGGATCACTGAAGCTACTGATACGCACACAGTCCTGTCGCTTCCCTTGTCTAACAGCATCTCCCCCCCCCCCCCCCCCCCCTCCGAGCAGAGTGACTCTAACAGACCCTCGGTATGTGGAGTGCATCCAAATCCTTCACAGAGATGTTTACATTCATCACTCGTGACTAACAAAAAAGGGCAATGGAGACTGATTTCGATAAATGGAAAGTGCAGCACTGAGATGAACCTAATGGAATTAAGGAGCCTTGTCCCAGATGTAACTTTGCAACGGATTTTTTTTTTTAATGAATTGCTTTTATCCCTAAGTCCACTTTTTTTTGTTTCCCACTGGTGTGCTTGGCAGGGGGGGGGGGGGGGGTTGTCTTTGTCCAACTTAATTCAAATTGATTCCGGAGAGATGCACCTACTTTGAGCTGAATGGAAAATAAACAAGAGTCAAAGGGTTTGTTTCCTGCTGCCGTTTTGCATACGTTCACCAAATAAACTTCGGCGTATTGAATCTTTGTCAGAAAACATACACAACGGACGACATTATTCCAGCGTGGGACGGGAACACGCACTCAGTGGGTAATGATACACATTTCTCTTGTATTGTCAGAGAGATGTTGCTCATATGACGGGAAATAAATCCTCACTTCAACACAAATAAACGTCAGTGAATAACACGTCTGGACCGTCTGACATTAATGGAGCGTTACTGCCAATTATTTGCAGACACAATGCCAAGAAAAATAAACCTCAAAAAAAAGGAAGAGGTTCAAAGATTTCAGATTGGAAAAAATGCTGAAATGGCACTAAACACAGTTTAGGAAAGCATTCAAATATTTGATGCAACTATAGATGCGGTGGATGCGAGGTTCTCTATTGTGTAGGTGTACCTGTCTAGTTACTGTAAAAGACTGAATGAGCAGTTTAAAGTTCCTCCTCAGCAATCATCCACCTATAGACAGCGCCGGCTCATCCTGACAACAAACCATTAAATGCTCCACACTCTGCAGGTATTCTCCTCTAAGAAACAAACTTATTTCCTTCCCCCCCCCCCCCCCCCTGCAGCGGCAGCCCAGTGTACCTGACACCTAACTGGGCAGCGTCCTCCTCCTGCGAGGTAGAAGTCTGACTGTCAGTTAGGCAGCGCCTGCATGGATCTGTCTTTAATCCGGTGTGTCTGACAGTCTGTTCAACTGAATGAAAAAGCAAACACTGAATGGGCTCAGATCCAGTTTGCAGGAGACTCAAACATTCAATCACAAATAATACAGCTGTAGCTAAGCTCCTGGAGCCTCTGTCGACGGCTGAGTGACTATGCAGATTTGCTAACATGATCTCAAGAGCTGAATGGATGGTAAAAAAATTAAAGAATGTATACAATGGTTTGGCAAAACGAGGGAGGGGTTGGTGTTGAATGACGTTTAATATATGTGCATAGAATGTAAAACTCTGTATAAAATGATATATCCAGAGTGACTTTACGTACAGTAAAATACAATGTCGCATTTTGTGAGACTTATTTCACAGCTCCCTGAAAACACGAGCCTGGGGGGGGGGGATTTTATTACCTCCACCGAAGAGGTTACGGATCCCACCAGCGTCTGTTTGTTTGTTTATCTGTTTTACAGAAATAACAGCATCAAAGAACCCATTGCATGTTGGTGCAGATGCGGATTAAAGGGGGAAAAAACACAATTTTATGACAAATAAATCATGTAGGTTATCAGACTACTTCCTTTTATATTTCTACTCTATAAACTAGAAAATTAATTGTAGGATTCTCCAGCCTTGGCAGGGTTTACACCACTGTGCTATATCATTGTTTGACATTAAAAATTATTTAGATCATCAGCAGACTCAAGCTTAGTTAGTTTAAGGTTTACTGGCTTCACTAACTCATGTTGATACTATGCAAGAATATATAACATGAAAGAGGCCATACAAATCAATATATGATCATTTTTCCATCGTAAAATCAATATTTGGTTTTGTTTTCGTTATTGTTCACGATGACAATGACTCAAAGTTAAAACTATACATCACAGTCAATTCATAAAGAAGTGTGTAGAAATATATTACAGCTGCAACGTTGTGTGTAAACGTATTAAAACTTGAGTCACTTGCACAAAAGTCCGGAGGAAACACGTAACTTGGACCCCGACAGTCGTTAAATGCACGAGGAGTGAAAACCCAGTCGCTGTCAAGACCTGAGAGAGAAGGTGTGTGAATAACATGAGCGATTAGCTCGGTAATTGGGATTCCTTGGCTACGCCTTAAAGACGGTGTTGGGGGGGGGGGGGGGGTGATCCTCCGGTCCTCCTGTGTTTTTTTTGTTTTTTTTGTAACTTCATGAAAAAAAGGAAAACTTCTTTCCGGTGGACTACCTCACTTACGGATGTTTTCTGATAGATTTAAGTTTCCTCTGAAGACAGATCTGTTCGGCTGAGTACTTTGTCCTGTGCCAGCCATCCACTGAGAGGTTTCTGCTTCTTCTCGTGTCTGACAGCTGGTATTGCAGCGTACCTACCTGGCATTTTACCCCATTTATTACCTTTGAAAGTCGACTTGTCTTTTAACGGACCTGTAAACGCCACCACCCGAACTCCCCAATTTGCAGCTATGGTACAAAGGAAGGTCTCTGGACAAACTTTCGCACCATCTGTTTTAGACACTATGGAGGATTTTTATTTTTTTAAAGGAGGTAATTGACTTAGCTGGCATTCATTTATTCATTTCAGTGGAATTAATCATTGTACTTTCACGTCCCTTGTTAGCGATGAACTACAAAAAATGCTGACGTGATAAGTTCTGTAAACAAATCTCACAAATAATCGTGTTCCATCAAATAAACATACGCGTTCATTGTTCTTTCTGAGCAAAAAAAAACAGGCCCCGGTTCAGAATCGAAATGAATAATAAACTTAATGAATGTGGATTTGGTTTTTTTTTCTAAGCACTTAAAACAGATCAAAATTGCCCCATTTCAAAGTCTCCAACGCAGACGTCGCGTGCCAATCTGTTCCCAGTGAACGAGTGAGAGCTGGTGAAGGACCACATTGTTTTATTTCAGCTCCTACAAAGGAAGCTGCTTCCCATCATTTACAGTTTATTCATAATCAGCCAAACTTCAATAATAGTGAATGTGTTGCTGCATCCCTCTGGGCTGTGACACGTCCCAATGGAGCTAATTGTTGCTTTCTCATTTCACGTCTTCATCTCACTTGGCCGTGAACTGCCGAGAATAAATATAGGTTTTTGGATCATTCTGCAGAAACACAGAGATTATTGAGAATATTTCCTCATTACTCACACAGTTTGATTGAGGTAAAGCTGCAGGCAACCAGAACCACTCAAGGTCGGTTTGGTTAGATGATTATTTTTACTCGATCGTTTACCAAGACAAACTGGTTTGTTAAACGATACTACAGCGGCTGCAGTGACACTCTTGACGCAATTGGACGAAGTTTTTAACCATGATTTTTTAACTGCTTTTCCCACAATGCTAATTCTGACTTAAAAAAATGTGTATACTTTTCTAGCTTTTGATACTTGATTAAAACAGTGTCTGTTCGCAGCTTCTCTTCTGTGTAGTGTTGCATAACCACACATCTAATCAACGTTACTTTTAATCGCAATGTGTCTGAGAACGTTTTTTCAGAATAAACTGAGTTGGCTATTTCTGTTTGATATGCATTTATTAAAAACATACACGGTGTAAAATGTAAATATAGAAATAATAAAATAGCTTGAATCACCATACTGTGTGTTTCCCATACGACATTTTGACAGCAGCTGTCAGGTAGCGAACCATATATAGTCCCCGTGGGCTTATATCCAGCGGAGGACTGGTTTAGATATCCATACACATGTTTTCAAGATGCCCTCTGAGACTGTTATGAAGGACTTTATGAAACAACTTGAAAGGACGCTGGTGATTGATGAAGTTATTATTAAAAATCTATTCTTTTAGCTGCTCTTCTTTAATATCGATCAATAACACAGGGGAAAGTAATGATACTCCCTCTCTCTCTCTCTCATCCATTTTTCTCTGCGTCAGATACCCCTGTCAAAATCCCACCAGGACGTCCCATTGTTTAAGGACAAACCCAATGAATAAAATATAAGTGAAAATTGTATTTTCCATATGAATAATGTAAAAGAGGGCACGCTGTTGGTGTCCACGTCTCAAGGTTAGACTGTATTGTGAGTTTCCGCAGCGAGCCCGAGCTTTGTTCTTGTTTTCGGTACAAAATGAGAGGATCCAATTCTATTGAGTGTCTCGTTCTGAGGGACACTTTGCCTCCTCTTGCACGATACGAGATTCCAGGGACTTGAAAGAGACTTTCCAGGACCTAGCGTGTGCGTCAAGTGAGTCAAGTGCCGTATGGTGCGACTTGGGAAAATGCACCAGAACATTTCACCACAACCGGCTTCCGTTCGAGGCCATAATCAGCTGCTTCCCACCGGGGGGTAAATTGCAGGAGATGAGGGGAAAGGACGGATGGGGACACCGGGGACAGATTTATGTGCTGAAATGATTAAAGATGACACTTAACTGATGGCTCCGTGCCAAATAGTGCTCTCCAAGGGAATCTTACTTTGATGTGTGACTCCTAATGAAAATACAGACCATAAAATCCAAAGGTTTACATTCATCACTTGCTCCACATTTGATGAAATGAATCATCCTTTCCATTGAGCAGCAGATACGACCAGACTGTGTTGGACGGACATGAGGGGAACATACTTTTTGCATCAGATAAATACTGAGCTGCCAGCGTATGGTACAGGAAAAAGAAAAGGAAGCGGCGAGTCGGACTTTTCTGGGCTTCGGTATTGATCGTCTGCGCCTTATTTAAAATATACAGACATAAAGTAATCAATGGTGATGCATTTGGACTACAGTATACCAGCCATATTCTCTACTTTCCTCCATTACTTAACAGAAAACCAAAACCTTTAGCTACGCTCCTCTTTCAGAAATGACATTTCAGCCAGAAGATGATTTATTATATTCAAGCCAAAATCTTAAACTGTGACAGGAAAAGGCGTCGAGCACTAAAAGTTTGATGGTGAAGTGATAGATTGTTTCTGTTGCTGTTCTTGTCAACTTGTCATTGTTTTATGTGAGTATTTAGTGAGCGTTTCCTGTGAAGTAAAATAATAATAAAAACATTTCCCACCATTCCACTGCTACACTCTTATATATGTGAGCGCTGCTGCCCCGGCTCTAACCTTGAAAATGTACGACTTCATGAGTCGATGTGGACCACCTGAATGTACAATTTGTTTTGGTCTCTGGCCAGACCATCTCATTTTTTGGAAGGCGTTTGCAGGCTCAGCCGAGATCTCTGATCTTCTGAAATCCAATCTTTGTGGAGCGTATCCTTTTGAAAGATCCTGCCCCTGAGTTGGGCCGGAGCTGTTCGGACCTGCTCAGCTTTCATGAGCCGTTGCGGTTTCTTGTTAACATCAGTTCAGCCAGACAAGTCAAGGAACTGCCATGATTTTTTTTTATCCAAGTGGGAATGCTACACAATCCAAGGACGGAACAACTTTAAGATGCAGCGCAGCAACATTCTGACTCATCTCACATGAGAGGGCTGCAGGAGAGTATCCGAATGCAAGGCAACTGGGCTTCAACTGAATCAAAATGTTTTTAAATGCAGGCAGGTTATTTTGTCTAAAACTCACCAAATAGATACAGATACGATAAAGAGATGTAAAGCCAGACATGACATTACACCAATGTGAGTGTGAGAATAAACCCTCCTTAAAATGAAGCCACACGTACAGAGGAATAAAGCAAGATTGTTATTTACCTTCCTGGACTAATATACAGTTCTACCCTCTTCATGGTTTGCTAAGAGTCAAAAGGTAAAATAACAACAACACAAGATAATAAAAATCCCCCCAAAATAACTTTGCCCGTAAGTATAATTGAATATGACTTCTCATCTTCACCTCTGATATCAACAGCGAGACAGTGTGTACAAAACAAAGGGCAAATAAATAAGCTCGGCGCTGCTTTTTCAAACGATACAGGGCCCAGTTTTGGTCCAGTATCGCGTGTATAGAATGCAATAATGATAATTACATTCCTGACAACTTCAAAATAGTATTTCTAACAATCCGATTTGTGTTATATTGTTTACAATCATAGAAAACTATCTTTGAAATAGTTCAGAATTAGTTTCCTGTGCAGTAATATTTTTCACAATTTGTTTTCTCCAGATATAAAGAAGTCCTGAAATGCTTGCTGCACAAATCCAGGTACTGACTGTACTTTGCACAATCCAGTCTCTAGTGTTTACTAACCATGTATTGCACAATCCCTCCCCATGGTGCTTATAGTGTTTTTATATTTGTACTCGCACAAATACACCACAACAAATTCCTTGTATGTGTAAAATCTGCTTGGCAATAAAACCCGATTCTGACAGGCTACTGCTACAGTGGTTAAATGCAATACCACGATACTATTACATTGACTTTCTTTGATTATATTTACTGGTATTATTACTTTCAATGATTATTATTAGCTGGATATTATTGATATTATAATGTATATATTTGATATATTATGGTATGAGTATATAAGTAATAGTACTAGTAGTAGTAGTAGAATAATATTAGTGGTATGAGTACTAGAAGTAGTAGTTATAGGAGTAATAGTAGTAGTAGGAGGAGTAATAGTAGTGGTATTAGTAGTAGTAGTAGTTATAGTAGGAGTAGTAGTAGTAGGAGTAATAGTAGTAGTAGGAGGAGTAATAGTAGTGGTATTAGTAGTAGTTATAGTAGTAGTAGGCGTAATAGTAGTAGTAAGAGGAGTAATAGTAGTGGTATTCAGTGTTTCCCCTACCATTATATTAGGGGGGCGCCCCGCCCTTCCAACGGCACCCCCCGCCCCCCGTGGAAGGTCAAGTAAAACCTTTTTTTTTTTTAATATAGCGCCAGATCTCAACATAAGTCATTTAAGGTTACCTTTCCTATAAAACAGGTCTATAGCTTGCTCTTTCTAAACAAACTAAATGGCCTTATGTCATTATCTTATTTACACGACGGCATGTCATTTCTGTCTCTACATGGTCGCGCGTTTAGATTTCTCCTCTGCTCTCTGTATCGCGCACGGCGGAGTTCCCCCCCCCCCCCCCCCCCCCCCAAAAGCTGTAAACCTAGTGGAAACACTGCTTTCTGAATATTTCTGAGGACGGCTAGAAGGGAGCCTGTGACCCAAGAATCTGTATCTGCATGTAACTGTTGTGCACATGACAAATATTCTTAAAGATGGCTGATACATCAAAGGAACAAACCAAACTGGTGTCTTAATAATTTGTTCATCTAGTGAAACATCGGTAGAACAGACAACTAAGTGGAGTATTTTTAATTCTTTATTAACAGTTCTGACAGAAAACATTTCATACAGACTTTTTTTTTTGGTTGGATGTGGTAAGCTGGAGCACCCAGAGGGAAGCCACACCCCTTTAGTAGAAGACACACAGTGTTCCCCCTCCCATTATATGAGGGGGAGCAATAGCATTTCTACCGGTTAAAGAATCTGCTCAAAGAGGAGAAGAATCTGGAGATTCTGCCGGGTCCTTTGGACATGTGCCTTTTCATAGAGGCGGCGATGCTTTTCTCGACCTCTGGTTCTTTCCGATAAATGGAAACCAGCAGCATTCCTGGACCGCCCCACATCTTACACAGGTCCTTGAACACGGCCTTGTGGAGGCCATTGATTATTTCTGGGGACGTGTCAAAGTCAATGTGTTGGACTTTGGCCCATGTTTTTTCAAACAGGTTTTGCCGGAGGACTGTTGGATCGCCACAGTACAAGTTCACTTTGGACTTTGCATACGCTCTAGTGACGAGCTGGTTGATGAGGACACTGACATACATCTTGTTGCGGGACTCTGCCCGTTCCTTTGCGCCGTTGATCTCTGAGACCGGAGATCCTACGACTGATTCAATGTCCTTTAAAGCGGCGGTCACCCTCTTGGTGTGGTCACCGGCCTGTTTTGAGAACCACCAGCTCATCAATGTCAGGAAATTGATCACTTTCTGCTGTATGTCCGCGTACATCTTTCTGTGGGACTTAGGAACAGACACTTTCGTCACTTCAGCTGGACTCGCCTCTAACACGTCAGTTGTGATGTACCTATAGAGGACATCGGTAAGGACGGGGGCGTTTGCAGGTGAAACCCTGTCCTTGGTCTCTGACAGAAGCAGAGACTCCACACTATCCATCAGAGACTTGACGGACTCACTGCTCTGGGCTTGGGTCTGCTTACGGAACTTCTTCCTGACTTGTGTCCCCATCTTGAGCAGCGATGCTGTGGCAAACAACTTTGCAAAAAGCTTCTTGATCTTGTTCCCCACTCCTTTCCAACACTTCTTTCCGCTCTTTGAGGATTTGGAGCTTCTAGTCGAATCAGATGATGAGACGCTCTGCTCTTCACTAATTATCTGAGAGATTTCTTCTGCAGCAGCTTTAGACTCCAGAGAAGATTCCGAGATCAGCTCACTCAGTTCAGATTCGGACATTTCGTCCACAAGGGGCTCGATGATGTCGCTCACCTCCTTCCCAAGGATTTCCTGGATGGACTCACTTGTCGTACAGTCACTGCTGCGGACTGACCATTCTGAGGATGATGCCCTGTAACTGCCACTGTATGAAGAGGTTGAGGTTGAGGTTGAGGTTGAGGAGTCAAATGTCCTTTCACTACGCAGTCTTGGCTTGAACGAGCCCTCGAGGTCACAAGCAGATTTCTCCAACACTTTGCAAACACAATGGACCATTTTCTGAAGTTTGTTGGTTGTGATCTGGTGACACTGTGGCGGTCTGGTGGAGGATCCGCTGGTGGAGCGCTCAGACAGGGAGGTATTGACCCTCTCTGTCATCTCCTCTGCAACCAACTCAGTGAGTTGATCCAAAATCACAGAATTAGTTAAGCTGCCCGGTGCTAAACTCTGACGGAGAGCGTCTCCCAGACTGGACTGGACACTCTCCGCAGTAAAGGGAAAGTCGTTGCCTTCATGTGCTCTGATCAGGTCTGAGGACACAGACAAAGTCATGTCCAGAAAAAGTTCTGCCAACAGAAACCTTGTGCTGTTGTCTGGTGTTCCTGATCTTAACAGTTCCCACTGCTCCGCAGTCAACTTGGTGTAAAGATCCACAATCTGAGTGCGAATAGTTTCCACTGCCGTGTTGGGAAGCTCCAATGCACGAGATGTATCCATGGTAAATGTCTGTATTACAGTCTCCTCAATATCTGGGTTCATGTCCAGTTGTTCGGTTTCTTTCCACTAGCGCTGCGCTGCTGAGGACAACTTGGTACAGAACGTCCTTTATATGAAACATGAAGGGTTTCTTCTTCCAACCATAAGTCATATAGGCACATCAAAGACCTGATAAAGAACCAAAAGGATGTGACTCTAATAGAAAGCCCGGCCTCTTGTTCAAAGACATTGTTCTTTTAAGGACGTTTTCAGCCCCCCCCCCCTGGAAGGACAAGTTATTATTTTTTTAATTTAATTTTTTTAATATAGCGCCAGATCTCAACATATGTCATTTAAGGTTACCTTTCCTATAAAACAGGTCTATAGCTTTCTCTTTTATTAAACAAACTAAATGGCCTTATGTCATTTATCTTATTTACACGACGGCATGTCATTTCTGTCTCTACATGGTCGCGCGTTTAGATTTCTCCTCTGCTCTCTGTATCGCGCACAGCAGAGTTCCATCCCCCCCCCCCCAAAGCTGTAAACCTAGGGGAAACACTGCTTTCTGAATATTTCTGAGGACGGCTAGAAGGGAGCCTGTGACCCAATGATTTGTATCTGCATGTAACTGTTGTGCACATGACAAATATTCTTAAAGATGGCTGATACATCAGAGGAACAAACCAAACTGGTGTCTTAATAATTTGTTCATCTAGTGAAACATCGGTAGAACAGACAACTAAGTGGAGTATTTTAATTTTTATTAACAGTTCTGACAGAAAACATTTCATACAGACTTTTTTTTTGGTTGGATGTGGTAAGCTGGAGCACCCAGAGGGAAGCCACACCCCTTTAGTAGAAGACACACAGTGTTCCCCCTCCCATTATATGAGGGGGAGCAATAGCATTTCTACCGGTTAAAGAATCTGCTCAAAGAGGAGAAGAATCTGGAGATTCTGCCGGGTCCTTTGGACATGTACCTTTTCATAGAGGCGGCGATGCTTTTCTCGACCTCTGGTTCTTTCCGATAAATGGAAACCAGCAGCATTCCTGGACCGCCCCACATCTTACACAGGTCCTTGAACACGGCCTTGTGGAGGCCATTGATTATTTCTGGGGACATGTCAAAGTCAATGTGTTGGACTTTGGCCCATGTTTTTTCAAACAGGTTTTGCCGGAGGACTGTTGGGTCGCCACAGGACAAGTTCACTTTGGACTTTGCATACGCTCTAGTGACGAGCTGGTTGATGAGGACACTGACATACATCTTGTTGCGGGACTCTGCCCGTTCCTTTGCGCCGTTGATCTCTGAGACCGGAGATCCTACGACTGATTCAATGTCCTTTAAAGCGGCGGTCACCCTCTTGGTGTGGTCACCGGCCTGTTTTGAGAACCACCAGCTCATCAATGTCAGGAAATTGATCACTTTCTGCTGTATGTCCGCGTACATCTTTCTGTGGGACTTAGGAACAGACACTTTCGTCACTTCAGCTGGACTCGCCTCTAACACGTCAGTTGTGATGTACCTATAGAGGACATCGGTAAGGACGGGGGCGTTTGCAGGTGAAACCCTGTCCTTGGTCTCTGACAGAAGCAGAGACTCCACACTATCCATCAGAGACTTGACGGACTCACTGCTCTGGGCTTGGGTCTGCTTACGGAACTTCTTCCTGACTTGTGTCCCCATCTTGAGCAGCGATGCTGTGGCAAACAACTTTGCAAAAAGCTTCTTGATCTTGTTCCCCACTCCTTTCCAACACTTCTTTCCGCTCTTTGAGGATTTGGAGCTTCTAGTCGAATCAGATGATGAGACGCTCTGCTCTTCACTAATTATCTGAGAGATTTCTTCTGCAGCAGCTTTAGACTCCAGAGAAGATTCCGAGATCAGCTCACTCAGTTCAGATTCGGACATTTCGTCCACAAGGGGCTCGATGATGTCGCTCACCTCCTTCTCAAGGATTTCCTGGACGGACTCACTTGTCGTACAGTCACTGCTGCGGACTGACCATTCTGAGGATGATGCCCTGTAACTGTCACTGTATGAAGAGGTTGAGGTTGAGGTTGAGTAGTCCAATGTCCTTTGACTACGCAGTCTTGGCTTGAACGAGCCCTCGAGGTCACAAGCAGATTTCTCCAACACTTTGCAAACACAATGGACCATTTTCTGAAGTTTGCTGGTTGTGATCTGGTGACACTGTGGCGGTCTGGTGTAGGATCCGCTGGTGGAGCGCTCAGACAGGGAGGTATTGACCCTCTCTGTCATCTCCTCTGCAACCAACTCAGTGAGTTGATCCAAAATCACAGAATTAGTTAAGCTGCTCGGTGCTAAACTCTGACGGAGAGCCTCTCCCAGACTGGACTGGACACTCTCCGCAGTAAAGGGAAAGTCGTTGCCTTCATGTGCTCTGATCAGGTCTGAGGACACAGACAAAGTCATGTCCAGAAAAAGTTCTGCCAACAGAAACCTTGTGCTGTTGTCTGGTGTTCCTGATTGTAACAGTTCCCACTGCTCCGCAGTCAACTTGGTGTAAAGATCCACGATCTGAGTGCGAATAGTTTCCACTGCCGTGTTGGGAAGCTCCAATGCACGAGATGTATCCATGGTAAATGTCTGTTTTACAGTCTCCTCAATATCTGGGTTCATGTCCATTTGTTCGGTTTCTTTCCACTAGCGCTGCGCTGCTGAGGCCAACTTGGTTCAGAACGTCCTTTATATGAAACATGAAGGGTTTCTTCTTCCAACCATAAGTCATATAGGCACATCAAAGACCTGATAAAGAACCAACAGGATGTGACTCTAATAGAAAGCCCGGCCTCTTGTTCAAAGACATTGTTCTTTTAAGGACGTTTTCAGCCCCCCCCCCCCCCTGGAAGGACAAGTTATTATTTTTTAATTTTATTTTTTTAATATAGCGCCAGATCTCAACATATGTCATTTAAGGTTACCTTTCCTATAAAACAGGTCTATAGCTTTCTCTTTTATTAAACAAACTAAATGGCCTTATGTCATTTATCTTATTTACACGACGGCATGTCAGTTCTGTCTCTACATGGTCGCGCGTTTAGATTTCTCCTCTGCTCTCTGTATCGCGCACGGCGGAGTTCCATCCCCCCCCCCAAAGCTGTAAACCCAGGGGAAACACTGGGTATTAGTAGTAGTAGTAGTAATAGGAGTAATAGTAGTAGTAGGAGTAATAGTAGTAGTAGGCGGAGTAATAGTAGTAGTAGTAATAGTAGTAGTAGGAGTAATAGTAGTGGTAGAAGTAGTAATAGTAGTGGTATTAGTAGTAGTAGTAGTAGGAGTAATAGTAGTGGTAGAAGTAGTAGTAGTAGTAGGAGGAGTAATAGTAATGGTATTAGTAGGAGTAGTATTAGGTCTGTAGCTAGTATCCAAAATCCTTATAGCACAAAGTACAAGCCTGAGTTCTTCCTGCGCCAACGCATGCGTACTGCGCCTTTAAGCAGGACCCCGCCCACTCAGCATGTGACACAACACGGAAGTAGAAATGTAACTTTTGATTCAAAGTCTGACTTTTTAAAATCCTGCAGCTCGTTCGTAAGAAGCTGGAACGCGGTTGTTTCTCGTTCTGCGGGAACTCGACTCCTCCTGTGACGCGAGGAAACAGACACGACTGAAGGGGAACAACTCGTGTGTATATTGTACATGGTCCTAAAGTCCGTGGGACGTGATTTCCACAGCACAATGTTGACATCCGTCCTGTGCACGTTCACGTTACTGTTCCCGCTCGGTCGCGCGTCTCTGCCGCTCGTCATCAACACGTGGCCTTTCAAGAACGCGACGGCTGCAGGTGAGAACTCACGTTGTCTCGAGTTCCCTTCAGGACAGAGCTCGTTCTGCAGGAATCTACTGACATGCAAAACATGCACAAACAATGCACCCACTTAACCACCAGAAACATATATATATATATATATATATATATATGTGTGTGTTTCATATTGTTTAACATATTGTTTATGTTTAAGATCCAGGGAATCATTTCACAACACTTGTTTCCACTGTACAGAAACACGTGGGGAATTAAAAGCAGCAGCTTGGCCACTTCACCTGCTTCTTTCTTTTTAACATTTTCATGCATTGGAAATTTGTGACAATGCCATAAATCCAGCGACTGCACAATTATTCAAGTTGGCAGACGAAGCTTGTTTTTAAATTGAGCGGTGACATTTGAGAGAGAGGCAGAGGTTGGCTGAACCCGGCTTCGTGCCGACAGTCGGATGGGACTCGTTCTGCCGCAGCACCGTCCCCTGTATGGCGTCTTCTTTGGGGTGAAATCCATCTGCTATTTAAACAGCGACTACGTGTCTAACGGTCTGGTTTTAGCTGCAGACAGGAGTTGTAGTTTCACAAATTGATTCAGGAAGCTTGTTTTACTGGACCGTTACTAGACATGACTCATCAAGGTGGCTTCATGTGACATCCACGACCCAAGGTGCTCTCAGAATGTGCTCGTCTCCGTCATCCCTGGTAGCAAATTGAGTCTTTTTTGGGATTTCCACTTTTGGTTCTTTACAAAAAACAAACATTTTAAGACGTCACCTCAGGCTGCAGGAAATGGTGAAGTCCAGCTCGACATTTTCTGACGCTTTAAAGATGAAACAACAAATCTATCGATAAACAAAAGACACAAATCTACATTACATTTCATTTAGCTGACGCTTTTATCCACAAACCCAGAACAACAAGAATAGAGAAAATACAATTTCTTCAAAAAAGCAAAACTACAAAGTGCTATAAGTAAGTGCCATTTTAAGTGCTACTAAATTGTTAGTTTTGAAAATGTTATTCAAGGTATAGTCGGAAGAGGTGTGTTTTTAGTTTACGGCGGAAGATGTGGAAACTTTCTGATGTCCGGATGTCACTGGGGAGCTCATTCCACCATTTAGGAGCCAGGACAGCAAACAGTCGTGATTTTGTTGAGTGACAGCTGTCCCTCGCAGTGAGGGAGCAACAAGCCGATTGGCCGAAGCAGAGCGGAGTGAACGGGCTGGGGTGTAACGTTTGACCATGTCCTGGATGTAGACTGGACCCGATCCGGTCGCAGCACGGTACGCAAGTACTAATGTTTTGAAACGGATGCGGGCAGCCACCGGTAACCAGTGAAGGGAGCGGAGGAGCGAAGTGGTGCGAGTGAATTTAGGTTGAAAACCAGTGGAGCTGCTGGTTTCTGGATGAGCTGCAGAGGTCGGATGGCACCAGCAGGTAGACCTGCCAGGAGGGAGGTGCAATAGTCTAGGCGTGAGATGACCAGGGCCTGGACCAGAACCTGGACCAGAACCTGCACCGCCTCCTGAGTGAGAAGGTGGCGTATTCTCCTGATGTTGTACAGCATGAATCTACAGGAACGTGTTGTTACAGTGATGTTGGCAGTAAGGGAGAGTTGGCTGTCGAGTGTCACACCCAGGTTCCTAGCAGTCTGAGTGGGGGTTAACACGGAGTCGTCAATCTATTATATAAAAGGAGATAGAAGGATTTATGTGTGTGTGTGTGTGTGTGTGTGTGTTTTGTGTGTATAATGAAGTGCAAACACTGTCTGGCCATATAACCACAATTTTCCGGATCTCTTCCCCACATTGTTATAAAATATTCTTTTCGCAGCACCAGAAGCTTTAACCGCACAGGTACGTAAGCCCATCAGAGTCTTAGATGCCGATAGGAAATGGGCCAAGCCCACGAGGCATCGTAACTGCCACTGCCAGCTCTGCCTCACTCTATTTGATTTCCTTCAGGATGATACATTGGACACGTTCAAATTGAAACTGAAAATATTTCAGCATTGCTTTTCACTTAGCAGTCAAGTGGTTTTCCAGCGGATGCACAGGCCCCGACACGGGGAAAAAAATTACAGGAACGGTGCTCGAAACATCTCAAGCAGCAGATCAAACCGGCAGGTGATTAAAGTGAACTTAAAAATCTCACCATTCGAGATGGATACCCTTTAATTTATCAGATGTACGTCACATCTCATCCCCGAGGCAGCGATGAAAATGAAAAATGTGCCCAGCTCTCTGTTCTGCGGGTGGATATTTAAAGGTGTAGTCTGTGAGCTACCTCTATTGATCCCCCCCCCCCCCCATGCAGATCTCTTATGCTTTGGGGGGGGGCTTAAGGAAGCAGCTGACAATGGGAGGCTAATCTCTTCTTCCATTCTGCGGGCATTTTCTAAAGATTTGCAATGTGGAGTTTGATATTACAAAAAGAAAAGAAATATTAATAATGATATCCTCCAGTCAAGAGCACTCACCAAAGATGAACAGAATTCATAGATGGAGAAATCATCACTGATAAGAGGAGGAATCTGCGGCGGTATCCCGCTGAACACAGATTAATGGTCTGAGAATTTAGTGGCAAGCTGGTGACGGCGCTACCAGTTGGTATTTTGAGCCCCTGTGGGCACTCGGGGGGGATGAGCCGGGGATCAGTGACCAAATGCTTGTCAGCTCACACTCGCTGTTTTATTAGCAAGTGGACATCTCGGGCATCATACAAACTTTTACTCTGATTAGTTAATATGCAACTTAACAAATTACATAAAGTCACGCAATATCTAAGTTGCAAAAACAAAAACGTTTCTCAAGTGGTTTGCGTCACAGCAAGAAGATTCCTGGTTCGAATCCTAGCTTGGCCAGTGTGCGTTTGTATGTTCTCTCCGTGTCCGTGCCTCTCTATCCCTTCTCGCCCAATGGCCCCTGGGATTGGCCCCTACACGATCCTCAAGGGATAAGCAGACTTCTTGTTAGCGTTATTTATGACAGACTCAATCGTAGTTAGTTCGATAGAAACTTGCTTCTCCACGTCCACAGGAAACCTTGACATGCATAAATATCTGTTAGCCCTGATTACAGGCACACAATTCCCCCTTTGCTTTAATAACTTCATTGGCAGTGGTTGTATTTCCCCTCATGCATATGTTTTGTGTACTGTACACTGGGTGACTCACTGCTGTCTGTGTTGTAGCGTGGAGCGTGCTGCAGTCCGGTGGCTCGATGCTGGACGCCGTGCACGAGGGCTGTGCCCGCTGTGAAGTGGAGCAGTGCGATGGGACTGTGGGCTACGGCGGGAGCCCCGACGAGTCTGGAGAGAGCACACTGGACGCCCTGATCATGAATGGGTAAATCATGGCATAAACTGGGCTTTTACCAAAAATAGGAAATTCGTAAGGCAACCTAACGAAGTGGTAGAGATTGATGAGGATCCAGATGTATTTTGTAAAATAGTTCTTTTGGTAAAAGCCTGAATCTCCAGCAGTGCTCTGAGCCCGAAATAGCTCTTAATGAACAGATAAATGTTTTTTTTTTAAAATCATAAATGACCTATGTATAATTGAAAATGTCTCACTCTAATAAGGCACCTGCAGATTTCCAATGTATTGTGCAAATGACAACTTGCTCTGCTGCTGTCTGTGCATCTTTAACATTTACAGGATTAACTGACTGACCTTTCCGGCGAGCCTTTCTTTAATAAACCTCTAATTATCAGTCTCATTAGGATCTGAAGGCTTTCCAATCATTAGGTCCTTAAACACAAACATTTACACACTCGCAAGTTATCACTGGAGGCAAATATCAGCTCACAATGGAAGATAAATGCACGCAGCAAGCTGTTTGTTATTACTCAGGGAAATGTTCCTTCCTCCATTTTGCGGGGAAATTGACTTTTTTTTCTGGTTGCATAGTCATGAATGTTTTCCAGGGAGCGGATCGTCTCCCACACACGATCCAATATAGCGGCATAAGAAATGCACTAGTTATCACTGGCAGACATATTTTAGATGGAGACTCAGAGCGAGAATCCAAACACCTGTACAATTTCACGCAATCCAAGAGAACATCCATGAAAAACTTGAGAAAACAACATTCAATTTTTGATAGTGGGATAAAGGGGAGATGACTCAACCCTGTGGCAATTCTTCAGGCTCTACTTTGTTGTGATGGATTAAAATATTAGAAGCATGAATCAATACAATGCAATCCATGGCACTGCCACTGCAACCTCCCGCCATTACGAATAGAGTCCACTTCACTCTTCACACATTGTCAAGAATAAACTGGACATTATACTAAGACTAACAGGTGTAGTACATAGTCTGTGTGTAAAGATGGAGGACGTGGAAACTCCCCAAAAGTGGAGCTCAATTCTCTGCATTATAGGTCATAGATCCTGCCTCCTCCATGTAAGTGGATGGGACCCAGACTCAAATTACACATTAAATAAACATGTCTCAAAGATAATTTCATCATTTTATTACAAATGACGTCCAAAGCAAAAGATCGCAGCGCAGGATATTTTAAACGTAATTTTTGCACAACGGGAGGAAGTGGAGACACTTCATCCATCTTTATACACAGTCTTTGGTGTAGTGTTATTATAATACTTTTATTAGTATTATTATGAGTTATTATGTAAATATCACAAATAGGGTGATAAGTAATGTTAACCTCAGTAGCATTTCATGGGCTTGGTTCATTTACTAATTAGCTCTCTACAAACACAATTCATTAGAGAAATAATATCCAGAAAGTTCACTTGAAGAATTGTGTCACATTTATTGCACGAGTCAAAAGTGTCAGTGTTTACACTCCATTGCTAATGAATAGGAATACAACACTGTTTGTTCTAATTTGCTTTATGACCTGTGGTATGTAAATGATTTGAGTTAATCACCAGCCAGCCTTTTACGAAGGGGGGGGCAGGGTCACGGCATCTGAGATGTGCTACTGTTGTGGTTTGTATTCTTCACCAGTACTGGTTTATAGAGCTAATAGACGGGTCACTTGCTGACTCTCGAATCTGCCACGACTGTTGTCCACTCACCCTGCAGCGGGGGGGGGGGGGACAGGGACAGTTAATTCACAGTGTATTGTCTCCGCGCAGGGACACGATGGAGGTCGGTGCAGTCGCGGACCTGAGAAGAATCAAGAACGCCATCGGAGTAGCGCGGGCCGTGATGGAGCGCACCGATCACACGCTGCTGGTGGGAGAGTCAGGTATATGAGGTCTTATGTCCCCAAAGGTAAACGTTTTAAAAAAGAACGTATATGGTTATTATATAAACATGGTTGAGTTCAGGAACAACAGAGATCCAACACTGTCCAAGTTTGTTCTAAATACATTTGTCTTGAGCCAGTTTGAAAAGGAATTAAATGTGTTCTACGCGGCAGCTGGATTTACATTTGTCATCTTCAATAAGCAGGTGTCACATTAGGGCCAAACCCTTTTAGGCACTTATATGGTGTCTGATGCCTAATGGGTCACTTGAATAATCTTTAATCCCCTAGATCACCACCATAAGCAGTTGGTGATGAATGCGTGCGTCATAGCTGCAGTATGATGCTCTGAGCATAAATAGAACGATTGTATAACAGCCAGAGAGGAAACATACGGTCCCAATTGTGAGTATATGGAAAGTTATATATTTTTGTTTAGCCCCTTTTAACGCACAATGTCCAAATCTCAAGGGTTCAAGAAGTAGTTTGCCCAAATCAACTGCTGGGTACATTCTAAAAGAAGGAAGTGTATGCGGGGGAAACAAGCCGGTAGACAGAGGAGCATGAGTCTTGTGGATGACCGGAAAATGATTTCCATGGTGAAGAATAAAAAAACCCTTTCATTTCTGCACAGCGAGTCAAAAGCCCTCTCCAGGATGAAGGCAGACTCGTTTTCTCGTCAGCAATAGAGGGGAATAGTGCCCAGGTTTCTCTTTTGCAAGAAACACACAAAAGGAATCAGGTGGAGTTCTGGAACAGAGTTGTATTGAGTGATGAAACCAAAATCGGCCTCCTTTTAAAATTATGGAAAGAGGAGAGTGTGAAGAAAAAGAGAACAGCTCCATGACTCAAAGCCGCCGCCGTTTCACTACTGATGGAAGCAACAGGATAAATGCACAGGGACACAGGAGGGACTCAATCACAGTCTGGCTGAGCCGCACAACGTGGTGAAGACCACACAAAAGGCAGAAACCCCGCACGACGAGCAGGAACCGAACGAGGTTGCACTCGTGAGCCATTTTCAAACACAAACTCCGGGAAATGTCCTGACAATTGGGTCTCGTCTTTATTTGCCTTTCACATATATGAAGAAAGCAGGAGATTGTCAGACGTGTTCACAACAGCAGGAGATTGTCAGGCGTGTTCACAATGACCTGACATATCATTTCCTATGTAGAAATGAAAAGGCTTTTGTCTGCAGCACAAAAAGACATCAGTTCTTGTCACCAAAAAGCTCTTGAATCTCGTTGACTTCCCAAGTTGACATCTTCGTCGGGATCTTCTACGTGTACGACATCTCTCTTTTTTTCATGCTGAGATATGTGGATTCTTTTTGTTTTTCTCCGTTGTGCGTCCGCCAAGTGTTAGAAATGTCATGTGTTGCCCTCTCGCTCGCCGCTGTGAATTCCCTGGACTTTTCCCACTTTTATCCTCACTCGGACATTCTTCAGACATTTTAGGGGGGAAAATTCCTTTGTCTGTTGTAACTGACTCTGACATTTGTGTTTCACATACCGATGTAGTCTGATTAACTTCAGGAGAATGTCTGGAGTTCAGTGCACGTCTGAAAGCAGCACAATAGACCCGAACTAGGGAAGATACAAAGTCCCTGTTGTTTCCACCGTTTATATTAAGTGTGATGATTTCATTCTTACTTACAGTTGTGGATCCGTCTCTTCTGAACCCTCGCTATTTAGGCACAATGTGTTAAAAGAGCTAAATCCCCCACAGAGTTCTTTCAGCGTTGACGTGCTGTAAACCCAATTCAAATTAAAAGCTGGTATTTGTCACTTTCCAACAGTGTCGCTGAAGCTAACAAGGAAAAAAAAGACACACCAACAGTGTTCACGGGTAAATGAATAAAGAACGAGTGATGAACGACGAGGAGCACAACGCTCTGCGACTCGGTTTAACTGAAGGTCAATACCGAAGTCTATTATTTCCATATGACAAGTGTCTTCTAAATCAAATCGTCTGGCTCATATGTCAAAATATCACAAGATCGGCTTATTTTATTTCATACCCCCGTGAAAATTCAATTCATTACGGCCTATTCATCCAAATTGAACCGGGATTTCCGCGGAATGGAAAGGTCGCCACTGTTCAAAAAAAAAAAAACGGAAGCGGTGGAACACTTCCTCCCTCATGAGGCTGAAGCGACGAGCCAAATTGAGATCAGATTGCCTCCGATTCCGTCCTTTTGTTCGTGACCTTTTGTTCTTCTTATCATCCAAGGTCAGAGTGTGTAGCTCCCCCCCCCCCCCCCCCCCCCCCCCCTGAAAGTATCGCTTCTCTCTCTCTCTCTCCGCAGCCTCCGTGTTTGCTGAGAACATGGGCTTCCTCGCCGAGGACCTGACTACCAACAAATCTGTGAATATTTTCTCACAGTGGCTGGGGAGCAACTGCCAACCTAATTATCGAAAGGTGTGTGTCTACCGGAGTGTGTGTGTGTGTGTGTTTTCCTCACTTGTTTGGGGGGGGGGGGGCTACAGGCGCGCGCTACTTTTTAAAAGATTGATATTCGGCTGGGAATTTGACAGGCATTCTAAAGTAGTTCATAAAAAGTCAGCGTTTGTGGTAAAGGTGATGCCCTTCAGCGATGGATTGCTGCAATCCTGAAAAAAAAGAAAAAAGAAAAGAAAACCCTCTCTCCTCTTCACCGCCCCAATAATGAGCCAAAATCTCCAGATAGAACAGTTGTTTTTCATTCCAAGTCAGCTGTGCCACGGAGATTAAGGGTCCTATTAATGAAATTTACTATATTTACACTTGTGGATTCCCGGCACAAATACAATCCTCTATTGATGGCCCCTGGGTGGCTTCACTACAAGACTTGAGAGATAAGAGCCCCGAGTAGTTGAGGGAGGGGAGAAAGCTGATCAGTTCTACAATTGGAGTTTTTTCCCCCAAAGCAGTTCTAGACCCATTCCTGCCAATTAATCATTTGGTGTAGCAAAGTACAATACCCTTATCAAACTGAATAATATATACTTGGTGCAGAGTAAACTTCCATCACTAAATACTGGCAAATAGAGAGCCAGAGGAATGAGCCCACAGTATGGGTTACCCTGCATGTACTGCATGTATTTAGTGCCATACAATGTATAATCCATATGTTTTTTGAGCTGTTTGCTTGGGCTGGAGTTGTGCTAGTTGCAGCTTTTTTTCCTGAAAATATTAAAGTGTTGCTGCAGGAATTGAGTCCTGCAGCAACACCTGCAAGAAACTTGAAGCTGCTCCACCGCTGCTGCTGCTGCTGCTGCTGCGGCTGCTGCTGCGGCTGCTGCTGCCGCTGCTGCGGCCGCTGCTGCCGCCGCTGCTGCCGCCGCTGCTGCCGCCGCTGCCGCCGCCGCTGCCGCCGCCGCTGCTGCCGCCGCTGCCGCCGCCGCCGCGCCGCCCGCCGCCTGCCGCCGCCTGCCGCCGCGCTGCCGCGCTGGCTGCTGCGCTGCTGCCGTGCTGCTGCTGCACTAAGAGCCGTTCACCCGTTTATTCAAAGTTCGCTGAAGCTCGACTCACAAAAACCGCACCTGCAGAATCGGTTGTTGTAGCCGGTGTCGTTAACGCGCCCTGATAAGAAGAATGGGTTCTCTACATGTTTGAGCCACACACCGACAGACAGAGGTTTCTGTTATTATTAGAAAGACAATAAATAAATCTGCTGCACCATCTCCAGATAAAAGCCTGCTTAGGGCTCCAGTTGGAAAATTCACAGCTGGAGCAGCATGAATCTGAAGAAATGTCATTATTTCCCCTTTTACCTCGACTTAAATTATTCCTTTGACAGGGCTTTCTGAAAAGTTCCAGATTGTTGCTGAGGTCACCGGAGAACAACTGTACCTGTATTATTTATAACTTAAGAGACTGTTTTCAAGGGTTTTACCTTCGCCCGCATGAAATGGAATGTAACAGACTTGGGCGCTATGAATAATGCACGGGCACTTCCATAAAACAGGCCGGTTGAGCCCAACTTTGCTTTACCGATGGCTTGATGAAGGCCCTGTCGCGAGGTAATGTTGATACAGACACACATTCTACATAAAAGGGAGCTTTGTTTTTAACATTTAAGTTTAATAGTTTTCATGGCTCCCAGTCTTACTTTTTTTTTTTGCCTCCGTTCACTTAAAAACTCTGAATTTAACACTTTTTAAAAAAAAATATTTGTAGCTGCATCCCACTTACCTGCGAGATCAAAGCAGCAGAAGACACTGACTAAACTTTTCACACCGGCCCCGCGGCTCCACCGGGAACACTCAGTCATTCACAGGACGCCTTGAGGTGGAGACAGAGAAAAGCTTTTGTCAAACTACACTGCACTCCGACAGATATTCACATCTTGTGCTCTGTGCTGACCCCCCACCCCCACCCCCTCTCCGAGTCAACTTTGAATGAATGAGCTGTTACAGTGTCTGTCTCAATAAAAAAAAAGGCTTTTGAGTGCCGAAGGACACATTTTTGCAGCAGCAGGAGGAGGAGGAGGAGGAGGAATTCATACTGGGAGGTTTTGTCCTCGTAATGTACAAGACCACTGGGAACGTGGTTTTTCAGAAGACTCCCAACCATTTATTATGAAGTACCAAACTAACCCACGACAGTAGTGCTGATAGTTCAGCAAAAGCAAATGCCTGCAGATCAGCGTTTCTCGTGTGCTATTACGATAATTAAGTAGCAGCGCACCGGCGTTATTCAGGCGCTGATGTTTTCTCTCCTGTCATAAGAATGTATTTCCAGATCCCTCCAAGTCCTGCGGACCCTACAAGCCCAGGGCGGTGCTGAAAGAGGAGGAGAGGGCCCGGCATGCTAATGCGCACTCCCACGACACCATAGGTACGTTTTATCAGCTCACAGCGAAAGGGAAGCCGAGCTTTTCCCCGGACGTTTAACAGTTTAGTATTTAAGCACTTAATTGAAACAAGCCAGTGATAAGAGCAGGTTTTTTAGCAGCATAACATTTCCACTGAAGAAGAGATTATCAGGGAACACTTAAATGTTGAGGCATTGAATTTGTGTCACTGTCAAGATCAAGATCAAACCTGATTTTCACTTAGTGTTGGTACGAATTAGGGCACCTGAGTGTTGTTAGGAATCCAGTGCAACGCTCTGAGAAAACCAAATAAGTATAATCAACAGTGACTGTTTTCAATCCTGTCCTTTAGCAACATGATGTAAAAAACTACTGCTGGATTTCCACGAACGTTGCTGCAGGGATGGGATCCGAGCCAAGAGGGAACCTATTGGCTCGGATCCCTTTCTTTAACATTGTGAGATCAGACATTTTTCACAGATTTCCTCAAAATTCCCTTTCTTTCTTTTCACACCAGGGATGATTGCTGTTGATCGAGATGGTCACGTGGCGGCAGGTACATCAACCAATGGAATGAGTCACAAGGTTCCAGGGTACGTAGATGATGTTATTAGTGTCAAGAAATGGGCAGAATATGTATTAGTGATTTTGACGAGGCCCAGGGACATTTGGTCTTGGTCTTGGATGAAATGAACCGTTCCTTAGACTGTAATCATCATCTTTTATCACCTAAAATATCATGTTGGAGAGAAATATACAGTTTGAGATTCAAATTTAGGATTTACCTCAGTTGGTCAAGCTTTTGAAAGCTACTAGAAAGAATCAGTGTTTGCAGAGGTTACAAATGAGATGATGCTGTATATCTGCATTTTACATTGTGTTTATAAGTATTCAGTGCATCTATAAATATTGAATGTGTATGTATCATACGTGGCACTGCTCTGTGTATGAACCCTGTGGTTTTTCCTTGCCGTGCAGTCGTGTTGGGGACTCTCCTATAGTCGGAGCCGGGGCCTACGCAGACAGCTCAGCCGGCGGTGCTGCCGCGACCGGAGACGGAGACATCATGATGCGCTTCCTCCCGAGGTACCTCATCAATTGTTCGGCTGTGATCAAGGTCATAACTGTGTTGGTACCTCGCTGTGACTTTGTGCTCTGATGCACGGAGGGAAAATCGCTGTCTCACAGCAGATATATATAAAAAGAGGAAGGTCAGGACTCTATGGCCCTTCAGAATATGTTCTCATTCATCTCAGAGAAAAGGATTCAGATGTGTTGGAATGTAATTAATGTGAATGCAATGTGGACTTATTTCTCAGCTTTTAAAGCCTCTTCAAAGCGCATGTAAATACATATGGAAGTTAGAATGTAGCTGTGTCCCAATTCAGGCTGCATGTGGAGACCGATCGGGTCACAGCGCCGCAGCGAGGCCTTCGTCGTCCCCCCCGAGTAGCACAGGCTCCAATGGGTGGATCCATCTCGGGCCGACCTATCCCAGTATTCATTATGTTTCAGAGAGAAGCTGTTGGGCTGCGTGTAGCTCATCCTCCAAAAGGAGAGGGGCCCCTGAATTTGGGACACGGTTTTAAATGTAGGAAATGTCCTGAATAAGACAAATGTGTGAACTCTCTGTCAAATGGAGGATATTGAGATTTCAATCACTTGAAATTGTGCTGGAAAATAGTTTATCATCATAAAAATCTGTGTGTTTAAAACACCACGAGACACGCCGACGAAATCTTAACGCCTCCATGCACCTGAACCAGAGTATTTCTTTATTTCACTTTCTGAATAACACAACGCAGCCGTCTCTTGACAAAAGAATGATGTTTCCTAGAATATGGACACGCATGACACGTGCAGATTTTAAACAGCCGTCTTCTGGCGTGAGCTTCTCGGTGCGTGTGCAACAACAGCATTAGAAAGACTCGAGTGGACTGTGTTGCCCCAAAACTGTCATTTGTACATTCCACAAGAGGCGAGATTTCACTAAAGCTGCTGTTTGTTTTTCAGGCTGTGTGAATATAGAAGTCTCCGAAGGTTTGAGTCTTTTTCTTTTTTTTTTTAGCTTTATTTATCCAGGATAGTTTGGTGAGCCCACATGCTGTCCTTTTAAGTTCCACTCAGCTTTACATTCACACCCACACCTGAGGGATTCTGTTTCAGTCATGGTGTTTTTTTCCCGAGTCACATCCTAGAACGGGTTGAGTTTTTCAAAGAGTGTGTGTGTGTGTGTGTGTGTGTGTGTGTGTGTGTGTGTGTGTGTGTGTGTGTGTGTGTGTGTGTGTGTGTGTGTGTGTGTGTGTGTGTGTGTGTGTGTGTGTGTGTGTGTGTGTGTGTGTGTGTGTGTGTGTGTGTGTTTCATTCATTCTCAGTGCCCAACTGTTTCACAGCAGGCTACATATTTTAATTGATACGTGTGGTTCCAAGGCTGCCCCAGGACTATCAAAAGGACATCAGAATAGAGCATCAACCCCCTCACCACCAGAAAGACTTTTTTCTTTTTTAAAACCACACTAACAAGTTTACAACTGCAAGTCCGAAGTTCTGAATCTTCCTTTTAAAGTCTGCCATGAGGAATATTCAAATGTAAAGTAGAAGGGCACCCAGTAGAGAGCTCACCTCCGCCAAGGCTCAACAGTCCGCCTCTGAAACCACATTTAAATTCACGAGATGTGGATGTGGATGTGCACCAGATTAACACACCAAGAAATATCAGTCCCCTAAACCTGTCGGATTATCTTCATCAAGGTCCGTGAATTGATCTGAGGCATTTACAAAAACTATGAAAAACATATTCATACATACACACATACATAAAGTGTATACAAATCCTGAAGCTGCCACAGTAAAGATCTGCACCTAAATAAAATGGGTTCTGTGAGAGAAATCGGTGGAGCAGTTTTGTGTTATACTGCGAACAAACAAAAATAGACGAAAAGTTGACCTCCTTGAGGGAGTAAAGAGGAATTTAACTCACACTCATTTGCGAACGTGTGGAAGAAAGGCACAGCGTGGTGTGCACCATCATAAGTATTCAGAGAGGAACAAGCTTCTGATACTTCTTTGCAAAGAACAGATGTCTCTCTCGTTATAAATGCGCCCTCAAGATAAGGGAGTAAACAGCACCTGTAGTGTCTGTGTAGCTCAGAAAACGTGTTTCTCCACATTTGCTTATTTTGTACTCGTGAACCGCCGAAAAGAAGTTTCACAAATGTCTTCGCATTCATATGAAGGGAGGTTGGGAATGTAAAAAGATGAGATATATATATATATATATCAGTTTTATCCCGCGCCATAATCGCACGCACATCCCCGGTGTCGTCGTCTCCGCGGTCGGTGGCCGCGACAGCGCTCTTTAAATTTGCCTCATGTGCACTGTGTGTGATCCTGCCAACAGCTACTTGGCCGTGGAGCTGATGAGGACCGGGGCAGATCCCTCAGCAGCCTGCAAGATGGCCATCTCCAGAATCAAGAGGCATTACTCCGAGTTCTTTGGAGCCATCATCTGCGCTAACACAACAGGCCATTATGGTGAGTGTTTGGGTTCACACACACAGACTGTGCCGCTCCCTGCCAAAGGAGCTGAGGCAAACACCTGACACACACACACACACACACACACACACACACACACACACACACACACACACACACACACACACACACACACACACACACACACACACACACACACACACACACACACACACACACGTCTTTTTTTATTACGTTTGATTGGAAATAGCCTCTGATTCTACCCAGTTACGAACAGCATGTTACTATTTCATGGTAAATTCATTAAAAAGATTTAAAAATACATTAGAATCTGTGAAAATAGTCTTCACCCATATTAAAAAGCTTAAAAAGACAAACTAATGTAAAATCATACCCATGAATACGTTGTGCTTTATTAACAACTTAAATCGATGCTGCTTCTCAAAAAATTCTCGTTTTTTTTTCGAAAATAGAGACGAAGATTTGAGAAAAGATTTTAATCATTGTCATTTTTGTGCAAAGTTTGAAGCAGACAGTTGCTTCAAAACTTCTATTAAACCGTCTGCTGACAGTGTGTCATCCACTCGCACTCCAGCACCACCCTCTCCTCCCTGTGACTGCTTTGTTCTCATGACAACACAGACTAAGTTTAAAAATAATCACAGCAGCTCAGGCCACATGCAGTTTCTCTTCCCTCCATCAGAAAAAAAAATCATTAGATAACCTTTTCTTTCTCATATAAATGACACTTAAGTCCAGGATTCTCTCCATTTGCCGTTATCTTTTTTGCCACCTGATCACGCACACGTTGCAACATAGGTATGAATAATGAGAGATGAGCGTAATGACATTTAAAGCATCCAGGGATGCTGTAACCACAGCGGCTGCGGTCGCACGAGGGATTTAACAGCCGTTCACATTTGGCCTCGCGTGAATCCAGAAAAAAAGACAAAGTTTACACTCGGCCTCAGGTGATTCCAAAGACTTTTATTACAACATCCCTGCATGCAGGTGTTTTCAGCGGCTCATTATATCTCAGCCAGGAGCAGCAGCGAACCGAGAAACAGCCGACGACCTTTAAAACGAGCCTGAAGAGGTTCAACACGTGGGTGTCACCACCAAGTCCGAACAGAGCGAGCCTCTCGGATGAGGTGAAACATCTGCGAGCTTCCCTCCGTTTGAACTTTGTTGTATATTCAGACTCGGAGTGAGAATCTTCGCAAACATCTGCATTGACAGCTGTAAGCAGCTGGCGCAAAAAAAGTTAAAGGAATAAATCCTTAAGAAGGGCGGAAAGTTTAGTTCTTCTGTGACGTCTCTGGTTTCCTCTGTGATCTCCTTCAGGTGCAGCCTGCAACAAACGCCCTGGATTCACGCAGTTTCACTTCATGGTGTCAAACCCCGAGTCAGACGCACCGCTTCTCAAATCCGTGGACTGCTTCTGAACAGTTGTTATTTTCATGCCTCTCTTTTATATTTAAATGAATTGACACACTTCACACTGAATTGTAAAACTGGTTTTATTCAAAAATGAAATAAATTAAAAAGGAAACAAATGCACATGTCACAGGTTTTGTTGTTATTCATTATTAGATTTATCACAGTTTCTTCGTAACAACTTTGTTATTTATATCTTTAAAAGATCAGAAGGGGAATTTAAATGAAACACTTCTGGGTTTGTAGTTGTACATATTCTCTGCTCAATGTAAACTTCAAGACAAACATCTGCATATTCCACAAATGATGAACTATCATGTCCCACTTATATTTCCATTTATTTATATGAACATGTGGGGTCAGCGCATCGTTTATATAATGTGCTGGTAGAACACATTAGCAGCCAGGGAGGACGGATCACCCTGGTCCGCTCTCTGCCCACTGAAAGAACTCGCACTGTTTACCCTTTTGAAAGCCGCAGGTGTAGAAATTCCGCCCGTTGTTGGGTCCTAGTTTCAGAACCGTTCTCATTAAGCAGCGTTTGCCATGGTGACAAGAAGGGAAGTGCTGGTCCGCCCACTGCAACACAGAAAACACGCTTCTCATTAGTTAGTTGTAAAGTGTTATTATAGTCGGTTTAAATTCGATGCAAATAAATGCCACTTTTTTGTGGTTTGGCTAAAACTGTAGACGCTTTATTTTCCCGGGCTTCACAATGTTCTACAGAGATGAGTTCTTGCTTTTCCAGTTTCACCTCAAAGAAGTTGCACTTGGTCTCTCTGGGAAGCGAGCAGGCGTAGAACCGCCGTCCCTTATTCTCCCCCTCCTTGCGGACCAGTCGGAGGACAGCTGGACGACGATGGGATGCACAACAGGGGACACTGGGACTGGAGGAAACGGAGGCGCCGCTGCTGGCTGCCCCTGTTTTGCGCGGACTGACAGAAGTGAAGAAGCGCTCTTATTAGCACGAAATAAATTCAAAAATAATACACGGGAACACCTGTCACGTCAACCCTCATTAGAGAGCAAACAACCACTCCTCAGCCGTGTGATGGTATGTGTGGGTAATAATTGTATTTGCATGGAAACGCTACAGCAACTCATCAATCTGTGTTGTTTTACCAATGCTGCATTAAAAATTCCACAGTCAGACAGTTTTTTATCCTACTTATCTTACTGAAGTTGCAAAAAACTTCTCTTATTATAAACTTATTCACGAATAGCCAAGCGAGAGATTCACTCACCCGGAGTAGGGGGTTCCATTTTGAGCATTGTTACTGCGAAAGGGACTGTGATCAATTCTCATTTTCTTGGATGGCTGACTGTAGGAGGCCAGCGCCTCCCCATCGGAGAGCTCGGCATTTTGCTTCTGCCAGCCACCAGAGGCATAATTGGGGCTTGTTGTCCCTCGGCAGACTGTGTATTTATTTAAACCTCGCTCGGCCGCCAAGGAATTCGAATGACTGCCGGCGGGGGAGAGCGGGGAGTTTACAGGCTTTGGCTTCTCGCTCAAGTCGGAGAAAACAAGGGTGGAAGTCCCGAGCGCAGACCTCCAGTTGATTTTGAGCTCCTCCTGTGGTTTCTTGAAGGCGTTGCAGGGGTACTTAATCAAATCGGTGGCGAAGGGGGTCGCCTCAGTGCCGATGTCGTCTTTGTGAACTGTGAAGACGAAAGCCACAGTAAGAAATCATTTCATCTTCACAGAGTGCAGCTGATCACGGCGCACTGGGCTGCTGTTGTTAGTGTGGAGTCACAGAAAGTCTCACAATCCGCTGTGCTGATGATATCCATACGCAAATGTAACCGCATTTATAAAACTGTGAAGCTAGGTAAATGTTTGCTGTTGTGGTAAACTGCATTCCCTGGACTACTACCATTAATTTACCCTTGAGCAAGGTACTTAGCCTCCAACTGTTTTAGTGGTGCAGCGTTGTGGTCAACTACTTTATAACTGCAGAAATGCTAATCAGGGTAATACTGAAAAGCAAAATACAACCTTCCCTCTGGAAATAAGTTGTTATTATTCATTTGTATATAAAAAAATATATATCTGCAAACATTGTCCTGGATTAGACTCGCATCTAAATACAGGTGGACTTTGCACATGTGTCTTTTCGTTTGTAGATCTAGTTTCATCCCCCTTTGAAGATTAAATGTTTTACAGCACAGGCTCAAATAAGATTTTGTGGCCTTTTTTAAACACCAATCAATGGAGGAGTACCTATTTTTAGATCCCTACCAGTGATCTAAATTTATTTCAAATGTAAAATACTTTTTTATAAGCACTATAAATGCAGCCAGATGCTGGAAACTGCGGGTTTTCGGTTCTGTCCAAAGTGCGGCTGCAGGAGAATGAGAACATCTGATTCAACTGCAGGAATCCGAGCCAAAAAAGAAAGGCTGACATGCGATAGTCGGCAATTTACCCATGCCTGAAAAGCTCAGCATAACCAAATGAACCATGGGGAAACTGTAGTCTGGAGTCAGTGATACTCATGCTGCAGCTCTTGCTTGTTCAGTCAGCTGTGATATGAAAAAAAAAAAATTTGAAATGTGGCAGCATGATCCCCCCCCCCGCCAAAAAAACACAAAATATAAAAATACCATTGGACTGAGGTTTGGCAGACGCAACAGAAGATTCCTTTCACACGCTCATTCACTGCGGCCATGATGCATCTCCAGACAGTCGGAGACAAACGTTCCAGTTGACAGACATGCTCGTTATTTGTGAGGCAACACAAAGACGCAACCACACACGGAGATATCGGTTTGCTCGTCTGCAGAGTCACAGAGTCGCAGCAGCTTGACGACTCGCTCCAGAAGTACGTGAGCCGAACCCGCAAAACTGGAGCTACTAGTATTTTATCTCTTGCTTACAAGGACATTGTCGCCCCCATTAAATTCCAATTCCCGATGTTTTCCTCACCCTCAGGTCTGGGAGTGAGGCAGGCATCACAGGCTTTCGCTGCCGGCTGGTTGATGAGCGTGCAGAGCTGACAGGCCCAGTCTTCCTCCTCCTTCTTCGCCACATTATCGCCGGCTCTCTGATTGTACGCCCATTCAATCAGGCTGTTTCTGACTGGGAGCTTACTAGATAAAGAAAAGCAGGGGCGACAAAAATAAATCGTTGTGACTAAAAACAGGCTTACTAATGAAGGAGACGTGCACTGACGCTGGAATCACTTCACTGACTGAGAACACTACAGACAAAATGAATAATTCGAAATTACACAGCGTATTTTTATGTAATAAAATATGAGAATGAAAATGTCTTTTGCTGTTTGCTTCTGCGTTTCTGAACACCTTGCATTTTTTTTTAGCTTAGCAATTTGTTTTTTTGGGCGAGCACCACAGGGGACACACAGATTCGCACGTGAACATACATTTCTTTGATTACTTATACAAAACGCAAGTTGTCCTCGGTACTGGAAGTGCAACATGAATTATACATATACATCCGAGAACAAACTGGGTGGCCCCATACTCTTAATGGTTCACGCAAGTCAAACTGTTTTACAGGCAAAGAGGAAAACTTGCACTGGGCTAACATTTGCAGTTTAAGCAGGAGGATGAAGATATGTGAGAAGGCAATGTTTGCTCCCAGCATACATGTTAGTGCTCCGACATGAGGCTCGACTATGTTTGACAAGAAGGCAAATCTGCAGTGCCCACAGTCGTGGAGCAGGAGGAAAGGAGCAGTGGCTTTCAGGAAACTTTCCTCCCAGATTGCATTTATCAGCTGAGTAATGTGTTGTAAGGGCTTTGGGCTCTAACCCCTCGCAAAGCTTTGCTCAAACACAACCCAGGAGGTGTTGAGCCTGTGCCCTGTCTGGCAAACATAGCCTTACATGCGCATTAATACCCCCCCCGCCCGCCCGCCACAGCCACCGCCACCGCCATAACACTTCTCACTCCCTGCCAAGCCCATCTGCCTGCAAACATGGCCTCTCTAAAATTGAACCTTTTATCTAAGAAGGCTTTAGAACTTTCTGCAAAGACTTTGGTTTTTGGGAAAACGACACCTTGTTTTTACTGTACTATAGTACAGTATAGTATTAAACATAATAAAGAAACTCTACTGTTACAAGACGAGTCCAGGTTTTATCCCATTTCAACAAAGGAAAAAGCAAAACAGTATATTGTACTGTTGTTTATAAAAACCCTGGATAAAAAGGCAGCGGAAAACAATTTGCTCGACAAACATGTGGCAGAAAAGATGCATTGAAGCCGCTGAGAACGAGGCAGTGTAATAGATGTTCTTTTATTCTCATCCGCAACACATGATTTTCCAACAACGCCTACGCCAGCCTTCAATGAAAGCATCTTTACAAGAGCTCAAGACAATACCCTTCCAGTCAAATTGCAGATGGTCTATGAGAGTTTCTACCTGATGTCTACCCCGCGGGATTTCCCTTCTGACAGCGCTCGCAGAAGTAAGTCATCCTGCCGTTGTCTCCAAGACGACAGACTGTGATGACATGAAAGCACTGGCCGCACTGGGGACGCTTGTAGACTTTGTAATGTTTGTAGAGGGGCGAGCCAGATTTGCGACACTGATAGGAGACAAGAAAGGGCAGAGGAGAGCAGATAGAAAGATGAGGATAAAGATACAAGAGGAACATTCCACTCTCCTTATTCGTCTGTTATGCATCGAGAAGGAGGAACATTTGTTTTCGACTCCTGCTCCTCATCCTCAGCAAAACAGGATTTAAATTGAATCCATTCTTGCAAGTTATAAACCAAAATGTAAATATGTATCAATCTAAATAAACAGTACACAAAACAGATCTAGGATAAATAAACAAATGTGTCTGACCTTATAAAACAGGAGAGTAAAATCCCGCGTCATTTTCACCAAGTGGTGGATCTGCTCGTCCGCCAGCTGCTGCACCTGAGGAGGAAGCAGCACTTCGTTACAGCTCACAACCAGAGAGTGAAGGAAATCTCATTCGTCTGGACCCTCGTTTCAAAAGAGAG
Source organism: Reinhardtius hippoglossoides (assembly GCA_006182925.3). Taxonomy (NCBI): domain Eukaryota; kingdom Metazoa; phylum Chordata; class Actinopteri; order Pleuronectiformes; family Pleuronectidae; genus Reinhardtius; species Reinhardtius hippoglossoides. The sequence goes on from CM031676.1 coordinate 22,654,543, forward strand.
AGACGAAAAGCACAAATCAATAATACAAGCATATAACCAATAAGACAACCGGACATGAAAACCTGGATCGAAAAGTGACGCAACGAAGAAAAATTACATATCAGAGAGGATTTGACTAGAGAAGAAAACCACTTGTAGCTCTGTCAGGACCCCGGTGGGCTGGATAATGGAGGGGAAGTTCATAAAGATTCAATGGTCCCAGAAGAAGAAGATGGGGGCAAAAGTCCTCTATTAATGTCTCGGTCTCCGGTGCTTTATTCATGTACCCAATCTGATATTTTCTAAAGGGAACAGAGCCCCTGGAAGCGGTAGAAGTACTCATCCTGCAAAGTGCGTCTCACTTCCAGCGGTTAGGTGACTCTGTAAGTCAGATTTTTACTCTAGTTTCCCTAATAAAAATATTCCTCAAGAGCAAAGAGAAGGCAGAGGATCGTTCACAATTCAAGAGATAGAAATGAGTTGCGTCTTATTACGTCCACAAAAGGAGGTTTAGTCTGTTGACATATCCAGAAACAAGCAGAGCTAGAAATGTGCAGGAATGACCAATTTGTAGCTTAAACTGTGTGTGTACAAGGTAAACACACTGGGGATGTGTCCAGGGTGTATGATTCCCCCCCCCCCCCCCCCCCCCCCGCAACCCCTCAAAACCTCAAACTTAGTGGGATGCGTTCTCTGAGTGTTTTATTTAAATAAAAAAAGATGTTTGAGTCCCAACATCCTTTCACAGACCGAAACATTTCCATTTCCAAACTGCACCGATGAATAAGCACATCTACGCCACGAAGCACATTTTTGTCCTTTCCCCCCCATTTCACCCTTCCTCATTGCGACCCGTTCCACAACAACACAACAGCTTTAACTTTTTTTTCCCCTGTTCCTCAGATGAACACAATCTATCATGTTTTCCATACCTTCACGCCCGGGTGGAGGCCTGAGTCGAACAGGGCTTCGTTTTTAATGATGTTCCCGACGCCCGGCATGACGGCCTGGTCCATGAGAACGTCGCAGAGCCTCCTGCTACTTTGGCTCCTCACCGCTTTCTCGGATTGGGAGAAGCTGAACTTCGACGAGCACACATCCAGACTCTCCATAGTTCTCACCCTTTGCTCGCAGTCCTCCGACAACCTGCGAGCACACAATTTCATAGTGCGGGAGGAACTCGGAGAATATATGGCCGCTGTTACTGCAAGCGTGCCACCGGGTCACGGGGTGCACTATCGAGGTTACACATTTTCGAAAAATGGTTTCTTTCGAATATATATTCTGCCTCAGTTTGTTTGTTATGAGATGGAGCAGCGTAGGTGAAATTTCCAGACAGTAGAATTAAATGTGTGTCTGGCTACACCGGGAGCGCAGAGTCGATGAACAGGACAAATGTTGAGCCAAGCCGGCTGCGTTTGTCATGAAACAGCCGCCCGTCTTCAGACACAGCCTAATGTAGGACATACTCCCCGTGTGAGTCTCCCTGTATGAGACTCATACCCCAAGGTGAACTTCTGTCACCTCAATCTATCCAGGCAAGCTGGTGTCCCCATTACCTTATTTCCACAGTGCTGTCAAAGAAGCACACAGTGTCGTTAGTCAGGTGTATTTCCAGCACTGGTGCAGAGCCCGTCCTCTCCTTCCTCTCAGCAGGGTTTATACGCATTGATCCATTCATACCGAAGTGGACTCTAAAGGATGGGAGCATGAAAGAGAGGTGGAAAAGAAAAAGACAAATATACTTTGAGGATAGCGTGTCTCAATCCACATAAGACTTGTCAACTAAAGGACAAAGAGGTGGCCCGGCGGTGGGAGACTCCACCGTGTTAGTGGAGATGACACAGGCGTCCATCTCAGCAGTGTGTCTACAGACAGTCATACTCCAGTACTCACATACAGGCCACTGGAATTTGACCATGATGATTACAGAACCACTGTTACACTGTAAAATACAAAACCATTCATATAATGGTGCCTTTCCATTCAATACCTCCTGCTGTGAAAGATCATTACAGGCAATGTTACAAATGAAGGAACTAACGACTGAATTGAGGCCGAATACTGAAAACTGTGAATACAGTGCAATGAAAAGAGCTTTGATTTTACAGGAAACTACCGACTAAGGTGTTTCCACAGCCTTATTTCAAAAGCTGCTCCCCTAAGTCTATCAGGATCAAGGCTTTATTGTCACTGAACAAAATAATACAACGCATTTTGCCGCAAGTAAAAAACGATCCATACACACACACATCATAGCATTCTCATCTTATTCATCTTATGCTAGTCTATGTTTTCTCATTCTTTTGTTGTATTCAGAAATGTGTTTTGTTTATTGTACAGCACTTTATATGAAATATATTCTCTCTGCAAGGTATCTCACTCCAGAGCAAAAACTATTATTATTATTATGTAAACAGTTTCTGATTTCTCATTAATAACATCTTTACATCCATAGGTATCACTCTTGTTGTTTTCATTATAACAATTAGTCAGAGCTGAAACCTGATGGTGCACAACTGTTCCTGCTCTCTCTCTCTCCTCTCCCCTCTTTTCCACCCATCTCTTCTCTCCTCTCCTCTCCTCCCTGAGTTCCTCTGCTCGGCCGGTCGAGGCAGATGGCCTCATCGCCCACATCGAGTCTGCTTCTCCACGTTTTTTCTCTCCAGTCGCCAACGTGCTGCTCATCAGTGGGAACTGTTTGGTTTCTCTAGACATTTTCAAGGTCTTGACCTTCTATGTAAAGTGCCTTGAGATCATTTATATACACAAATAAAATTGAACTGAATATTAATAAACCTGACCTGTGTTGTGTTGTGTAAACGTCTCTGTACGTGTAGGTACAGTGGAGGCCCGGAGGAGGGCGCTGTGGGGAACACTACTCTCACAAGAGGAAAACATTTATCTAGGGAATAAGATAATATAACATAAACATAACATCCATGTGGGACAGACTTTATAAAAACTGAATTATTAGATTATATATATTATTTTTGGGCCATTTATATTGTTTATACTTTTGAAGTATTGCATGTTTTCTTATTACTACTTTACTGACATGTATTTATTTGACTTTGCTCTTTGCTGCATACTTACCTGTTGTGGGACTAATAAATAAAATAAATGAAGTATGATTTAATCTGTAATTCACAGTGTGTGTGTGTGTGTGTGTGTGTGTGTGTGTGTGTTTTACCTCAACGCTCTCGGACCGAAGAGGATGAAGAGCTCCTTCCCCAGAGTCTGAACCCCGGAGAACACACAGCCGACCACACAGAGGAAGACATGTCCCCCACTGTCTCTCTGCGGAGACACAACAACACAACTCAACACACAGCCATGTTGTAAACACTCAATCAAACTGGAAAACACAACAACAACAACACAACAACACAACTCACTGCAGCTGTCGTCGTCAAGCTTCCTCGGATGTCTCTCACTTCCTGTCCTCTCTTGACTCGGGAGCGGATCTTCTCTCCGTTCAAAGTGCAGCCGGGACCTTCCACCATCTTCCAGGTTTGGAAACTTTAACCCGAGTTAGAATGAGGGAAACCTCCCGAGTTAAAGGCGCGTGTGTGTGTGTTGTGTTGTGTTGTGCTCCAGATTCCGCGCCAAGAGATTCAATGTGGCGCATGCGCGGTGCGGTTCAGGTCGGATGTATTTCCGGGTTTGTGCCTAAAATAATGAATGAATCAGATTTATTATATATTATTTGTATAATATTCACGAATCCAATTTGTCTCATAGAGTTCAACAAGGTGAGACATCGTCTGTTCTGAACTCTCAACAAGAATAAAACTACTAATTAACAGGGAAAAAATAAAAATAAAAAACTTTATTTTGTAGCACTTTTATAAAACATAATTTACAAAGTGCTTTGACAACAAAGCAAGAAAAGTAAATTAAAACTTAATTACATAAAAAAAATGTTTCAACTTTGATTAGAAAAAAAACAGTTTATAACATAATGGAAAAGTTTGTCAGTGTTTAAACAGCAGATTAAGCAATTTCTCCAAATGTGTGGTGTATTGAAGAGAATGCAAATTGTGATTTTTCTGTTAAGTCTGTTAATTTGCAGGTTTTATTTTTCAATTTGTAGTTTTTTACATTGTTCTGTGAAACAATAAAAAAGAAGAATTGTCAAAAAATATCCAATAAAACACGTCTTTGGCCACCAACAATGTAATTATTAGGTTCAAGGGATCTTTTAAATTGCATCATACCTTTAATAATAGGGACATAAAGTTAAGTGTGTTCAAATTATGACTGTTTCGCTGTATCGATGTTTAGAACGATATCGGAAGCAACGTGGCACATTGCTGCCTCCTACAGGTTGTGGTTAGATTGCAGTTTGGGGCAGATTCTTTTGAGTGTAATCCTACGATTACTTCAATTATTACTTACAAAATCATTGTCCTTAAAAATAATAATCATAATGTTCCCTGTGATAGCCTACAGCACCATAGAGCTTTTATTGTTGTTTTCTGCAACTTCCATATGGTCCATCTTCATGTTCAGTCTGCTGAGATATAATAACCATATTTCACTCCTTCGCATGGTGGAGAAGGTTCATCCCTTCTTTTAATTTCCCCATTCTTTCTGCCACACAGCTGTTATGTTTCCCGATAATGGAGTTGTACTCATTTGTCCCAATGAGCTCGCTCACAATCTGTGTGTCTCTCCGCTGACTCATTCCCTTCCACCCCCACATGGGCAGGAACCCAAAGAAAACCCTCAGCTGAACCTGCAGCCTGCTCGGTCCCATATAACATAATCAGCAGCTCCACCTCACGGCCCTGACCGAGCTCCTTTGCATTCCCCGTGTGTCGTCAGGAACTGAATCCTGACTTGAGAACCTCCTGCTCGCCTCTGTTTCACCTCTTCTATCACTATGCGCAGCCATTATTTTTCTGTTCTAAGAGATTGTAACAGATTTTCCACTTTGGGGCCCATCAGCATTAATTTGTTGATAATGACTCAGTTGTTCTTCAGCCTCTCCCTCGTGATGTCACCATGAGATATGTTCCTATTGTCCGCGAGACACTGACGTCTGTTTCTGGAGTGGATTAAATCGGTGGTGATACAAGTGGCCAGTGAATTATAGCGGCCGTCCCCACCTCTCCTCAGCCCATCAGCCTTTACACGTCTTCATTCATCTGGAAACACTCCCACAGTTTTTCTCAGCCCCACTCCCAAGCGTTTTCCTG